>VZSC01020008.1:113898-156653 GCA_013398225.1 Steatornis caripensis | reverse complement strand
GCTCCGAAAGGAGCAGCAGGGGCTCCGGGGCCTGGAGGGCAGGAAGCGGTGTCGTGAGGGGACAGCGTTGTCAGCGGTAATGAGGAACAAAAAGAAATCGTTAGTGCTGACCGGGAGACTTCGTCTCTCCCCGCTCTCATGGTGCAGCAAGGCCGCCCCCGGCTCTGCCCCTCCGTACCCGCGCTGCCGTTACGCGGTGGCGGTGGCTGTTCGCTNCGCCGCGCCTTACCTCCCGGCAAATACTTGTTCTTTCCTCAACCCAGCGTTTCAGGCTGGGGAGACTCCGCGGTAAGTTTGACGATCAACAGGCGCGCATCTTTTTGGGTGGGGGGGAGAGAGAGAGAGACTGACTCAAACCACTGCGAGGGCTCGCGCCGACGCTGCCCCGCCAGGCCCAGCGCTGACAGGCGGCCCTCGCGCAAAGGCCTCACCTGGCACAAGGGCCCTCGCGCCGGCCGCCTCGCGGTCCCTGGCGAAGCCGCTCCTCCCCGAACGAATATTGGGGCGTTTAACTCCTCACCGCGCTCCCGGCCCACCCCGTTCCAACGGAAAAAGCGCTCCCCTGGGGCCCGGCCCCGCCCGCGCCAACGGCGTCCGCACCGTGAGGCAGAGCCGCCGCCCTCACACCCCGAGCGCCGACCGGGAGACCGGGGCGCTCCAGCTTGTAAACCTCCCGACAAAAACCGTCAGGCTTCGGATTACGGAGGTGGCGTTTTGAGAAAGAAAACCCTTTCAGGTCCGCGCTGCTGTCAGCTCTGACCTCTCCCATGGCCGCGGGTGCGGGAGGGGGCGACGGGGTTCGTGACAGAGCTCTGCCCCGGAGCCCCCGGCCCCGACCCGGCACCCACCGCTCCCCGGGGCCGCCGGGCTGCCCGGTGGGGCCGGCCTACCTGCTGGACGGCGCCCCGGTGAGTGCCCCAGCCCGCGCAGCCGCCCTTGGGGCTCCCCCGGCTCTTCCCGCCTCGCCGGACTTTGCGAAAGGACCCGGGGCAGCCCCGCGGCTACGGCCGGGGACCGGCCCCGCTCCCCGGGCACCGAAGCGCCGGAGTTTCGACAGCCGCCCTCGCGGGAGCGACCCGGCCCCAGCCCGCCCGCCGGCAGCACCTGTGGGCGCGGGTCCCGGCGCTGCTCTCTCGCTCGCTCAGGGCTCTCTCGTGCCGCCGACGGCCCCGCTCCCACCCGACCTCCCCGCGGGAGCCGCNTCGCCCGGACGAGAGGCCGCGAGTGCTTCGCCAGTGGTGCGCTTCTCCTGGCTCACACGGTGTTTTGGGCCGCGTCCCCCTGAAGGCCGGGGAGCAGTGTCCCCGAACCGTTGCAGGAGGAAGAGGACGCAGCCCCAGGCCTCGTCCCCATTGACAAGGGCTGGGCGCCATTTGAGCAGAGGGCAGTTCTGCGTCGCTTCAGGCCTGCGCTCGGGCAGCCAGGCCCCGGCTCCATTGCTCACCACTCCGGTGACAACTGACAGAAACAAACACCGTACCCGTGGGGGCTGAGGCAACAGCTACCGCCATCTGCTCGTCACCCCACTGGATGCTCAGGGGGTCCGCGTGCCCGGCCCAGGCTGCTGCACGGGGCAATGGATGTGGGGACCGAGGAGGCACGGCTCTTGCGGGACCTCCCTCCTGATATTGTTTTAAGTGACAGGATTACTTTATCCCATCTCAATTTGTAGGACTGTACAGTGTTACAGAGAAAACCTTGTAAGGGGTACAGGACTTTAACATTTTGGCCTCTGTAAAAGGTCAAAACGGACTCCTGGTTCCCAAGTCCTTTTAAGGAAGGAAAGTTGGAGGACGCTCAGCTGTGATATTGTTAACACTTGAGACCGATAGTTTTGCTAATTAATTCAGTAACGAATAAAGCAGTTATGTTTAGGGTTGACAGTAGTGCAATTCTGCTACATGCTGTATCTATCTGCAGTCCTCTTCACTGTATTTTAATTCTTTCAGGCTGCAGGAAACACACGGAAACATCTCGGGACCCTACTGGGAACTTGTCAAATGAATATGACAAGCTCCGACTGTAAGTTTTAATTCAATGAGTTTTCCTAAGTCTTAGTATGCGATCCTAGATGCTGCTGTGCTGGGCTGCTAGCTCCCCTGACTTGAAATCTGGAGATTGAGAGGTTTTGCTAGTTTGTTTGTTTGTATCCTGGGTTTGTTGATAGGATCACGCTGTCTCAAAGGCCTTCATGCTCTTGTTTTGCTGCTGCACACACAGGCACACACCTGCCCTGTATCTGCATTCATGGGGCAGCCCTGGCAACTGTTCCGGTTGCAGGAGGTGTCTGGGAGCAAACAGCACCAACGGCCTCCTCCTGCTGGCACTTCGACCTCACACTGGTGCACACACAATAGAGACTCTTTCACCCGGGAAAGTATTTAGAAATTGAGTTTAATGAGAATTCAAGACAGACTGTGCCATCCGGGTAGTTCTTCCCCAGACCATCTGGTGTCCGCCTGTGGTTCCTCCTCTGACCATCCCACCGGTGCTAGCCACACAGGCTCTCGGCTGCATCCGTAATGTGTCTCATGCCCCTAGGCATAGCCCCATCAGTCTGTAGGGTTATGGCGACCCACTGTGATGGCTGTCACCGCTGGACCTTGGGGCTGCTGGCTCGGCAGGGGCTGTGGCAGAGGCTCTGTTTCTCTGGCTGGGTTACTTGGGTGCCTCCCTCCCCAAGCCCCTGTGCTCCTTTGTGTGTGGGGAGATGAGGATTTTGGGGCATAACCTAAGAAGAGGAATTAACTCCCACCCCGCAAATGTCCTGGGCATACCAGGGTCCAGGGCAATTTTGAAGCAGTGCAGAGTGCTGATATGAGCCAAGAAATTAATGTTTGGAGCAGGTGCCAGGAATGGTGGTGTCAGGAAAGGCTGTTTGTGAAAGTGCTGATGGTAGCCTGCACCAGTCTGTGTAGCAGGAAGAATTGCCTAGCCTCTCTTTATTGTTCTCCAGGAATCTGTTTCCTGCAGTGCCCTTACAAAGATTTTAAAAGTTTATTGTATAGCCCAGCTTAGAGCAAAATGGTCACTAAATATTCCTAAAGAACAAAGAAATATTTTAAAATTATTATTAAATTTTTGCAGGCACTTTTATTCACAAATATTGCAGTTTATGGCAAGTGAAATGCAGATAGGTTTACTGATCTGATTAAACAGAAAAAATGGAAAATATTAGCTCTCTTTTAATGTGATGATGGGAACTGTAACATAAGCCAAATGCTCTAGTGTTTAACATGCTCTTTCTCCAATAATGCTTTCCATTTTTCGCTCAGTGGCTAGCCACTGTAAATTACACATGTGCTTCTGTCTTCTTTTCTTTCTAAACTATCCCAGCTTCTTTATTTTCTTTTAAATGAAAGTTTTTGTTTTGGTTTGGTTTATTTTACCTTATTTGTATAAGTGAAAATTCCAAAACTTTACTGAAAATCCTTTCACTGCATTCTGTTTCTGATTTTGTTTTGCTACACCTGTCCTGGCAGCTCTGTTTTTGAAGCTGTGTATGCTAATGCAAACTGAGACTAATCTACCAGCACCCACAGTGATATATCTCATTAAAGACAGGGCAAAAGCTGCTTCTTACAGTATCATAATACCTGTTTGTGATGTTTGGATCCATTCTTGTTATGGGTGTATCTCTCTCTAATGCTCTGTGTTACGACCGTTGGTGAGGTCTGCAGTACCTACAGACACCATGAGAGCTCCTAGGCAGAGAACGGAGTCGTATCCCCAGGCACCATGACCACATTGTCATTTTGTCCTGATGATGTGATGACTGGGGAGATTCAGGTGTGTATACAGGCTGAGGCTGCTGCTCCCCAAAGTACTTACTTGTCTCCGCTCTCGCATTCCAGTTGCTCAGTACCATCTCCTTACAGCACTTTGCTCATCAGCAGCAAAAGTCTTGTGCTGTCACAGTGAACTGCATCAAGGGGATTAATGAGGCTGAAAAAAAATCCATTTTTTTCCTGGGTAAAATGTCACCAGGGCTGGTTCCTTCGTCCAGGTTGTTCAGATTATCTGTGAACTCAAATGTTTGCATTGCATGGAGCAGAGAGTGGTAGAGCGGTGAAGGAAAACAGTTGGGGAAGGTGCTCAAGAGTGGAAACAAGTGACATTTGGGCAGCAATACTGGTTTAAATGCACACCAAGTACAGCTTTGGGGTCTCTGCAATGTTGTCAGTTTGCGTGGTTTGGGTTAATTTCTCCTCAAGAACCAGCTGCTGTATTCCAACTCCACTTCTTACCCACAGAAGGTAGGTGTAGCTTCAAAGCTGCGACTAGCGCTTGCAAGAATTTCCAACGTTGTCATCCATTGTAAAACAAGCATCCACCTGCCTCTTGGGCTGAAACTTTCCCGATTGATCAAACAGAAATGGAATTAAAACCTTCTGCATACATCAGAATATTTTAGTAATGCAAAATCCCCTTGTCTTTGCGCCAGTAAGGAGGAAACGTAATTGCCTGGGAGGCATCCAGTTTGCTCCCCTTTACACAGACCCCATCCTGAAGAGGACATTATCCATGTGTGAACATGGTGAGGTTCAGGTGACCGTGTCCAGGAAATAGTGTCCACACAGCTGTGGCAATATCAGCATCTGATGCGTTGCACCTTTGCTACTCACATCATATTACAAAAATGAGTGAGAAAGAGCACAGTAGAATTTCTTCTATTTTTGAAATGACAAATGCAGTTCCCACTTTAACATACGTGCTTAGTTTGGCATAACACTAGTCTTTTTATTGAACGGGTGTACAAGCAGGGGGAAAAAAGAAAAAGCTTGGTGTCTGGAAGTTTTTCATCAATACAGCATCAAACCATCATATCTTTTGATCCCTTGCTGCAGGCTTAGCTAATAAAAGTGTGTTTGATCGTTATATATACGGGAGAACATGTCTGAGGTTAACACTACTTAGCTATTCATTTATGAGTGGCTGTTGCAGAAGTAGCATCTGCCCACTTGCGGATGCTGCTCTGTAATAAAAGTGATGTTTGTTTCAGACTGACAGATATGTAAGAGATTGCTTGGTTTATTTTTCAGTAGCAACAATACGCAGTTTTCCTGTGCCAGAAAGAGTCTTGTTCAAACAGACTTTTTTTCCCTAGACCTAAAATGTGATGCTGGATTCCAAAGTTGTGTCTTTCAGCACCTTTCCTACTTTTACTTCCTGCCTCAAATTCCTCATGCAGGAATAAAACCAAAGTTAAATAAAAATCAGTAACATTTTGGGTTAACAAAGCAGCAGGGGTTTGCTTACGCCTTTGACAATTCCATTTCTGTCCAGGAAGTTCATTTTTTCAGGGCTGAATGTTTGGTTTCTACATGAGTTTTTATTATGTAGCTGTATGCCCTTTCAGGAAGAAGACCGTTACAGATAAAAAGGCTCCTTAGCAGTGATTAATTGCTATTTCAGTGACTAATGGCCCAGTCCAAATGTTACTTTTTACACGTAAGTACTGGTCTGTGCTTGAGGGAAATGCAACAGTCAGTCGTTCTGTAAATCGCAGGCATGATAAACTTCCACTGCTGCCACTCACACACCCTGATCTCGGTCAGTCCCAGCAAATATCTCCAAATTTCTCCTCTAATCCTATTCCTTTTCTGGATTTTTCTCCTATATACTTCCTTCCTCTCCCTTATTCCTCAAGCTCATCTTTCACTTAGGTCACTTTGCCCCAAAATAGCAGCACGCTCTAGTCAAAAACACACTGGTTTCTGCACCATTGCTCCTTCTCTCTTTCCCTCCCTCTACTCCTGTTTGTCCTGTTTCGTCAGTGTTTGGGACTCACCACGTCAGATCTGAGATTTTCTGGGAAGATGGGAGGACTTGAGCAGAAATAGTTCTTGCCTAGCCTCTCCCTGCAGCCCGTTCAGTGGAAACACAAGCCCCATCACTGTGTCCACGTGTATTTGGACACACGGCGTGTCCTCAGCCCTGCTGTACTCTGCCTCCTGATCAGCCTCCTGCTCTGCTCTCCACTGGAGTTACTAGGGAAGGGAGCACAGGGGACAAGGGAGCATCCTGCGAAAGGATGTAACCCTCCGTAAGGAACCCGTGTGTCCTTCGCCCTGCTGCACAGAGCCTGGCAAAAGGAGCTGCTGTCGTCTCAGGAAGTTAGCGCTGGCATCTGTTAATTCCTGGTGGATGGAAAGTGTGTTTGTTTTTAATAAACATAATCACTTTGAGATAAGCAAACTGAAAACAAGCACAGCTACGGTAATGTTTTGAATCTGCCAGGCAGGCTGTTATTCTTTCCATCAATCGCCTACAGGTTTCTGTACAACCCCCAAGGTGAATATAAAGCTGTGTGACCTAAATTGTTTGGTTTCGTTGTATTCCTCATCACCAGAATGTTTTAGAACTTCAGACATTATTTCCTTTTTGAGAAGTGGGAATTGTAGCCACGTTTTGTGTAGGGGACAAAAAAAAAAGACGACACAAACACTGAATTTCTCTTTCTTCAAATCGTACTAGCAGTTTGTGGCTAAACTTGAAATCACACCCAGAACTTTCTGAGTATTGATCTAGTCTCTCAAAACCAAAAGCTATCTTTTACTTTGATCATCAATACAGTCCTTTTCAGAATGAGCTGTATAAAATACGTATATAGTATTACAATAGCAACTCTTGGTTGTCAATTGTAATGTTGGGGATTTTTTTAAAGTGATGAGCAGATCTTGATTTAAATAACTGAGCACAGTGTCAAGGCAGGTTTCGCTCTTATTCGTAACTGATTGTGCAAAAATAACGCTGGGTGCCTGATTTGAACCTAACATTAATAGTTGTTCCTGTTCAGCAAGAGTTACACATATCAGTAATTACATATTTAAGCAGTTCTGCGACACATTTATTCACATTCTTATCTGAATCGTTTCCTAGTATGCAGAAAACAGGGAATGATGTGGCATTTCTTTCTATTCATGTTTTATATATAACTCCATTTTTGAAACCTGCTATTCCACTAGAAGAGCTCTTTTGAGGGGCTGAGAAGGACATTACCATCAGGCACATAACAAAGTTATGTCCTCCCAGCGTGTTCTCAGTTTACTTTGACTGGGTTTATTAAACAAAGACCAACTGTAGGTTTGTGAAATGACCAATTATTTCTGTGCCAGACTTCATCTTTGGAGGCAGATTTCTTGCCATCAGCTGGGAGGGCTCTTTCTTGCTGTCTTCCGGGAAGGATGACGTCCACAAGCCTGGTAGCTGTCCCGTGGGGCCGCGAGCAGGACGGTATCCGCACCCGGCTATAGTGCCTCTGACAGCGTGGCTTGAAGCCTTCTCAGTTTCCAGTTTGAAGCCTCTCTGATTCCCGGGCTGTGCTGTAAAAACAATCTTCTCTCTGTTCATCCTGCTACTGGTTTCTCTACCAATTAACTCAAATGGGAAATAAAGTTCTCCCTATATTTTAGCTAATCTGGAAGCAAAAGTAATTTAGATGGTAATTTTGAAAATTATTAATTTGAGGAAAGGGTGCATGCTGTAACTTGTATAGTTTGTAGAGACAGAAAATAAATTGTGACAACTCTGTACGCTAAAATAATCGGGTGTTTCTGTGTTGATTAAAATGTGTGAAAGGTGCACTGGTCTGCTTGTTTTGAAAACGCGTAATTACAGGATTTCTAGATTCAGGGGTAACTTTATGTTGTAACTTCACAGGCAGCTTTGGGCAGGTTGGATTTTTTTTCAGTGTTCCTAAAGGTTAATTTAAATTGATTTAAAATAGCCTGATTTAAAGTATTCCTGATGTGGATGAAGATTTGGCTGTAGTATCTTTTCAAAGACAGGAATTTTTATTCACTGTGACCATTCTTCATAAAAGCTTCATGGAAAGACAAGTCTTTTTGTATGCAACAATTACATGCAAAATGCGTGGGTTTGGGTCTGGTTTTTTACTTTGACCCGCTCTGATAACTTGACTAAGAAATTTCTGCTCTGGGATTGTGTTTCCCAAATGGCTTACATCCAGCGTGGCAGGGATTCAGGCTGCATCACTAGGCACACTTTGTGATGCCACAAGTGAGCACCAGACTCTCCTAAGTGATGCAGTCATAAACATAAAAAATATAATTGTATCCATTCCGTAATAGTGTTAACTTTATGGCTCTAACAGTTAAGGCTATAAGAAAAAAGTGGGCTTGTACAGAGGCAGTATCTTCTTTTAATAGCAACTTTTGTATCTGGCGAACGATCAGCTTTTGGGGTACATGAGCCTGAAACAGAGAGAGAAGACTGGAGGATGAGCGCAGCTTGGGGACAGTTCGTGGGGCTTAACTGAACTACGTAAATCATAGGTTAGACTGAGAGTGAGTGTTCCTAACCTGCGCTTACTTTGGTGTTTGCTGGTTCTCTTTCAGATCTGAAGACAGGTCTGACAGCCCCGAAGTAGTCTATCTGCTTATACTATATGGCTTTTACATATAAGTATTTTTCTCCTTCTCCTCACTGCGGGTTGCGTTAGCTAATAGCTTCGTGGATTCAAGCGAAGATAGGCAGTGTTTAAACATTTGTTACTCAGAGCTAAAGTTGGAAGTGAGGCATTTGTAATATTTATGATTTTTTCTCCTCTTTTTGCTTTTTTCATTACTTAAATTAAAAGCTTTCAGACAAAATTGATAGATTAGAGGTCTTCCTAGGTTAAAGCCCTGTTTCAGTGTCAAAGAGGCTGAGTCCAGATCTTTTACTGCTGCACCTTTGGAAGATTCAATATCCTAAAGTCAATATTTAAAAGTGAAGGAACCAACAAATCAATAGTAGACAGAACTCTAGAGATAATTCTCAGGGCATAAGAATACCCATGCCTTCATGTCTCCTCACATAGTAACATTATTTCAGATGGAATATTCATCATTAAAATCAAGAAAAGGGGTGGTTTCATTTTGTGCCAGAACCCTAAAAATTCTTCTAATAACAGAACAGTCTCAAATTTTGCAAGGTATTTTTGTTTGGTTGTTTGATTTTTCCCCCCAAAGCTTGATACTGTAAAAATGAGTGTGTCATTACCAGGATGAGCAAAGAGACTCTTCTACAGCAACTTGTAATACAGAGAGTTGGTAATCCAGCAAAATGCAGAAGCAGGTATTCCTAACCCTTGCTTGCTCACAGGTGACTTGTGTGTTTGTAATACAGGTTTCTTCATGACAGTCGTCTCTGCATAGGCACATTTTCCTGCCTGATGTTCTGCACTTGTTAAAGACAGCTGTGCTTTAAATGAGGTACCGTTTCCGATTTGGTTGTTAGCTAGCGGTGCTGGGGTTAGTGCAGCTCAGCAGGCAATTCCACAGGGATCAAGTGCCTGCTAAACTGCACTTGGAGCATGCCTCATTCTTCCCTGGTTTAAGGGGTGTTCACTTATATCGTGCTTATACACATGAAGAAATCCTAACGCAATTTTCATGGCATAGTCACAGAGATACCGAGGAAGTTTGACCCCTGCATTCTACAGAGACAGAAGGATCATCCTCCATTAATAGACTGGTAGCTGTTGCTTATTTGTTAATTGAAATGAATTTTATTAGGGCTTTATTAATTGAATGTATTCAGTGTATTTATTAATTGAAATACTCACAGGATACCCGATAATGATTTCAGAACGCATTTTCCCACTCTAAGTGCAGGAATGTATGCCTAAAGGTGTCAGTTAGATGGTGTACAGCGCTCTGTTTCCTTTGTGCAGATGTTGTGCAGCTGTGAACTGCTTCACAACTGGAATCCTGTGCCACCGCAGGTTGGAGTCCTCTGCGGTGTGGAGCTCACATTTTACTCATCTGTGTTACGTGCTGTAATAGGTTAGGAGATACCCAGATCCAAGGCCTTTCCCAGGAGAGCACTGTTGGTGGAGCTGTGTGAGACCCCGCTGCCTCCTTGGTTTTGCCTTACCTGTACCTGCGAATGCCTTAATTTCTTTCTCCAGCATTTGTGTACTTCCACTGGTGCTGCCAGTGGAAGGTCACCCGTTGTGATTCCAGCTTGTACTAGTGACATATGTGAGCATTGGTAGCATATGTGAAGACTCACTGGTAAGTGACTGTAGTATGAACGATAGTATAGCGGCTTTGCAAGAGAGCTTAAAATAACAGTGGGCTCCATTTATAACTGTATCCATTGCAGAGAATGAAATCAATTTCTAATTCTGTCTATTAAACACATTTTGTTTCCTATGCACTCTCTTTTCTGACTATGATCCATCAAATACATACACATGGATTTTATACCAGTTCCTGCTTCTGTGAAGAAAACCTCTTCCTAGCCAAGCAAACGAATGATGTTTCACGAGGAGCGCAACTTTTATCCCGAAGTGATCTGGTTGTAAAATCAGGACTAAATGTTTCTAACATATACAGAAGGAACCCTGGACTCCATCTGGTTTCTCACTCTATCATGATATTATTGGCTTTTAAAGCAAATAATGTTTAATCTTACCTCCAAAAACTATACAAAATATTTGAGATTTATTTTCATAATCCACAAATACAAAGAATAAATCAGTAGGTGATCTTTACATGGAGAAAGAAATCCATCATTCAAAAGCACTTGTTTCTGTGCATTTTATGTTCTAATGCTTTTCCTAAAATGAAAGGGGTTTTCAGCAAAATACAAAAAAAAAAGAGAAAAGAAAAAGGAAAAGACTGAGCCTATTATACCTACATATACATCTATCCAAGTAAAGCATTTTACTGCAAACCAGCGTGATGTCAGCCCTGGAAGGCACAGCGTGCCCTCTTCCCTTGCTGTGAGCACCAGCTCCTGCCCGTACCAGGCCCGGTGTCCCTCCTCCGCATGGCCCGTCGATGGAGAACCACGCCGATGGAGTACCTGCCCTTTGCTCTGCTGCCAGCAGTCAGGCATCGACGTGTTTGTTGATTCCAAGGTTGCTGCAGTTTGTTACGGCGCACATTTTGCTCCAAAGGCAAGGTTACACGATCATTTCAACAGACCGTAAATCGGCAGCTTCCTCATACAGGAGGTCAGGCTGTCTTTCCCACCCGCGTCCGCTGGTTCTTGCCATTTCCTTTATGACAGTGGTAGTGTTTGTGCATCTGTGTGATGAGCTGGGTCTGCAAAATGACCAGGCTGAGAACGAATTTGATCTCTCCACCCCAAGCAAAAAGCTTCACCTTCAGCAGGATCATTTGTCTAATACACCTTATCATGGGGCTGCGTGAAGGGTGGCCCCCTCGTAAGGAGCGGGCAGGAATGAGCACAGACAAGAAGAGGGAAGGTGCAGGCACCCGTTTTAGCAGCAGCTTGGACTGACGCAGAATAACATCGTTTTTTCTTGAATGAGTGGAATGACTGAGAGATGATGTGTCAAAATTTGATCTGGCACTGGATTTGCAATATGATCCTATTGTCGTGTTAAGTAGCTTTGGAAAGTAACTGTTACTTGCCTTGAAGGCTTTTACAAACTCACCTTTAAGACACTTGGAAGAAGCCGGAGTTTGCAGGGGACACGTTCTGAACTGCCTGGAGATTGTGTATCACTAAGTATAGGCTCCAGCAAAGAAGCTAAAACTCACGCAGCCATTTGTTGCTCCTGCACCTCAACAGGACCCCGTTTGGGCCTTTGTTTTTGTCATGCAGGTTCGTAATTCAGTACCTAGTATCCTAGTATAGTTTTCATGGAAGGTAATTTCTTTTTCCTTTTTTTTTCCCCCCAGAAGAGCTGAAATTATTTTCTCCTAGAGCCATGCAACTGTTCAGGCACTTCAGTTCCTACTGAGGTTCGCATTTGGTATTTCAGAGGGAAATGGAGTTTTGCTTACGGATTCACCAGCATTCGCCATCGGTGTAAAGCAGCGCAAGGACCATTCCACACGCATGGTCGGCGTGGCCCTGCCTCATGCCAGTGCCACTGTTTGTTTAGCTGGGTTAAAAAAGAAAAGGATGTGAATACGGTAGTCTTGTGTTACGGACTTCAGGTTTTACCGTAGGCCTTAAATTTTCTTGCAGAACTGGTCTCTGTTTTGAAAACTGAAATTTTACCATCAGAGCACACTTAGGAAGTCTGCCTTTTTGGGGGCTTTTTACTGTGGAAGAATTTTTTCTATTTTTTCCTCCCTGTGAGTGTGTGTTTCCACAAATCAAAATTCAGTATTTGCTGACTGTCACTTTTGTTATCTGCAATCTGTATAGCAAGCTGTCTTTTGTGAATTTGATGCGTCGTTCCTGAAGGGAGCATTATTCTTGTCTGCTTACTCGTACTGTATTTCATTGTTCATCTCCGAGCAATTGTTTCTGTATATTATTGATTTTGTGACCCGCATTGTTGGATGCACAAAACTGTGCACGTTTTGGGTAATTTGCTCTTTCGTACTTTCTGAGAGAAGGTAATGTATGTTGGCTTGACTGAAGCGGCAACAAAAACCTGCTATTATTTTACGTGGCTTACAAAGGGAATCCGTCTTGTGCTTCCCTGCAGCTACCGTTGGAGGCACTTCTATGATCAGAAATTACTGTATCATTATTCATAGAGTCCTTTGTGCAGGGTTTACTTAGGACTGTTATTCCAGATAGTATACATTGGTTATTAGTGACTTGCTGGCCTGCTAGAAAGAGGGGAGAAACTTGTCTGCCAGGCAATTCTAGCAACAGTTCTGTGAAAATTCACTGTAACAATGGAATCCCCCAGGAGAAAGAAAGGTATTAAAGCAATAATATTACTTACAAATTCAAAGTGTTGTACAAACATTAAATAAGCTTTAAAGCAATGCCAAGAGATATGTTCTAGTAAAGTAATTTCAGTGACTTAAATGCAGCTGCACACTCTGGCAGGCATTGAATGCAATTACAAAGGAGAAAGTAAGAATACCAAGGACAAATCGTTGTGGCTGCAGGCTGTCCATCCAGATGCTCTTACTGGATTATTACGTCATGGACTCGTACCCTACAATTGCTCTCTGGCCATGCAGTGTGGTATGTCTGTACAGGCCGCCACAGATTTAAGACGTAAAAGTATTAGTAGGGTATGTGGATTATTATTTTTTATGTATGTATTTCAAGAATAGGTTGCAAGGAGGACATCCAGCACTGTCTGATGAATTGTATCTTCACAGAGATTTCCAGCAAGGGCTCCCCGGACATGTGGGCCCCGGGCCAGAGGTAAGGAGCCCCCGCTGTACTCGCGACTGGCCTGCGTTGGTGCTGCCGCAGTTGTACCCGCACTGTGCCCTCTGGAACGGGGTCTGCAGTTGTCTCTAGGATTCACAGTGTTTATCCACCACGTCACAGCATTTCTGTTTTACCAGAGACATGCCATGTGAAAGTGAGTCAGTTTGTTTGTTTTTAAGGGAAGTTACTGCTTTTAGCAACCTCTCAAGAGCCATTTTATGTAACATTTTCATGAGTGGGCTTATATCAACAGCTGTGGCTATATATACTTTAGAGGCATTACAATAAAGTGGCCGCATATAGTCTTTCTAAAAAACTTGTCACGGTGTCCGCCTTCTTTTCCCATCTTATAGCTTCTGTGGTTCTTTTGCAGGCTGCGTATCATTTCTTGTGGGTACTGCGCTTCGTGCGTAACTAACAGATGTATGCACAAGGAGAGTCAGCAGGGCAGTGGGCACTTTCCCACTGGGGGTTTTGAGCTGCTTAGCATCTACCCAGCGGAGCACATGTTCAGATGAAGAAGCATTTCAAGTAGTAATGGCAAGTTTGCATCCATTTAACTGTAGTCAAAAAATCTGTTCAGTCTTTGCTAAAATATAACAAGACAGGAAGTACTGACGTGATTGACTAAACTTCACGCACAGTAAAAAGAAATTATTTTGGTCTTTTTCCTCTCTCTGCATACCACATCTCTACAGAAAGGTGCTTTATGGACTTTAAAATGCTCTTCCCTATAGACATGCTCGAAGCTTGAAACTACGGGGAAAACATTCTGTAATGCAAATCACGCAGCAGAGCTTGTGTTACGTTCCCTGAGCTGTGGGAAAGATTGGTTTAAAGCATTAGGAGGGGAAGGAGAGGTTGTACCTGCCAGCCAGCTGCACTAAGGATACTTGGGACCTTGGGGTGCTCTGCTCACCACTGTAACTCTTATCCCACCCTTTTAGAACTAGAAAAACTTGTACTATAGCATCTGGGCTCATCACCACATTCATACGGGTTGAAGGTGTTGTTGGAGCCTTTGTACACTGCTGCAGCACGGCACCTTCTACAACTGGCTCATTTCCGTGTTCTCTCTGAACGCTGGAATTTTCCAGGGTGCTCTTCAACGGCAAAGCAGAGAGAATCACGTATTTACTGCTGTAATAAATGAGAATTCATTATTATCAGACATGTACACCGTAAAAATATATCCCCCTTTGATTTTTTTTATAGGCATTTGGAGTAAGTTCAAGACATAAAATTAATATGCAGAGAAGCATGAGCTAACTAGACTTCCATACACTCATACGGCTTTGAGCCCCTGTTATTTCTTATTATGGGTGATTTATGATGTTAGAGTTTGATAGCGTTCGTTTGATTAAACTCCAAAAGTAAGCAAAGTAGAAATGCCTAAGCACTGGATTGCTGTTAAATGTGATTTATGCTTTACGTGTGGTGTTCTGTAAAAATGTCAGCATTTATAATGTGGACACATCTGCATTAAAGTTTTGCAGCTTCTCCAAAAGTGCTGCTATTTGGACAAAAAACATTCAGTAGTGCATTTATCTTATATGTGTGCACCCACATATTCATGCATTCTCTTTTTCTCTTTGTTGATTTGCTTAAATACAGTGTCTCGGAAATAGACCCTTTTATTCCAAGTTTAACAGGAGGAAGCATGTAATTATTAGATTTGGTGAGTTAGCATCTATTGACTTAGCTCGCTTCAAAGGCAGATTTATTTTAATTATTTCAGCTATTGCTGCTGCTTAGCTAAGCCAGACTGTCTCTGGTATACAGCCCGTCATCTGGGCTGCTTGCTGGGGGGTGGCACTTAGAAGGAACATGTTTAGATCTATCTTGAGTGTAGTGTGGCTTTCAAACCATAAAGATATGTCCATCAAAGCATAAAAATATGACTGAGGAAAACAACTCAAGGAGACAGGGAGCCTGGAAGAGAGAGAGAGGCGTGGAAGAAGAACTGGGGAAATCTGGTGGGGAAGAGAAATGAGAGGATGACTCAAGTGGAAAAGAAAAAACAGAAGGGAGAGAAGCGGAGAAGGAGAAGGCGGTTAGTTCTTACTCTGGGACCAGGGGTCTGGGGACACAGGGGGTCTGTGTGTTTGGGGAGTGCAAAGATCAGAGGCAGGATGAGGACTAAGTAAGGATATTGGGAGGGTGGGGGGAGTACAGAGGTGGTGGAGGGAATACCAGCTGCAGGCGTTTTCACTGGCGCAGATCTGCAGGCGGGCGGCTGGAGCGGAGCCTGTCCCACCATCGACCGTGGCCCGCTGCTGCTGCGGCACCTGCGCCCTCCCGGCTGCTCGCCCATCTGCCGCAGCCCCACTCTCCTGGCCGAGGGCAAGGCCTTTTGTCCTGTTTGGCACAGATTCGCGGTAAAAAGCGGGAAGCACGCAGAATAGCTAGGGCTAGCTGGCATGGCTGGGTTTTCCCAGCAGGTCTGAGACGGATGGTGTCTCTGTGTGGTGCTCCTGGAGGGAGAAACCCACGCTACCATTGCCTTGGCGGAAGATGATGTGAAGAAAGCCTAATTTTATTCCTCAGTTTTTACTCATTTACAATTTTAAAGAAGGATGAGGGTTTCTGGAAAATGGAGAGGGGGGTGGTTTGTTTGCTTTGAGGTTGGAGAGCTTTTGCTGAGGTGCTTGTAATGGGTGGGTAAACCCACTGTTTTTTAAAATCTTTTAATTTTAAAAACCCCAAGATTTTTATTTAAGGTAATTAAAGAAACAGTTCGTGTGACTGATCAGCTTTATGAGACAGAAAATCATAGGTATACAATAAAGCTATGGCTGATTAAAAGTCAGGGAGAACCATGCAGAGATCTGTGTTCACTGTGTGAAGATGTATAGCCATCTACAGAGCTACGCATACTTAAGTTTTTGACAACACAGAAGACTCAGTACCTTAACTAATGTCTTTTTTCTCTCTCTACTAATCCTCCCACTCAGCAAGAAAATTAACTGCAAAGGCTTACACAAATGTCACATTATAAGACTTATTCTAAAATAATTGAACACATCCCTGGAGAATTATTCCTGGCTCTTGCTTGGGTAGGTTGAGCACTGGGTTCCCTGTAGTGTTCAGCCTCTGTCTTCAGATAAACAAAAAGTTTAGGTTCTGGCTGACCCTGGCTGATTCACGCTGCCTGCAGATAGTGCTTCTCCTAACAGAGTCCTCCCAGGTCGTGTGTTTCTTTCCCAGAAACTGGAATTCTCGGTTAAGGCTCCACTCCTGTAGCGATGCTGCCCAGCTGGTGACCCCATCGTGCCGCTGGAAAGCCTCAGAGCTGCAAGTCACTGAAAATAAACAGTAAGGAAATAATGGCATAAGCATTTCACATGTATCTTACTATTTTGTATTCTTTTGGCGGCATGTAAATGGCCACCGTCTTGCTCTCAGAATTACTGCAGACTATTGTCCTGGCAGAGAAGCCCTGAAGAGCCTGACTTCAGTGGATTGAGATGTCCTGTCCCCAGCTTCCCTCTGCGAGATGTCACCGTCTCCGCAAGAGTCAGCAGAAAAGACTGTGTTCAGAATTTAAAAAACAGACAAGCAAAAAATGTTTCTCTGGTACAGAAATGCAAACCTGCTGAACCTTAGGTAGCTTAAGACTTAGTGTTTCCAATTAATTTGTAGGTCTTCCTGGCTGATGAAGATTTATCTATGGATCTTTCAGTGTCAGAGAAGGAGTCTGCTCTTCGGAGGGTCGTTTGAGTCAGCGAGATGGGTGATCCCCTCCCTGAAGAGCACGTCCTGCCATTGGCATTACCTNCAATTAATTTGTAGGTCTTCCTGGCTGATGAAGATTTATCTACGGATCTTTCAGTGTCAGAGAAGGAGTCTGCTCTTCGGAGGGTCGTTTGAGTCAGCGAGATGGGTGATCCCCTCCCTGAAGAGCATGTCCTGCCATTGGCATTACCTGCCACCTGAAGGGTCTTTTGGTGAGACGAGGTATCAATCACTGCATTTTTCTGGCTCTTCTTCCAAATGGAGATGAATATAGAAGCGCTAGGAGATCAGTCTCCACATGATGTTTGGCCATTCAGGACTGAGTTTCATCCAGAAAGATCCACATCCCAAGTCACGAACTCCTTTTCGAACAGAGCTGACACCCTGTCTCTCCTGCAGCACACCATGTTTCACCTTTGCAAATACCAGAGGAGTTTTCTCCTGGGTTTATGGTTTTAGTGCATTAACATTTGTACCACACAGAGAGTGCTAACAAGACTCAAGAATAGAAACCGAATAGCTAAGGACGCAGTGCTTCTAATACTTCGTCTCATTTCACAAGGACTGCTAAATTTGTTGTCCCAGCTGTGCTCAGCTTTTGCTTTTTCCTGTGCCCTTGGTGGTGAAAGGAAACAAGGCCTTTATCTCAGCTGTTAGCTGTGGTGGGGTTCAGAACAGACACCGACGCTCTGAACCCAGGCACTGAATCAGTTCATACATATTTTGCGTTACGTCTTACCAGTGCCCTGTCTGGGCCGTCTGTGGGTCCCAAGTGTCTGCACAAGTAAGCCGAAGTTCAGCTCCTTCGAGTAAAGCAATGAAAGGCGGGCTAAGCTTGTTCATCATTCTCCACACCTTACAATTTGATAATTAAGCTTCCCGTTTGTATGACTAAACTCAAATAGGTGATAATTCTGTGCACTGATCAAGGCCTTATTCACCGGTGGATCCTTAGTTAGTGTTCCACTGTTCTGCAGAGACGGTTTGGTGGGCTGAACGTAATATCCTTACACTTCCACTCCCCTCTCTGCGCACGTGTCTTCCCTCGTGTGCACATCTGAGCGTACCCTGTATGTGTGGACGTTTCCTGGGCAGACCAGCTTGGGTTGCGTGGAGGTAAGGCTGTGGTCTGAAAAGCAGATCTTAACATTTCTGGTGAAATCCACTGACTCTGCAAATTCTAAAGAACTCGGGGGGAGCACTTCCTTTTATAATGAACCTATACTATGCCTCACCATCCTGTACTTATTAATTGAATCTGTGGAGGAGAAAAGGCTATTCAAATCCAGTTGGAAAATATTTACATAAAATCCCGCAAGGCTTTCGGGGTAGTTCTGAGCTGCAGAAACATCTCCCCCAGTTTTCTGCTGGAAACGATACATCCCAAGCTAGCCATATAAACACCTAGAGCAGCATGAGTAGGTAAAAATGACTGGAGATGTTTGATCCGTCAAGAGATACCTTCTAGTTTTGTTTTGTTTTGTTTCTGAACTAGTAGAAAACGCTCGTAGAGGGAGCCCCGGTTACAGTTCTGTGTTTGGAAGCGGAGAGCTGGGCGGTGCAGTCCTTGAACAAGATACCTTGCTGCTCTGCCAAGAACTGATCGGGCAGAAAGTCCTGACTTGTCTCAAAGCCATTTCCAAATGTTTACCAAGAGAAGGACAAGGAGAGGGATTAGTCTGTGCAACAGCTTCTCGGCAGGTGTGATGGAGGTGATTTGGTTCAGCCAGGTGTCCTGTTTGAAATCTCCCCTCACAAGCCGTGCTTCTGCCACCTCTGCTCTCTTTCCTGGGAGCCACATCAAAGGCGTTTGGCGTTGCAGTCCATTCTTGTGCTTACTCAGGCACAGACCTGTCCTGTGGCTCTGCTCCTACCCTCGCCAGCCCTTTCCTCAGTCCTTACTGGTGTTGGGCCAGCAGCATTGCCCTGCCTCTCGTCCCAGCTGCAGCTTTCGGATGCATTACTTCTGGTAGCACAGGTTTTGTGACTGCCAAATGCTCGACTTTCTCATGACACCCTTGCAGCTACTGTACTTCTTTAAACTTATACAGCTTATTATTTTAGTAGGCTTGACTATAATCTCAGTCTTATTTTCAGGTAAAATGATGAATGTGATCCAGTAACACTGAAAAAATACTTGCCAGAAGATACTGGCATGAATTTGCAGCATTTCCACTCTTGTCTTTGCGGGATGGTTAAAATGTCTCCCTTGCTGCATACACGCAGCCCAGAGTCAGCAGGGACACCATCTCCAGTGAATGAGGACCGACCTGAAGCTAGCCGAGAGGCGTACAGTCTCAATTGATATGGCTAATGCTGCTGCCAGCAAAATGGTACGGCTTTGATGTTGCGTGTTGACAGGCCAAGGATCAAGTGGCCAACACAAGAGGCTTACACGTTAAAAAAATTAATTCCAGTTTCAAAAGTCTTTCAGTCAGAGAAAGCGCTTAGTTATTGATGAGTCCTCCATGGCTCTGCAGTTCTGAAGAAGGATATCGGGGAAAATGTAAACATGGAATGAAATCCTGAATTACTTTAATTTCTATGGAGGCAATATTCTGAAATGAGAAGTGAAATACCCACTAAAGCACCTAACAAAGGAAGTCAGATTTCTCCCTGCCAAAATCTGTATTTATAGTCTAAAAATTCAGTGATTTTCTTAGCAGTGTAGAGGATGAGCAGCTTAGGAATGCTGGACTAGTCTCACACTGCATTTAATACAGGATTGCACTTTGAAATGCTCTGGTTTGCAAGGCGGTGGTGGTCTGAGTCTATGGTTAGTTACAGGCAAATAGCGCACATACAAACAAGAAGGGTAACTACAGATACGAGTATTTGGGGGTCTAGGAAGAAAATTGAGTTGACTGCTATCCGAAGTTTAGGAGATGCTGTGGAGAAGTGTAAACTTAGAGAAATAAATAGTAAGTGTAGATAAGGTTTTAAGTCAAGAGAAAACATTGCAGGTTTCACATAATCTGTTTTTGGTCCATTTTTGTTTGCCAGGTTAAGTGCCTTAGCTCCCTGTATAGCTGATGAAGAAAGAAATGTCCATGACTATAATTCAGAGGTTGAGTGGATTGAACTGATCCCTCTTCAGAGCCTAAATTTGCTCCATTTCTTGTGAAGAGCTTGTTTTTCAGTGGGCTGACATCTCAGCCTGGTCTTGGCCCACGCCATCCCCATGGCCCTGCCCAGCCATCCCTTAATTTTAAAAGACAGATCATTTCTATTATTCCCTATCCTGCAGGCATGTTTAGGAGAAAGACATCCCTGCTCTGAGGTACACAAACACCAGACTACTGAGGAGACACAAGTCCGGAGGAAAGTAATTCTATATTCTGGAGAGTTGATTTCAGTGAAGCGTTAGACCTGTGGGACAGTGGCAAGATCCCGAAAAAACCAGACCTATCTGGCACATAAATATGACCCACGCAAATTCCTCCTTTTCCAGGGTGAGACTTTTCAAAACAATCTCAGTTCTTGCGTTTTGCACAATATTTAATCCCATTCTTTTCCTTTATTGTATTTTGTGCACATTTTGAACCTATGTAACCGCTCAGACTCACATACACGCATCAGCTGTGTGACTCACTCTTTAAACATTACTTAACCCACAAAGATGAATATTGATTTTGTGTAACATATCTCTGGCAGAGAGTGTTATTTGCAGAAGTTTCTGTGTGAATTAGAAGAATCTGGGATACCCTTTGTAGACTTGTTTCATGCTTCAGTGTTTGACTCACGACTCTGTAATCTGGTATCATCTTCATGGCTTTATGTACCTCTCACCCGCCTACATCTCAGATTTATTTTCCTCCTACTCACCCTTTTGCTCACTACACTCCTCCCAGTTCTCCTCTAACTAATCCCTTCATCTCATTTTCCTCTTGTCTGTTTCGTTTGTTCCCTCTTCTTCCTTCATCTCTGGTGCTTGGAGAGTCTAGCTGGTAGGATGCTTGGCCAAGGGCCTTTCTGAGCTCCTCCACAGATTTACACTGACTACTTCCATTAGTATTTTGGTATGTGGATATTCTTAACTGTTATTCCTTATCCCCCACCAGAACTCTCTTGTAATGTTAATCCTAAATAGCAAGGCATCTAGATGGCTTTTGTCAGCCTTCTGGGTATTCTTACAGAACTGTGTAGCTAATAGCAGTTGTTGTGACAGCTATCACCAGATACCCCTGTGATACATACTCCTAAAGTGCTTGTTTTTCATGTGCACAAAATGCTTGGGGTTGAGAAAACCCGCTGTTGTGTGACGTTGTTTAGAGATAGTAGCTCTTAGAAAAGGAGCTGGTGCATAATCAGCGAGGTACGTCTCCAGTCAGGGCTCCTGAGGTACAGTTGCTCTCTTGGAACGAGGAATTGGTGCAATTGTCTTCTGCTTATGGTACACAGAAAGTCTATTTAGGGTATACCCCATGTCTGTATCTCACGTTTCTCCTATATTGAGAAACCAGCCTGCAAACCCTGGAATTCAGCTACCGAGCAGAAGAATCATTCCGGTGCCAGAATATGATCCTTGTGAAAGACGAAGCTAAACTAGAACAATTTTCAGGCAGATACATCCAAATAAGCAATATATCAAAACTGGTTGTACTTTATAGTAAAAAGGTGGAAAAGCTAAATAAAGTAACAAATAATTTGGGTTTTTAAAATGCATTCCGTAATTAAATTCCACATGTAATCTAATATTACAAAGGGTGTGCAATCTTGCAGCAACATGTATACTATTAAGTTTAAATATGGAATCAATTGTCTTTGTGGCAGGTCTTTATAAAGGATACTAAAAAAAGAAGGTAATTTTAATTAATTACTAGAAGGTTCTGAATCCGTGTTTTCAAGAGAGACGCTGCTGCTCACAAATCATCTTCATCTCCAGTCTCTGGGGAAGGATATATTTTCATAGTAGATTTGTGACCAGAGCAGTGTTGGTACGACAGGGATGCTTCAGCTCTTGCTGAGCAGCACTTGCACAGTGTCAAGGTCTTCACTGCTCCTCACCCTGCCCTGCCTGTGGGGCTGGGAGGGTATGCAGCCGGGACGGCTGACCCCACTGACCAAGGGATATCCCGGACCACACGGCATCACGCTCAGCAGTGAAAGCTGGGGAAGAAGGAGGGAGGGGGCGTTTTGAGTGATGGCGTTCGTCTTCCCCACACACCGTCGGGCGTGATGGAGCCCTGCCGTCCTGGGGGTGGCTGAACGCCCGCCCGCCGTGGGAAGGAGAGAAGGAATCCCTCCTTTTGCTTTGTTTGCGCGTGCAGCTTGTGCTTCACCTGTTAAAATGCCTTTATCTCAACCCACCAGTTCTCGCACTTTTACCTGTCTGATGCTCCCCGATCCCGCTGCAGGGGAGTGAGCGAGCGGCTGCGGGGGCTGAGCTGCCCACGGGGGTTAGCCCACAACACGCCGCCCGCGGCAGCACAGCCATACTACTGCACGCTGGCCCAGATCCACATTCATTCATATACGTTTTTGCTGCAATCTCACCAACAGGCAGACATACAGGCTGCATTTATGGCTAGTATTATTGATAATACACAAATGTGTTTGCAGCTCGAGTTTAAGTTAGACAAACAGTGTGAGAAAACAGATGGAAAGTATTTCAGATCTATTTTGCACGTCATTGATTTCATGGTATGCATCCCAGTTTCCTCAGCCTGCAAATGAACTGTTTGTAAAGATAATTCAGCTAACATACAGATGACTGGTAAATTTTTATACTGCAATCACACTAATGAAAATTCTGCCTAAATACTTGCAAGTTTCTTGTACATTCTAAAATATTATTGCTGCAGTATTCCTGTGTTTTAAGATTTTTGAGAAGTTCATTTAATAAATTGTGCTATTACAGTTTTCTTTGGTTGAGTGCATAGAAGTTCTTAAAAGCAGTAAGAAACTAAATGGATCCAAACAGCTCATTAAACACTAATATCTAAGTGCCTCTGCTCGAGCTGATGGGATTTATGCCATAGCCTGACAATCACTCCGTGGGGCTGGAGCCTAATGTTGCATCCCTTTCAGAGAGATGCTGTTACGTTCTGTGCCCGAGGATCTTCCAGGGTCCCCAGGCTATCTTTCTGCAGCCGGACAATAGAGAAGGCAGGTGACTTGCTCCTTACAAAACTTTGCTTTGCTATAGCTAGGAGACGATTGAACCCTTTGACTTCACAAAAAAACCCATCCCAACTTAAGAATAATTGCGTTTCTTTTAATGTAGCATATTTTATTCAAGAACAGGTATTTTCTGAAAGATTTTATTTGGGCACATTACCTGGAGGAAACCACAAAAGGTCACTTTTTTCCAGATCTTCGTAGTCCCATATTAATATGCTCGAAACCTTGTTCAGAACAAGGTGTTTCCAGCAGAGCACACCTGGCCAGCATGAGTTTGTCAGTGTTGTTGCTGCTTTTGCTGCAAGTGAGGCGAAGGATGTTGGCTTCCATGAGATTTCCTGGGCTGCTCTGAGCCTCAGCACCACTGGGAGGCAGGGCAGATAACGGCTTTGAGGGAAGGAGCGACTATATGAGTCCTTCATTTAAGAAAAGTAATCCTTTTACTGTTTTCTTGGACTTCATTAAAATTAGTTCCTGTTTACACCAACACGTACCTGAATGAAGTCCTCAGGCTTTCTCAGATCATAGACTTCTCCAAGGCAGGAGCCAAACATCCAAATCCAAGAACTGCTGTTAAGAAGTGTGTCGGTCGGTCTTAGATGGTCGAGCTAGAAGACAGAGAAAAGGCTGGTTTCTCCATGAGGTAGAGCGCCAAACATCAGAAACTGTAGGGAACACTAATAAAGATTTGCATTTCTGTCTCAGGCTTTTCACCTGAAGACCTCCATGTACCTTGGAAACGCTCCAGAGCCTGTTAATATTGGCTTAATTTACACACACATAACGAAAGCACAGAAATGGTAAAGGTCATTGCTTCTGTTGAGAGAGGGAGATCAAACCTCTCACTTTATGACAGGAAAAAAGATGGTGGGGCTAAAATTTCTTGACATACCGCCTTGAAGTACTTTGCATGTTACGAATTGTGTGTTTGTCACATTTTAAAGGGTCTCGTGTTTTGGGGATCACTGCCACTCCTCCTGAAACTTCAGGCGTGATCAGGTGGGGCTGCGAATCTGCCCTGAGGATACAGAAGATTGTGGAAAAGATCCGTTTTGACTGACCTGCCTTGAATTCTATCAGAAGCAAAATCCTGAGGTCTTCTGAATTTGAGGTAAGCAAACAAATTCTCCTTTATAAAGATGACATTGAAAAAGTAGGGATAGGCCTAATAATGTATCTCATGATTAATATAAACTGGCATGCAGTAGGAGGAGGATTGGATTATCCAATTAGCCTTTCCTGGCTTCAACTTTAATGATTTTCCCCATTTGCTCACAGAAGAAGTAGCAATATATTCTACATTTCTTGGTAGACTGCGTGTGCTAACAAAGTGGGAAACAGCACTTCTAATGCGTTAATGTAACGGTCTTAAAATGGAGTGTTTTTGTGTGCGCGCACGCGCGCGTGCGTACAAAATTTCAGTTTGGTCAGAGGCAATCGTAAACAGTTTATCGAAAGACTGGATGGAAATGGCTGTAGTATTTCTAATTACTGGACCTAGAACAGCTACAATGTAAGAAGAAAAATCACATAAGGGTACACAAGACTTGCAGAAAATCCCATCAGATACATCAAGATATACATGACTCCCCGAATCCTTACGTTGACCTGACCTGGGCTTTTCATGGAAATAGTGGAGCTCAGTATGAGTGAGAACAAAACCTGGGACCACGTGAGCAAACAATACAGTCAGTAGTATTTGTAAATGATAGTTGCTGTGCCCTTCAGGCTGTGGTTAGATACAAATCCTTTCAGCAGGTCCCTGTTTCACCACCAGGCTGTTTGCCTCACGCCTGTTGAGCAGGACTTTCCTTCTGGTGCTGTTTGCAGCAGTTTGACTGCAGCTCGTCATCTCGATGCAGATCATGCCACTTTCTTGGCAGAGCATGTGCAGTTGGCCTTCATTAACATGTGGAGTGTTGAGTATGCATGCACGTGCTCTGTAATTACTGAACACCGCTTTGTACCGCTTTGTGTAAATGGGCTGGTGTGCTGCTACAGGCCGCTCCTACGGTAAGCACCCTTACTCCTTGAGTGCCTGTGTGCACGGATCCCTTGCAACATCTCTTCATTTGATGTTAGCAATAAACCTAACTACCTGGTAGTAAGGGGCAGTTCTGCTGTAAAAAAGCTCTTAAAATCAAGAATTTCAGTTGCTGTAAATAGGTTGTAAAAGTCATTCGAATTGATTTTGATTAAGAAAAATATATCAGATACTAAAAGTTATATAAATCTCCTGAGTTACCTCAATAGGATCTCACGTAACAGTACATGAGTGATTGTATTTAGCTTTCCTGTTGGCGTAGTTATAAAGTAGAATTTTTAAGCATCCCTCTCCTTGGTGACTTGCTCTTAATGCTAGTTTATTTTAATGAGATGAAAGAAGAAAGAAACACAAACCAGATACATACGTATGTAATGCCTGGAAGAGTTCAGGAGCATCGGCTCAGCACTGTAGGTCTGGTCTTTAGGAACAGTATAGGCTGGGTGCGATGGTGAGGAGCAGGGGCGTGCTGGATGTCTCCCACTACTGTGTGGCATCTTTTCACCTCAGCGTAATGGGCCTTTTTGAAATGTGCACAATAACCATTACTGATGGAGGCAGGATAAGGACTCTAGGAATAAGGTGAAAGAGCAAAGGGTGTAGGATTAGCATAAATAGCATTGCCTCACACCTTAGCTTTGTGTTTATCACACAAGTGATTTAGAGTAGTGAAAATAAGATGCCAGAAGATCTGTGTGGGATGGAGGCAGACAGGCGCTCAACCGAAAGCGGGCCCTCCTAATACAGAGCAGCTGAGAGGCATGGTCTGCGAGCCCACAGCGCGATTGCACTGCATCACCACCCGCTCTCTGCTGCTATAGCCAAAGCAGATCCAAAATACCCCAGAGAGTTCAACGCAAGTGCAGTTTTCACACAAAAACGTAGCTGGAAGCCATATCGGAGAACAGGTTACTAAAGGCAATGTGTTTCTTAGTAATTCAAAATGTAAGAAACAGAAGTTACTGACTCCAGGATAATCCATTCGTGTTCTCTCACTTGCATCCAGCTTACTTTTTACTTAAATAACAAGCAATGCCATGTGCATAGGTGTACACTAAACCCCCATTCTTCTTCACTCCCTTTTTGCTGCTTGTAATCCCTGTTATGATCTCCAATCTGAATTTTTAGTCGTACTGTTATCACCCCTCTCGGCTGTTTTGAAGAATCCCTGTCCATGCTGCTTAATACCATCATCATAGTTGGAGACTGAAAGGTCGTGAAAGAGAGGTGGAAGATATTAGCAGACGTGGTATGCCGATGGTGACGATTCCTCCTACAGCGGCTTCTGTGATTTCAAAACATAATGCAGAACAGCGTACAAAAAAAGGTAATCGTAGTAGGTGTGTGACCCTCTGATATTCATATGGACACATACAGTTCTACGTCAAACTTACTGTGAGTGTACACGTGTGAAGCAGTGACACCATGGGACAAATTAGCAACTGGTACAAACTACCATTGCTCTGTTTACTTTGGTGGAACTGCTGTGCTTCTGCTCTAGTTGTGTGTTTGTCCGAGGCCTGGTGCATTGCAGGAAAGCCCCTGTAGCACGGGCATCCTTACTGGTTAGACAAGGCTGAGGCACCTGAGCATGCCCCACAGCCTGTCTCCTAGCTCCATGCCAAGACGAGACCCAAGCCCACAGTGCTGTTCCTGCTCCGGACCTGCGTTAGGAAGGATGCTCAAGCCTGCCGGACGAAAAGTCGCAGCAGCACACATCGGCCTCCTCCCTCGAGGGGTGGTCGTGGGAGTGAAAAACATGAGGGCACTTGCTGTGCAATCTAGTTACCAAAGCCTAGAAACCAAAGAATGCATTAGCCTTGAGAAAAAGTTGTCCTTCTGCTTCTAAAACCTCCCAGGAGTAGAAGGACTTGTGGTAACTTGGATAAGCCTCTCCAAAGCTGCTGTGCTGCCACTCGACATTTAGAATGGGAGAAGCCGTTCAGAACCCTACAGACACAGTAGGAGAAATAATTGTCATCTGCAACACAAACACTGATGTTACGAAACCCAAAATACAGGGAGAGATCTCCACCCTAAAACAAGTGATATGCATGCCTGATTTGGAATTCAAATGGACGGGTGGGGTGGTTTTGCTGATTACTCTTTGGGGCAGGAATGATAGAGGAGAGGCAATTTACGTGATAGATTGTGCTCCTTCCCAGAGCTTCCCAGCTTGAACACGATAATGTCTCCTTCGCGAAAGGTCTGGAGAGAGGGATTTTAGACGGTGCTTGCTGAGAGAGACCTGTGAGCAGGGAAGCTGTATCTGGTGCCCAACGGTACGAGACTGTGCATTTCTGAAAACAAGTGAAATAGCCTATCTTGACTTCTTCTCATAAATGAAATAACCTACGATGCAACATTTTGCCATTGCTCAAGTTTGAATAGTGCAAGTTTCCTCATTGCTAATCCTGCAGAGAATGAGCGATATAGGCAACGATCTGGAAACTTCTGAGACCTAAGTTCATGCGTCCCTCTTCGCGTGGGCAGGGCTCCAGGACTCGAGCTGACCCCCCTTCCTTCCTTACTCCTTCCAGCTGGCCAGAGCCCAGAGCTGGTTACATTCAGCTGTATAAATGTTGTTTATTGCTGAATTCCCAACAGTGAAAGGCAACTTTCGCTGCAGGTACAGCTTGTGTATATCGACCCGAGTGTTGCAGATCAGCTCCAGCACTGGGGGGAAAGGAAGCTACTGCTCAGCTTTTCTGCATTGGCAGAAATATTGCTCAGGGGCATTGAGGTAAGGTGGAATTGCTGAAGTCTTGCTATCTCTGTTAATGAGACGTGAGATTGACTAAAATTGAGTGCTGGAGGTTACCGAACATCGAAAACATCGGCTCGGGATTTTCACTGTGGGTATGTCAGCCAAATTATCATTGCAGTATCCTGGGCTTGGAATCCGAACCTCAGCAAACATATTTCAAGCTTATACAGAGTGTGCCACCATGCCCGTGTGTTAGAGTGGCAGTACGCCAGTTCTCAAGGTGGTACACCAGCTCTAATAGGACATATGTGCTAAGAAAAGACGTGTACTAGGGCAGCCTTGCTAATGCTGTAAGTACTAAATCTTCAGCCAGAAGTCCCCTTTACAGAAAGCTGCAGGCCTGTTGACACAGGATTGTGTTTGTCAGTGCTCTTACTCCCAAATAGCCAACCTGTAATGTGCTAGGAGCGGATAAAAGAGGTTTTGCTATAGCCAAAAAAATAAAAAAAAAGGACGGGGGATTAAAAAGGCAGGTGGCCTACAAAACCTGTTAGTAACACAAGGGACAACAGAACACGGTTGCACAAAATCATAGCCTCAAGGCACAGCCTGTTAAGGCATGACAATGGCAAATAATGACTTTTGGGCAAGATTTATTGCAGCAGCTGAATAACTATATCCCAATATACAAGTTATGCATTTGCTGTAAAATGCAGGAGACCAGAAGAGTTTTTAAATAAATACTGAGTTTAGCATGGTGTATTTTCAGTGTGTGCTTGCCCCCAGGACTTTATCTGGATCCATGCTGCACATAATGTTTGCCATCACTTGTGACTTGACTATTTAAACTGGCAAAAGCAGGCTTGCCATGTCTCAGTGGTTGATAGTAATGAATGGGTCACCTGCCTCTGTGCTGCGCTTTGATGAAAAGCAGAAGGAAATTGATAAGAAAAGGGCCTGCTGTTACTATGAGACCTGAAGGTGGATTGTTAACAGGTGTATGGCGGTCATTCACAGAAGTCCTGCATATTCTCTTTCAAAGGTTTTGGCCAGTGCTGTGCAGCACCGGTGTAGCTGGGCAGAAGCTATGCATATGGACAGTCATTAGCGTGTCCTCTGTTCTCAAGTCCTTTCCTGCATGGAGGATGGATGGATCTTCCTGCCTGCAGCAGATACTGGAAGAGTGGAGGGCTTATCTGGTGAGTTGCTTCTTTCACCTGTTTTCTAAATCAGGCTGTGGATCCTCTGCGGCTAAAAATGTAGAAACTAGCTGTCTGTTTTAGGAGTAGAAAAGCCTTTCATGTGGAAATTCAAAGAGGGAGATAACTGAGCTTCAGGCTGACTACTAGAAGGTCAATAGCATCAAACAGCGTCTTCTTCTCTCTTAGGGAGAGGAGTGGCGGGCGACAACGGTTTCATCAGTTTTGAAAGGGCTCCAGGGAAGAACCTGGGAACACCCTCCAACAGGTCCAACATTGTACACAAATTGGCAGAAATGGTAAGCTCAGTAAACACATGGGCAAATATAGCAGGGAAGAGTCACCAGCGTTTAGAGTGGGCAGTTGCCTTCATGTGTCTGCTACAGCATTCTGAAAAAGTTACTGAGGATGTGGACAGGAGCCATCTGCCTGACAGAGTTAGGTTTTATGATAACTTTCAACATGGTCATAGGTGAAAAACAAAGCTCCTTCCACGGGCCAATAACTGATTACCAAATAAGAGACAGGATGATCAATTTTCGCAATGCAAAAAGACGGCAAGCGGGGTTTCTTAGGGACCTGTGCTGCAACCTCGTATTAGGTATGCTCATAAATAATTCATTAAAGATCATGAAGTGAAAAGTTTTACTAGCAATTATTAAATTATTCGAGATAATTTTTTAAAAGCCAGCTGGGAAGCGTTGCACAATAATTTCATGCTACCGAACGAGTGGGCAGTAGTACAGCAAGATGACATTTAATATGGATAAATGCGAAGTAACACAGAGAGCCATCACCAATACAAAAATTCAGTTACATGTTTTGCCCTACTTACTCAGGTTCTTAGCATTGCTGTAGGTCGGTTTATGGAAGCGTGAGCTAAATACCCTGTAGCTGTCAAAACCAAACCAGTCCCTCCCAAGCAGGCTGGTTCTGAATAACTAGGAAGGAAATAGCAAACTGAACAGAACACACTAAAATGCTACAGTAGAAATCCCTTTGCGCCCTCGCCACAATTACATGCAGTCTTCTGCTCCCAGAATGCTAGAGGCTAAAGCCTAGAAAAGATGTAACAGGCTTGACAAAAGGCTTGATAGGGCCACAGAGATGAGTAAAGATTAAGAAAAGCTTGTGTACTTGGAGGGACTGGATGTGTTACCAGTCTGCAGCCTAGAAAGGAACTGAAAGAGGGAGGTTACGAGCCAGTAAAAGCATAAATGCTGGGAGAAGCTGAACAGCTGATAATTATACCCTATTAACGATAATATTAGAAACAGAAGAAAGAAAATTAAATAGGTAAAATTGTAGCAAAGCAAACAGGAGGAGGTAATTTTTCACACATTATGATGGAATTTGTTATTCCAGGATAATGACAAAAATTTTTATAGGTTCAAAAAGGATTTTGACAAGTTCAGAGAAGAAAAACGTATCAAAGTCTACAAAATACAAAGATACAGGCTCTGGTTCGGGAAGCTTTTGAGCTGCAAGCTACTGGGAGCTGGGAGGTTATGCAGTAGAAGCGTCACTGCATGCTTGCCTTTTTGTTTGTTGCTGGCCACTGGCAGAGACAGGATACCGAACTAGATGAGCCTGAACATTAATTACACTAGTCCTATAGGTCTGTTCTTTCTTTTCCCCCCCCCGCAAGGGGTGAACAGTACACAGGACATGAATAAGGACAGCTCACTGTGAGGGCAGGGAGGCCGTGGGCAGGGTGCTGAGGGGGCAGCAGCCCTGACTGGGGCATGCGGCGAGGCACATGCCCTGGGTGGTGCAACAGGAGAGACGGCATTGCTCTGTAGATGCCGCGGAGATTAGAGGCTACAGTCCTGAATCAGGCAGTGCTACAGTGAGTGTCGTGTATGACTCATTTGAAACAACTGTATTTCTCACTGAATCTGTTAAAGTTTCTGTGTCTAAGCCTGTCATCAGATCTCATCTCTTGGTCTGTTGGGTGTTCTCCCTCACCTACCACCTGCCTACACTGGGAAGTGTCACATGGGGATTAGACTCATACGTTGCTGAGTGAGCCTGACAGGATGTGTAAATTTGAGAAACTTTATTTTTCATTACTTTGCCATAAAGGTTTCAGCTTTCTTTCCTTTCTTTCTTTCTCTCTTTTTTTTTTTTTCTCCCCAGGGATGTCTGCCTGGGATTGTCAGTACCGCAGTCAGCTGAACAAAACCAGGATTTATTAAACACAGACAGAATATGAAATCCAAGTGAAAGAAGCAGTTTGCATAACAAATCTTGTGATATTTGCATTTCTCATAAACTAAGCAAGGTAGGACATTCTTAGTTTAATTACCGAGAGACAACAAAAGCCTCGGCACCCGTGACAGCAGTACTCTGTCTCTCATGAGCTTAGAGCCTTCTGCCAGCGTGACGCTGCACTCTGGGGACGTGTATCCTCCATTCACCCAACCTATCAAGTTACCCCACTGACTGGAAAACTGACATACCATGAAAGACCATAAACTGTAAGGATTTCTTGTACTGTCCAAAAAACAGGCCACTGGCTACATCAAAGACCTTTAAGAATAATTAGCAGCCACTTTTCAAAGCCTTGGTGATACCACACCTCACAGATCAGGTCATACAATTCTATTAAGACTCTTTTTAAAATATCCCAATTTTTTTTTTTTTTACTTTCCTGTAGACTATGAATTAGTAATAGAATCACAGACATTCTCTCAACTTCTTTAATGTTAATTTTGCGTATTGGCTGAAATTTACAAAGAAGTAGAGAATATTGAAATTTGTCATGAAGGTAAAAAACCTGCTACTTCTGAGAAATTCTGTTTCAGGAAACATTAGAGACATGCATTTTCACTGCTTTAGAAGTAAATGCACAGAACTGTTAGCACAATAACCAAAATTAGATTATATATTATATTCCTTGCTGTAAGAGGAAAGGACTATACATGGTAGAGTGATCCTAAATACAAAATTGGCTTCGTGGACTTCACTGTTTCTAAGTTCAGGCCCTAACAAGGACATTTAGATGTACCTAAACGTCATTCTTAAAAACAGAACAAAAAAGCCCCCTCTGATCAATGAAAATGAAGCAGATCAACTCACTTTTCCTGAATAATCCTACATTCCCTATAACCAAAGTAGACTGACAGGAGTTTTACAAAGTTTCTTTGGCCATTGAAGAAAGTCATTAATTAACAAGAGAAGAGACACCTTGAAAAATGAACGCTTTGTTGAAATGAGCTAAAAGTGAAGGAAAAAAAGATAAAATGTTTGATCTTAGGTGACTTATGGGAGATTTTATTTAATATTTATTTTAAAATTATGTTATTTTCATAGCAGTCTCAATATGCCACATTAGCATAAACAGTGATTCAGAAGCAGAGCAATTTCGTAAAGAAATGCCTGACAAAAATAATTGTCAATGCTTATACTGATTTTCTCCTGTAGTGGATTCTCAGGAAAACACATTTTTCCAGTAAATCCGAATATTCTCTGCTTTGTTTCCCTTAAATCTGTGTTTAATCCATCTTCCTGTCACCGTTGAACAAGCTACTGATTGCACGATGGTTCTCTTCTCCTATTAAGACAAAACACACAGGCCTGAGATGGAGGGATCCCCAAGGGCATTAGCCCAACACCGGGTCTGTGGATGCTTCAGCAGTGCGGTTTCGGTTGTACGTTGCAGCTAAAGTCATCTAATGGCTTGCTGCTGCTCAAAATGTTGGTCCTTCTTTCTTTCCTTACCACATCCCCAGCTATGTGCTTCTGCTGCATCTCCTCCGTTGACACTGGCACTCATCGACATAGTGCTGGATCTTGAGCCGAGAAACAAAATGATTTGTCTTACTTTTGAAACTGTTTTGATTATTTTGCATTACCGCTGACATTAGGTAGGAAGTTGGGAAAGCAGATCTTTATGTACGATCTATCAGCACTTTCTGCCTGTGCCTGTTTGACATACTTCCAAAATGTTCAAAACCACAGGGAAGTTACAACACAGCAAAATCCTGTTAAAGGAGGGGCAAGCATCTTGCTCATGCCTGGAGTATTATTATATCGTTACTGGAAACTGAATAACAATTAACTGAGCCAGAAGTCAGGTCAGACCTTTCTACCATTGGAGACAGTTAGAAAAAGTCCACTGACTTGAGAGATGGTAAAGCCTACACAAAGGTAAGATGGATCCACCCTTTGCATTTAGTGGATAATACTAATGAAATGGATTGACTTAAAAAGTGGCTGCTCTGAAGCCTCAGCTGATACTGTCTAGAGCTATTTCGTACTCTGACGTTACCTGCTGGTGACATACAGCTGAAGGAGATTTTAGGGTGGGATTTTTAAGTGGTAGACACACAGTGCTACCATGATCAGAGGACACTCGGTCCAATTCCAATGCCAGGAAGGTTTCTATCTTTTGAGGTGTTTACCTGGGTGTTTTTACCACACTGTACCACAAACCTTTTAAAAAGCATATCTTGATTGCTTTTTAAGTGAGCCAGAGGATTACTGTTCCATCCTCATAAAGCAATGAAACCAGAAAAGAACAGAATTGAGAAGGTAACTCAGTAATAAAATATTAAAAGCCATTTATGTTTTGTGGGAGTTTGATTCAACTTGCTGTATAGCTTTGATGAGTTTTCTATGACATTTTCAATAATGCATTTACAAAAGAGTAACCTGTTTTTCAATTTAATCTTTTACGTTCAGAACCAGTTTTCTGTGTTCAGTCAGCCTCCAGACATTTTAATAGTGCTTTAAGAAAGATATATACTGAAAATATAGATGCGATGTTGTCATTCAAACATAAACCTGATAAAATATTAAAATTTCTTATGAGTTTTTTCCAGATAAAAGAGAAAAATTATCACTGTTGACAAGTCCTACAGTGAGAAAAGCCTTTTTTTGATCAAAAGCTTGTTCAGTAACAACATTAAACATTGAACTATGTTGAAGTGTGTCTGTAAACAGCCTTCTTTTGGCTCAGTATGGTGCAGATCTATTTTCTCCTCTGTGGAAATAATGGAGTTCCATTTTAAACTAAGAACTGAAAAGACAGTAGGATAAAATCTGTAACTTTCCATTATTACTTTTACTATTTGTTAAGCTCAGTGGAACTAGTGATACATTGTGCATAGAACATTGTAAAAGTCCCCTTTGAAATCTCTGAAGTGCAATAATCATTGAAAAGACACAGCAGCTACAAAAATCAGCACGCAGCTAGTACCCCACCAAATGAAATGTAGTCTTGTCTGCCTGATTTTTAACTACTGTTGTTGTACGCAACGTCTAAAGGCATTAAAGCCGCAAGAGAGAGGGAATGCTGTATGCCCAGTTTTTGCGCCAGACTATTTGCGTTTTGCATCTAACGAGGCTGGGTAATCAATCAGTTCTGCAGTTGTCGCTCAATACCTCAATCGTACAACGCTTGTTTAAAAATAGCCCAATCGCTGATGAAATTACCGAGGTGCCTTCCGTATCGGCAATGGCACTGTTGCCTCGGCGCTCTGCGCGGGGCCCTTTGGCAACTGGAGGGAGAGCGGGAGCGGGGCATGTGGTGGGGCCACAGGCCGGGCAGAGGTGCGTCCCCTTGGCCCCGTGGGAGAGGGGACGCTTTCCCACGTCTCTGGGCCCTCGATGGCCTCTGTGGGCTGGTGGCCAGTGTGGCGCGGTGCAGCGCGTCCGGTACAGGCATGGCGGGAAGAGTCCTCCACGGCCAGCAGCCAGCTTCAGCCTCTGCTCTGCTGCCAAACCGCACCCCGTGTTGGGAGGAAAAGCAGAGGCTGAGCCGGGGCTGCGAACCCAGAGCCTGGGCCAGCCCTGAGCTGCAGCTGGGGCAGCCACCCCTGCTCCTGTCCCCCGCTACTGGGAGCCGTTGTCCGTCCTGGCTGCGCGCTCTCCTGGCAAGGCAGTAAGGAGTGCTGACAAAAGGCTGACTGGGAAGAAACGCTCTGGTGCCCCGTGCCGGTTCCTGATGTCCGCAGTCCCGCAACAGCCGTGTGAGACAGTAAAGGCCTTTGTCGGAGGAAAGCAGTAACTATTGCCTGCAGGAGAAGCAGCTGGAGACTTCTAAATGTGGGGCCACCGGCAGTCGGTGCAGCTCAGAGGTTTACAGCCAGGGAAGCTGTGGCCGGGGGTCTGTGCACAGGCACGCGCCTTGGCTCTCGCTGGAGATGTCTATCGTTTCTTACTTCAGCACAGTTGTTTAGAAACTGTTGCTGTGAATTTACAGCTCCCAGCAAAAAGAATTGCATGTCATTTTGGATGGACTTTGGCAGCAGTTTATTGTCATAATGCTGTTTGGTAAGCCGGTAAAGCATCCATCTGATTTCCTAAAGAGCATTTTCTGCTTAGGTTGTAGCTCTATTAATCTGTTCAAGCCAATTCTATAATACCCAAACCATCTGTATTTGTGAAGATCATGGTTTATTTAGATTTTCTTTGTGTCTACTGTCAGTGGATGGTTAAAAGTACTAGGGATTTACAGAGTAAAGTCTATATATTGGCATGTTACAGTGACCTTCTAAGTAGTGTCTCCCAATATTTGAGTAACAGCTGGTACAGTTAAGTCCAGCAGGAAAACAAATAACGGCTACAAATAATGGAAATAGCAAAGCTTCTGCAGTGTTTCAGCCTATTCACTAGGCTTTTGTTTTATTTGTAATTACTGAAGTTTTCTTGTTAAATACACAGCAATGTTTAGTTAACTTTTTTGTGTTGAATATGCATGGTATTTCTAGGAAAATTATGAGGCAGTCACTAAGCATCCGTCCCAACAAGCTTCTTGAGGGTCCCGAAGAGGTCTCCCGTAGGATTTGTATTAATATATTAAATTAGGTCCCTTGGCTAATGTCTCTTTTTCTCTCTGCCCCCACGCCCCACCATTTTCTCCTGCCTCTCTCCTGAAAGTAACACTAACTTAGATTCTGTTGCATGACTTGGCAAGAAGGCATTACTTCACGTTTGTTATTATACCTACGTGCACAGGTGCCGTACAAGCCCTGGGAGCACCTCTGCGACAGGCTCAGAATCGTGCGGGTGGCACAGGGGCCTCTGCAGACCGCTCGTGCAGCGCTGGCATCAGGTTGCTGGGGCCTTATCCGGCCAAATTTGGAGTATCTCTAAGGATGGACCCCAACCTGTCTGGGCAACCTCTTCCAGGTTACCCACCCGCATGGTGAATACATTTTTCCCTATGTAATTAGAATTTCCCAACTTGCCCCTATCACCTCTCGTCCTGCCCCTGTGGGCCTCTGACAAGAGTCTGCTGCATCTTCTCTACGCCCACTTAGGAGGCAGCTGTAGTCGCCAGTAAGATGGTCCCTGAGCCCCGCTCTCTGCAGGCTGAGCACACGCGGCTCGCAGCCCCCTCCGTGCGCCCCAGCCCCGTACCATCTCAGCGGCTTTGGCTGGGCTCGCTTCAGCACGTCAGCGGGAGAGCCCAGTGTGGGCTGCAAACACGCGTTGCCTGCGAATCCAAGCTGCGCCGCTTGGTTTTCCTTTCACGTGTTCTTATGAACATGCTAAAAAGTGAGGGCTGGGCTGAGGCAGCGGAAGGTAGAATCACACGGGCAGGGTTGTGGCTGGGGGCTGAGCGTGGTGGCTCTGTCCGCGGAGGACCTGCTGCGTGAGAGCTGACACAACGAGAAGGGCAGCCAAGAAACGCACAGAGACAAACTTGTCGGTGGTTACTGCCATTTCCCTACTCTGTTTTAAGCAGCGTGCTGCAGTGTTCGTACCTTGCTGACACAGTGTCGCACGTACTGTGGAAGCGTGAGCCGGAGGAAATGAGCCCTGCGTTCACACTTGGGTTACTTGTGCTGAGAATGGCTTCAGGACGAGCTCTTACAGCAAAGCAGCCTCCTGAAATTTGGAAATTTGAGGAGTTACTTTCCACAGGACACTGACGGCGACATTAAGGATTTGCTCAGGTGCTAATGTGCATTTTCTAGGTATATTGTCAGCACAAGACAACTGGCAGAGCTTAGAACATCTTGTTAGTTCTTTTTATGTTGTTCGTTACAGTAAACCTGACTGGATTACTAACAGCAGATGCATTAACTTCTTTTAACGTGCAATTGACACAGAATAGTTTGTGAAATATTTCCAAGTTAATGTAAAAAAGTATAGGAGTTAATCTTAGGGTCCTGATGTAGCAAAGAAATACAGCAAGTGCTTCCTCTTAAGCACACGCTTAAGCCCCTTGCTGTTCAGCAAAACACCTAAGTGTTTGGCTGAACTGTGGCCAAGCAGTTTTGGCAACCGCTGCGTTCTGAGGGGAGGGTTTTCTGTCAAGTGCATTTCCTTGGTGCCTGCTAATGTGACACAATCTAAGTGGCAAGGAATGAACCTTGTCCTGCAGGCACCGACAGCAGCAAAGGGGTTTACGCTCAGCCTCTGGTTTTCTCTGCATGAACTCTTTGTTGTTCAGGTACTGGACGGGTTGCTGTTTTACTTGTTAAGAAGTTGAGTTAAAATACTCCACACTCAGATTTCGACACGTTGAAGGGAAACTATTAAACTAATTTTTTTCTTAAACTATTGCATTTAGTTTTTAAAAGTTATGAAAACTGGGTCAGGTGAATCTAGGCTGCCTGTGAAGGACGGTCTCGTCCCCACCTGCAGCTGGATGCCTGTGACGTGGATGCCTTTGTTGGAGCTCATTGCCTTGGGCTTTCTTACAGTCAATAGAGAGAAAGAGGCGCTTTCATGGTAACATTCATTTGACTTTTTTCAGATGTGTGCTTCAGGATGATGAGATGAATTGCATTTCAAAGGGTCCTGTTTCTCTCTGTTGGGGATAAAAGGATCCCAGAGTGACTAGGTCAGATGAATCCCATCCCTGTGTCCATAAAAATGGAACTGTAGAAACAAGCAGCAATGAAACGCAGAGCTGAAGTGACTGAAAAGTAGAATCTGCTTACTTCATTAAATCTGATGCAACTATTGGAAAATTGCAGAATATGTCATGAACCTCCCACAAATGTTTTCGCATTACTAAGAAAACTAAAAGCTAAAAAACCCAGTTTATTTTAATTGTAATTATTGTAATTGGAATAATTGTAATTGGAAATAATTCACTTCAAGCGCAGTGGGGCTGTAAGCTTTCTCACACTGGAGGAGTTCACAGCTCACAGACCGCGATACTGAGTATCATTGATTCATTGTGGGAAAACCAGAAAAAGTACCTAGGAAGAGATAAGACCAATATTAGCACAAAAGTTAGAGTACAGTATTACATTTCAATCCGAGCTAGAAATGAAGCAAAAGTATGTATCTGATATAAACGAATGTTGATGGTGCAATGTTCAGAGTATACAGAAAAAAGTAACTGAAAGAGACAGGGACGAAGTGTTTTCCTCGGTAAATGAGCATTTCTGACCTCATTCCCCTTAATCTTTCGCACACATTCTGAGGGAGAGAGGTTTAAAATACCTGCTTGAGATTTGGAAGAGATTTAGTACACATTGGGGTAGGGCGAGTCCCACGATTAGGGTTTTAAGAATAGAATGAACCCGAAGTGGGAAGTTTTCCTGTTTACCAGCTTATTGTTACCTTAATTTTCCCGTGATATACATTGGTACTTGATAAAAACATAAAATGCTACTTACGGTTTTTGTCTGCTCAGCAGACTCTGCCTGTGATCCACCAGTGGACTGCTGGATTGTGAGCAGTACCCTGCTGACTCAGCCCAGAAGCTGATAGTTCTGATCCTTCCCACTGAAAGACATTTTCTGTGAAATATGTTCTATCACTTGGCATTGAGAAGCAGGGGAAAAAAAAATCGCCGTTGTACTTGGAGGATGTTCGAGCACTGTAATACCACGGGAAAAAAGACACATTAACAGTAACAATTTCCTGAGCACAAAGTTAGATTCCCTATTGCTGCTTTCACTGCGTTACATCTGGGCTTACCACACGAGCGTTGAGCTGTAAGGCTTTCTGCTGTGAGTAATTCTGTCGTATTCGCAGTGGCAAATTTGCAGTGGCCCCTTTTTTCTTAACGTTTTGCAAGCACATGATGTGCCAATCCCTGATCCCCATAAAACGACAATCTAAATAGACGAGACAGTAAGCATGAAAGAGACAGCCACAGAAGGGTGAAATCACAGCAGTTTCAATGAATAAAAATCTCATCAGATGATACTAAATATGTCAGAGGTTTATACAACTTCGATTTTAGTCAGTATCAAGCTGGGGGCCGCCTTCTAAAAGGGAATGCTTCTTTAAGCTGAAAGCTAAAAGGTAGTGATACAGGAATTAAGGCATTGTCTTCTAGCGCTGCCAATGCGGTATTTGTACAAACGAGCGTGTGTCGGGCTGGTCTGGATCTTAACGAACAGTTACGTGCCTTACAAGAGTTTTCCTTTCCCTGTCCCTGTCCCATTTGATATATGCTGGCGGACACGTGTTTTGAAGACAGATGTAAATTCATTTTGCCCATGGCTTTGAGCTTGGTGGGCACCATCCAGTGTCAATGATGAAGCTGTACAGCCAGGTTTAAGCGACCGGGGGGTACTCAGACAAAAGCAGCGCGTGGGCTTGAAGCCTTTTGCTCAGCAGGGCTCTTAAACTCAGCGCGGCAACGCAGTTTGCGACCTGGAGCTGGTTTGCGTTTGAACAGCCCGAAACAACTGTGATATGTGTGCCCAGCAAAGACCTATTTAGAAAACATCTCGTGCTCTTCTTCCTCTTCGGAAAATCTGTTGTGTCTCTTCAGACCAATGCCGTCCTTTTTTCTTATGTCTTGGGCTATTGCGATAATGCCATTGTGATTTTCATGATGCATGGGAAAAAAATGTTAGTGGAAGTAGTCCCTTGTATTTTCTTGCTGCACTGTCCTCCGAGGAGAACTGACTGGAGGCTAAAAATGGGCACGTGCTCAGGTATTTTTATGATGTTTATTTGCCATAGGAGGGAATTAAAAGCCAATGGACTGTGGGTCCGTGCAGGAAAGCAATGACGTACTTCCCTTTTTTCTACAGAGAAGTATGCATTGGCACTGTTCGGCTGTTCAGAACGAGTAAAAGAATGGGCGCCAAGCGCACGCATACGTTAAAGGGCTGAAATTTTTTAATGAATCTGTCTAGGCAGCCCAGGGTACATTGCTGCTGCAGGACATTGCTGAGGAAGCAGTCAGAGATTTAGAAAAGGATTAGGCATTTATATGAACAGGAGTAGTGTCTGCTGTTCCGCTGGTGAGGTTAAAGGAATTAGGAGGGATCACCCTTCAGCCCCAGGCCGTAAGCTCATCACCAACTGGACTCAGGAAGGAGCCCCCTCGCCGCCTTTTTGCCACAGCGCTGCACACTTGGTTGGGGCCGCGGCTCAAGGTTCAAAAGAACCATCAATCGCACGTCACCGTCAGAGGCAAGATGCCTGCTCTGGTACAGGAACTCCTCTCGTTATACCTTTTGATTTATACCTACCAGGGAGTGCTGCATCCTCATCACTCCTGACTGCACCCCGTCTCGTACCATTGTGTGAAGCTTAATCTTTAATTGAGAACTGCCATCCATAATGTATATTTAATGTATTTTTTCTCTGAAAAATTTAAATAATTAATGGGCCTTTGTTATATAAAGAAGCCAGTTATAAATCATCTGAGCTGCACCTAGAGATTTTTGATGTCAGCGTTCTCAAATGAATTACATCTCTCCGGGGTCATCTATTATTCCAAAGACAATTCTGAAGAGGAATTACACATGTAATATTCACAAGCAAAGAAACGAGTAATCTCCATCTCAGGTTTGATACTAAAGCTTTACAATCCAGTAAGCTGGGGTGTTCGTGGCAGAGCGTACCAATTTTCTGCTCTGTCATCAGAGATGCTTTCATTCAGCTCACACGCATACGTATTTTCCCTTGGGGAAAACCTGTCGACGGGAGTGCCCTCTGAGTTTACAAAAGCGGCAGTGTGGATGCTGTAACGTGGAAGCGAAGAACCACTGCTGTGGCTTCCGAGGCCCAGAGGTGGCCTTGCAGCACACACATGTCTAGACCTCACCCTTTGTGATCCTGCGTTGCAGAGAGGATCCGAATTCAGAGATTTCCGTCAATCACCAACTACAGTGTTTGGATTACAGTCCATTTACAGTCGCTGAATTACAGCCAGCTATTTCCTTTCCATTTTAGGCTTCAGAAATACAAATGTTCATGAGAGCCCGTGCCAGGTTCCTAATAGTTTCCAGCTACAGCTAATGGTCTCAGCTGCTGGTACCTGAAGATACAGGCACGCAAAGAACTGAGACGAGTTTATGAAACTGACTACAGAAAAAAATTTTTAAGGAATCCTGAAATCATATAGTTTGAGGCATCAGAGTATCACCTGAATTTCCCAGGGCTAGCCAGCCCTTCAGATGATCTGGACTCAGCTCACCGCTGCCTCGTCGTCAGATCCCCGGTGAGGAGGCAGGGCTTGTGTGACGGCAAACCGGCACAGAGATTATTGGAGAAGTGGCCTTTTGAGAAAGAGCCTGAAGTGACTTGTGCTCCTGCTCCAAGCTCTGAAGCTGTAATATGAAGAGTTAAAGCAAGGTAGAGCTAACTGAAGAGAAAGACCCTTGGGGAGGGAGTGATCGGAGAAGCCTGACTTTCCACGGCCTCCAGGGCACGAGAGGTGGTTGAGCTGCATCTGTTCAGGAATCAGCAGGTGATGGAAAAGCATAGGAAAAAAGCTAGATCCAGATTTGAGAACCATCTGCTGAGCCCAGGGGAGAGAGAAGTGAAATGGAATTTATCTTGACCTGGGGACTGCTGAATGACCGTGAGGCCCTGGTGCTCCTTTGGACGTGCCCGTTCAGGGGACGCCTGGACAGGTCCTCTGAGCAGGGGAACAGACGCAGGTTCGCAGTACGGTGCTGGGGAAGCCCCTGCCCAGACCTGCCAGTTATTAACTACATCATCTGTAGTTTGTGAGCAGGAGACGTTCACGCGAGTACAAAGGCTAACGCCTCCATAGGCTGTACTTTAACAGCCTGGCATTTTAGCTCTTGTGCAGCCTCGTCGGGGCAGAGGTCAAATCCCTCCTTCCCCAGGAAGAGCTTTTGTGAAGGCTGAACAAAACTCTGGCTACAGACTGCTTGTGGAATCTCTCCAGGAAAAGGGATCTCCCATTTCCCTTTCCCCGAAAACAGGTGTAAGGTGATGCCTGAGCACACGGAGCTGGTACGTCTGTCAAGCAGCTGAAAGCTCCTCTAGTGATTTTTTTTTTTTGTTAGTGGCCAATTTACCCTTTGCCGTAAAAGCACACTAAGGGGAAAATAGTTACCGAGCCATCACGGCCGTTTTCTGTTCACGACAGGCCAGTTTCAGGGGGTACCGTCCCCGGTTATTTGCCATATTCCTCCCACCGGACTCTGTGCCCAGCACTCTGCTGGCCTTTGCTGAGCAGGAGACACGGGCAGCAGCAAGTGAGCCGAGATTCCGCGGTGCCGCAGCTCGGACCCGGCGCGTTCGGGGAACCTGCCATGGGTGCCCACACACGTCGCCGGGCCGGGCTGCGCACTCACCCGTGCGGGGTCCAGCCCTGCTCCGGGCCGGCGGAGCTCGAGCCAGGGATGGCTGCTGCGTGCGTTTCGCAAGTGTCGAGGGGAGACTCGGAGGATTTTCCCCGTGTCATCGGCTCCACGTGGCTTCGTTAACGCATCGCGTACTTACAGGCGTGCGCCGCGGAGATCAGTTGTTGCCCTACAAAAGCATAAATGGGCCTGAGAGCAGCCTTCACGCAAACCACAGCTCGTTAGGCTCGACTCAAGCACTATCCTACTGCCGACGGGTGACAGGTAACGAATGCGAGATTGGCGTAGGGTGGGGAGAGGACGGGGCCGAGGAAGGAGCAGAAATCCAACAAGGAAGC
>VZSC01020008.1:75531-112617 GCA_013398225.1 Steatornis caripensis | reverse complement strand
AAAGGCCGCGCTGCTCGGAGGGGAGGAGCCGGGCGGGCGGCCCGCGGGTCCGCGCCGTGGCGGGGAGCCGGTGTCGAGCGGTGCCTGGCGCAGACGGAGCCTGGTAAACTAGGTAGGGCTCGGGATAACGAGTCACCGTGGTCCGGCTTCACCGACCCGTGCCTGCTGCCGAACCGTATGCAGCGCTGACAAATTACGCGTAAGCACCACGGGCCGCTTTTTCTTGGGTGGGTGTTAAAAGGTGTAGTTCTCGCCCTTTTTGCTTCCTTGCCTTGGTGAGGTACCCCTTCTCCTTAGGAGGCGGCGTAGCGAAGCGTCGGAAGAGGGACGAGCTGTGTTACTGTTCTGTGGTTGCAGCGCACCGACTGCTAGCACCAGGGATACTGCTCGCCCAGGCTGTGTTTTTACGGGAGTGAATAATAATAATAAGTATAGCGATTCTGCGTCCGGTTTTATGGTACTAAACGTGAAGGGCTACCGGTCAGTCTTCTTGCTCTGCGGAAGAAACTGGCATAAAAAAAATCTGGATGTGGAAGCTGTCGTGCGATTTTTATTACCTATTCCATTTGAATGGCACCAAACCTAGAGGAGTACTGTTGAATTCTGACTGGAAAGCAGGTTTTTTGGTTGGACTGGGTGTTTTTGTAGGGGGGGGCTGTTTAGTTGTGGTTTTGTTGATTTACGAAGCTGTGAGCGCAGTCAGATTTAAAATGCTGTGTATTTTAAAGGTAAGCGAGAAGAGAGCACCTTGCAAGAGCCTCGGGCGCTTAAGGTAGGGAGCGCAAAATCCAAGGCGAGTCTCTTCCTCCCTGGGCTGTTTGCATACGCCTTGGTGTGAGGCTGAGGGTAGCTGACAGCAGCCGAGGCAGCAGGAGTCCCGTGGGCAGCTCGCTCCAGCCTGCTGCCGCGTGCCGGAACGCTTCTGTGCCACCTGACCCTTTGGGTGACCCGGGCCCGCTGCTGAGCCATCTGCGGTGATCCTGCTGGCTCCCAGCGTGCTCAAGGGCCCGTACGGGCTGAAGGAACAGTTAGGCCAGCGGGCCCTGCTGTCCCCACACAGGCACCCCAAAACACTCGATTGGTGGCGGTTATGTGCTTTCATGGATTTGAGCATATGTGAGGGAAAGGGAAACCTGTGAGCCGTCCTGCCGTGTCCCACATAGGTGGCTGAGAACGCAAACCCGGAGTCCGGCCGCTGCTCTTTTCATTGTGTGTGCACTCGCTGATATCTTTTGTCCCTGCCTCCTTCCTCGACATGTGCTGGTACTCGCACAGAATGTTAAAGAGAAACAAATAGACAGAGAAGTCCCCCGGTCGGAGAAGCGCAGCTGCTGGCTGTGCTGCTCGGCACGCCGCTCTCCCCCTTGGCTCTGAGGCGGAGGGGATCTCACGAGAGCAAGGGCAGTTGCTGCCATGGTGCTCCCGTCCCCGGCTGGTACTAGGGACCCGGCCTGCCAAAGGGTGGGTACGGCGGTCCAGGGAAGAAGAGGCGCCTGTCGCTCGCCTCCTGAGGTAAAAAAAAGCTGTTTGAAAAAGCACTGCTTGGAAAGCAAGCCTTTGCTCTCTGCGCAGTGACCCACGGTGGTCCCACATCACGGGTGCAGCGATGACTGCAGCCACCCTGCCTGTGCAGAACAACGGACCAGTTCTTTGTTTTCTGTGTTGCTGTAGATCGTGACGGTGCTGGACGCTTCGCAGAACAGAGCAGCGATCACCTGAAAATGCGACAGGAGACCGCAAGTGGAAATAGGGTGGAAGAAAGAGGAAAAAGGGACAGGGTGAGGAAGGGCATGGAGGAGAATGCGAGCGGTATTACGCAGCCCGATGGGCTGTGGTTTCGATAAGCCAACGCTGAAGCCTGGTCGACTCTGTGGTGAACGTATGGGCGAAGGAAAGCACTGAAGGAGGAGAATCTCCCAGGGGCAGGCAGCTATAAGTAAGCTTCGTTAAAGATAAATCTAAAGAGTGGTTGAGAAAGGCGGGTATGTTTACAGTGTCATTGCACGCTTTTGTGGATAATGGCTTCCCATTAGCATTGGCTTGGCCTTGACTCGTCTCTTTGTTTTGGAAAGCACAATCTCTTTGCTAGACTTGAGAGGCCGACTGGTGTATCTGGACATGTTCAAGTTGTTAATTTTTCCTTGTTCCTACCTCAGTTTGATACCCAGTTTGCAGTTCTCTTGTATGCTTTGTGTTTTCTGTAGGTCTTTAAGTAGGCCTTGCGTAGGACTACCTGTCCCAGCGCCTCTGCTGATTGGAAAAAGTAGCTATTTAAGCGTAAGCGAGACTTGCTTAATGACTTGCCNTGCAGTTCTCTTGTATGCTTTGTGTTTTCTGTAGGTCTTTAAGTAGGCCTTGCGTAGGACTACCTGTCCCAGCGCCTCTGCTGATTGGAAAAAGTAGCTATTTAAGCGTAAGTGAGACTTGCTTAATGACTTGCCATGAAAATAGCAATGTCTCTTACAAATAGTTAAGCATAGGCTTACGTTCGACTTTCGCGGTAGATGTACATGTCAGTAGGCCTGCTTCGTGTCTTAAATTAAGCATACGCTTAAGTGTTTGCAGAGTTGGTGCCTACGTTAATCTCTGTAAATAGCTGTAATTCTCAGCGGATACCTTCAATATGGACATCTGTTCTTATTTTGTTCAAATACTCTGTTAGGCGTTAAGACACTCGGTAGTTTGGGGACTTACTGACTCACACACGACAAGCCAACCATTGCGTTTAGCCACCGACAGACTGCGTTTTTCTTCAGATGGTGTTTTCACAAATCTGCCTCTCTGTAAATAAGACCTGAAAAAAAATCAGATTAATCTGTTAGTTAAAATTACCTGTAAATCAAATTCCCTTCCTGTGCCTTTTTCACCAGGAAGGGTGACTTCAGCACTGGCGCAGGTTTGCCTGGAGAGGTGGTGGAGTCTCCGTCCTTGGAGCTGTTCAGAAGCCATCTGGACGTGGTGCTGGGCAACCGCCTCTCGCTCGAGCCGGGGGGGGTGGGCCAGATGACCTCCAGAGCTCCCTGCCAACCTCAGCCAGTCTGTGATTCTGTGAAATAATATTTACGCAGTCTACTGGAAGCTTAGTTGCTCTCATGCAGTCTTTAAATACCGGTACATTTTAGAAACTTATGCCCCGTAGTAGCTGACAGTGGTTTTGGTCCTACGTAGAGCACTCCTCCTCCTAGCCCGAAGCCGTGTGTCCATTGCACTCGCTTGGTTCCCGAGATGGCAGCTTTTTAAACGCTCCCGGTGTTGACAGTGATGGAGCCGAGAGAACGGGAGCGAAACTGGCAGCACCAGCCCAAGTGACGTAAGCGACTTCCCCCAGCTTCCAGCGTTTGTTTGTTAGGGAGTTCCTGAACCATTGAACTTATCAGGACTGTTGGTTTTAGGAATTACTGGAGTAACCTCATAAACTTAATTTGCTTTTTAGTTGCCTGTCTTTATATTTTTTTTTCCCCATCAGAAGAAAGGGAATAATACTTCTCTCCCTTAGAGAAGTACACCTCTCGTTCGTCTCGGTTTGGGTTTCTCCAGAGTGATGGAAAGGAAGGTGGCCCAAACAAAACGGACGTTTCCACAAGTATTCCCTTCCCTTTTCTCAGCGTGCTTGGGTGGAAGAAGAGCTTGCAACTTCTTGTATCTCATTTGGTTGAGTCAGTAATGCATCTTTCAAAAAAAGAATCTTGAAGAAAGAGTTTCTTTTTATATTTTAAAATATAAGCGAAAAAGAGGTTCATATGTGAAACTGCTCTCTCCAATTCCAGCATTCTCTTTTCAAGTTCTATTCAACTTCCATGACTTGTGATTGAATAAACTGAAATTACAAGCTTCCTACTGAGATGACATTTTGTCATGCTTTAGAAATTGTCAGAAAGGAGCTTGTGTTCATGAAAATATCTTGGTGCATGAGAGATAATTGCGTGTGCCTTGAAATAAATAGTTCTGGGTATAGTCACTGCAGCTTAACCTTTTTTTCTCTATTTTAATTCTTGTGCACTGTAGTGGGCAAAGAGAAATGAGTCCTGAAGGATTTCGAGACGTTGGGAGCCTCTGTGGCACTCTGCTTTTTTAATGAGGCATGCTTTTGGTAAATACAAGCAAAACCAGTTTTCGAGTATGGTGGAAATGGTACCTGCGGATGGGATGGGTTCCATCAGAGGCTTATCTATGCTTTCTCTAACACCAGGGTAAGGAATGAAAATAAGATTTGCCACGCTGATGTCATGGTGCAGTCCAGCTTTGGCCATGAGGTGACGGGGATGTGGCTGCTGTAGAGCGGATAAACTGTGTCCCTTTGCGCAGACTGTTTCAAAATGAGGCATACCCGAAGCTGGCTTTTGTCGTGTGTTTACGTATTCCTGATGGACTTGTTGCTCGGGAATGATGTCCCTTGAGGGTTTCTCATTGCCTGTGCTTGAATGTCACGTTAATGAAGTTCGTCTGTGTCTGGTGCCCTCCGTGAGATGGGGCTGCGAAGGCTTCAAAAGGAGTATGTTACTGCACTGCTTACCTGTTAGCTTTGATTTATTGCTAAGGAAAAAGGCTTCCATTTTTCCTCCCCCACTTGACTCGGTGACAAAGCAGGGACACAGTGGAGTTCAGTGTTGGATTTCTCTACTTTGCATTTTAAGCAAACCATACATTTTTGAAGCAAGCACGATGGTGGGTTGTTGGGGGACATGTCCGTGTTCTGGATGCTTGTAATTAGATTCAAGGTAGTGTTTCCCGATATGTTGCCTTGACGGTAAAACTGTCCCCTGCTGCTCACCCTGCTTCTGCACTGCAGTTGTACGTCCAGAGGTTTCTGGAGCCCAGGCCGTCTCCACAGGGCCCCTGCCAGGACAGGAGCCCGAGAGGGGCTCTGGAGCTGTGTCCTCTCGTTGCACGGATTCCCAGCTCGGCTCCTTGAGCAGCGCTGGAGGACTGGAGCAGCGAGGGCTGGCCGTGCTGGCGCTGGAAGAGGGTTGGATGCACGACCACCTTTTGAAGGGCATCGCTGCGGTTGATGTGCCGGAGAAGCAGTTCGTAGGCGGTGGTGGTTCCTCGTTCGTTGGGCACTGCTGACCCTCGGCTGTGAGGTGGAAAACCGGCAGAGCATCGCGGGGGGGGCAGCCTGCCTTGGGCACGTCGTCTGGCTCCGCTAGCTCCAGCTCAGCCCGCTGCTTTCGTGAAGCAGGAGGCTTTTATGTAGGAAAAAAAAAAACCCTTGAGCTGCTGAGAAGATACACCTTTTGTGAGCACAGACTCTTTAAAAAGAGAGGTCTGTTGTTTCTGCTCTGAATGCTCTGGTTATATAAAAGCATAATTCTTTCATCGGATTGTGAGCAGGGGCCTCCCTTGGTCACAGCAGTGACACAGCGTCTTAGTAAGAAGCAATTCAGAATGGTAACTTTTTTATTGACTTTTTAAATGGAAAAAAAAAAAATCTGAGTTGGTTTTATGGATTCTAAGTGCATTGGCTTCCCAAGGATAGCACGTAAAACCTTAAATGATGATTAAAAAGTCCAGATAAGGAAGCATTTAATAAATGAAAGGGCTGGCATGTCTACTTGTGGCTTAATAACAAAATTAATAGGCTGTGGTTCTTAGTAGGTCAATAGATTTTCCTAAAAGCTTGCATTTTAAACGTGCTTTTAACGAGTTATCGTCATATTCTGGCCACCATTACTGACGCTAAGTAAATTCTAGTTTGAATGTAAAATGAATGTAAAGACGTTTAAGGCGGTTCGTGTCAAAACGTGGGTCTGAGGGAGCGAAGGCGTTCTAGTTTGGTGTGCGTGCCCGTTCGGAGAGCCGTCCGTCCGTGGTTTACGGGGTGCTGAGGGGGGGTGCTGCACACGCTGGGCCGTTGCTTTCCTTCCTGCCCAAACGCCGTCGCTGGGGCAGGGAGGATGAGCGCGTCGTTGGGTTCAGTATTCTCGGGGTCCGTGCGTTGGGCTGGCCGTTGGAGGGCACTGTGTGACGGTGAATGTCAACCCGGGGCTGCCGTGTGCTCCTGGGCACCGAGCGAGGGCTGCGCCCCCGGGGCCTGCTCGGCCCGGCTTCCTGCGGGGTTCAGTTCAGTGAAACCCTGCCAGGGTGTTTTGTGTTTCGTTTTGAAAGCACAACCGGGTGTGATACGAGTTCCAATTGAGCTTAACCTTTCGGAAGGGAATAAAATGAACAGTCTTGGGACGTTGTGGGCGCACCCTGCGCAGCAGCCGGGCTGGAGTTGCGTCTTCAGACAGCGCGAGGTTCAAGGGGTTATAACATTCACCCTTTGTAAACCAAACACTGCTCGTTACGCAGGACGGACTGTCTCCGCAGGTGCTGGGAGATCCAGGGGCCACATCAGAGGTTGCGGGACTCGGTGCTGTCATCTTTATCCACGTCATACTTGTGGGTCGTGCTGCGTGAATCCGAAACAAGGTGCCTGCCATTGGGGCTGTGTGAAGCAGCTGTGTGCTTGTGTCGCGAGATCTGGTGTACACGCAGCCTGTTTGGCAGCGAACTGACTTCGGCTGCATCAGGCTGAATTGACAACCCCTTGGTCCCAGAGGATTGGTTATGTGGGGCCAAGTCCTCTTGCTTAATTAAACCCTGTGGCGTGTAAAACGGGGCTGGAAACCTCTGGGCCTTTTAATAGCAGCAAGGGATGGGTTATCCAACAGCTTCAGTCAGCAAAAAGTCATACATGCAATATCAATGTGCAGAAGCAGCTCGATTTAGTTATAGTTTTGTAAATTTTGGTGAGAGAAATCTCACTGGCTTGCGTAAATTTCTTCATCTTTGCTTTCGCTGTTACTTCCCCTTAAATGTTTAATTGTGTTGAATAAGAGAGTTTTACTGTAGCAGTAAAAGAAATGCTACTAGGCAGCTCTGTCCCCTTTTAGAAAGAAACGAAGCGTGATCTTGTAAACACACTGTTATTTTGGGTGAGCTGGGTAAGAATGCAGTGGCAGGTTGGGTGACTTCTCGGACGTGCGCACCGGGAGAAGGGAATGTGGTTTTACTGCTGGTGTGCTCAGCTCGGGACTTGAGCTGCTGCCATTTCGTTACTAAAACCTGCCAGGGGTTTTACCTTCAGCCGGTACCAGAACTGTAGCTTTCAGAAGTGCTTAACCCGCTGTCATGCCAACTTTTTCCGGCATGGGATTCTTAAACTGCCGAGTTCCTAAAGCTGGAACGCTCCCTTGCCCTGCTCCCTCCATCTTTTCGTCTCCCCTCCCATGAAGAAGGAAAACACCCAGAACCTTAGGAAAGGGATTGTTTTCTGCAAAGAAGCAGCAATTAACTAGTAATTCATTTTAAAAGAAGAGGTGTGGTTAAATTGCACGGGCCTGGAAGCTAACTGCAGTTAAAGTAGTTTAAAAAAAACCCTCGCAAAAACAACCCAGAGCCCCAACAAAACAAATCCAAAGACTTGATTCTTGAAATGTGTTATGAAACGTCTGTCTTCCAGATGATGTCTTGACTGGGCAACAAACGCAACGTGTATATTTGTAGTTGTTCATTTTTTCCTCCATCCTTTCTTTTAACCTTAGTTCCTGTGAACTGGCAGGATGTAGATATTTGTCAGAATCCCGATTTCTAGGAATTAGGAACCTTGCCTGTAACCAAAAGAAATACCTACAATACTGAGAACACTGGCAGGATATGAGGAATAACTGCATGAATGAGTTGTGCTTTGCAGTGAAGCTGTAGTTCCTTATTTATGTGCCGAACTGCATGGATTAGTCTTGCTTTGTTGGTGTCCACCAAGTCAAGACAGTTTTTCTTGTTTTAATGTAGCTTGTCTGCTGGGGAAGTGCAGAATTGTTCGGAACAGTGCGTGATCGTGCTGTCCTCTCTCCTTTGGCAGTTCCTAGTTTTGTATAATCCTGGCTTGAGGATGGAAGCGTGTTCATATAATCTGTGCTTTTCTGTGTTTGTTTTTAGTTGAAAGAAGTTCAAAGTCTTACTCTTTTTAAGCACCTTTATGTAGGTGATCGCACCGCATTCATGGCAGGATTTCTGAGAGATGGGAGTGATGAGTAACGTCCGGTAGAAGGCGTCCTGGGATGACTTCCTCATCGACTGTCTGTCTGGTGAGTGGCGTGGTGGGGAAGAACTGCACTTCTGGCCTCCTCCCAGTGAGACTGGACGTGAGCCCTTGAGCACGCTGCTCCGTAAGCCTTTTTTGGTGCCTGTGTGCGCGCAAGGTGGTCATCGCAGCTCCAGCGGTGCTTTGCTCTTCTGTCCCCCCACGCCTACGGGGTGGGTTGTGCTTGTGTTTAAGGCCTTTGGAGGATGAAGAAGCGTTTTATCCTCCAAGAATGAAGTGATCTGGAACACAAATGAACAGCAAGGAAGAATTTTATTGGGATGCGCTGAGGGGAGGAGAGCCAAAGGAGTTTTTTGGCTTTGTGCTCTGCTTGCAGTCCTCCTCTGCTATCTACTTATCCAGTTTCTCTGATGAGAGAGAGAATATCGGGTCTGCTTCATGTCGTGGAGTAACTTGAGTGAACTGTCATCAACTTTTGAAATAATTCAACAAAAGTATTTTACTTTTTAATAATTAAGACATTAGAATAGAGGCATTGCTTCTCATTCTCAGTATTTTGGTTTTTTTCCTGCTGAACACCAGCCAGGCTTCTTTTCTTTATAGCTTTGGTGTGTCTTTATGAAATCTTGCTTCATTTCTTCTGCTAAATGAAAGCAGAGACATTTCACTCAAACTTTTTTGTCTGTTTGAACAAACTTAATAAATGACCACTTATTTTTTCAAGAAATGATTTCTTGGCTGATTTTATAATTTTTTGCCACCCCTCCTTAAGGCCAGCTAGTGATAAGGTATTCTGGCCAGCGTGTAACAGAAACTGTGGTCTTGCAGTCATCAGGTCCTGATGTTGCTGTGTCCGACAAGAAATAATAGTAATAAAAAAAAAAAAAAAAACAAACCTGAGTGACAAGAAAAGACTGACTTTCTGTTATAGATTGACTCACTTTCTTGGTTTGGAATTCGGTCTCTGAAAGGTCCTTGAGCCTTAAGTCCCTGGAAGCTAGAAGGTAATACCGTGTTGGTGTTGGCAGGGTTTTGCCTGTATCTTATTCTCTTTGGTGTTTGCTTTTAGTTAGAATAGGAAGCCGTTTGCTGGCCCGGTTGTACCTTTGGCTGGAATATCTACACCCATGAGTTAAAGGATGTCTTTTTGTGTCCTTCCGGTGTTTTGTATTTATGCGCATACTTCCTTAGGTGTATAGGTCTCTAGAACCTGGAAAGGGCCGGTAAATTGTCTGGCTCTGTCATAGCCAACTTCTGCCCCTAAGGCCACGAAAGTTGCAGGCTGTTCAGGGCTGGCTCCCGGACGTGAGCAGCGTTGCAGTGGGACTTGCTGGGTGGACCTAGGTCCGCTCTGGAGCGAGGTGAGCGGACGGGTTCCCTGGCTGCTGCCACGCACTCATCCGCAAAGCAGAGCTGGGTCTGTGTGGCGGTTCCCCGTGGGGATCGCTGGGAAGCTGCTGTCATTGCCCAGCTCTTCAGAAAGCCTCGAAGCCTTCAGGTGTGCGGTGCACCTCTTGCAAAGGTTTTGACGTGCGGCCTTGTAGGGTCACAGAGATCATCGTCTCTGATCTCGGCTGATGTTGTGTGTTTAGTAAATTCTGTAGGGTCACTTGGATGTGCTACCAAGTTCAAAATGATTTTTAAAGCTTTTCAGTCCTTGCACAGCTGTCAAGCGGCAAAGTCTGAAGATGTTAGGAAAGCTAATTCCCCATGGTGGTGAGGAACTGGTGGAGGGGAGGGGACGAGGTGGTCCCCGTGTGCTAGCTCTGTGCCACACGGAGGAAGATAAAGTCTCCACAGGTTCTGGTGTGGAAGAGAGGTGTCGGGTGTTGTGGTGGGCAGGAGGAGGCCAGGCTCAGGCCATAGGTGATGGAGGCAGCCCAAGCATCTGGAAGTGAAGCTGGATGGGCTGCTCCTGTAAGAGGTCCTTTAGCCCAGTTTCTTAAAGTGAACTGAAATCTGGATTTATGGGCTCAGCGTAGTGTGCTGGGCTGTGTGATGTGGCTCCCCGTTACCCCGGTTTCCTGCTGCTGGGGGGCTGGGGCAGGCACAGCTNTGGGCAGGAGGAGGCCAGGCTCAGGCCATAGGTGATGGAGGCAGCCCAAGCATCTGGAAGTGAAGCTGGATGGGCTGCTCCTGTAAGAGGTCCTTTAGCCCAGTTTCTTAAAGTGGACTGAAATCTGGATTTATGGGCTCAGCGTAGTGTGCTGGGCTGTGTGATGTGGCTCCCCGTTACCCTGGTTTGCTGCTGCTGGGGGGCTGTGCACCTCCAGCTGGTGTTCGTCTCGCCGCCACCTGTGAGTCGTCAGCGTGCCCACATCGTTAGTACCCGCTGGCTGAGTGTGTGGGCAGGGCAGTGCACCACTTCTTGCAGAGGGAGTCCAGACTGCTGCTGTTCGGCGGTGGCTTCTTGGGCAGTTGGTCCATGGAGCGAGCGGATCTGCCCTGCTGAAAGGGAAAGGGAGGTCCTGCTTTCTCTCCTGTGCCTCGAGACCTTCCATGGACCACTACACGCTGCTAATCTGCAGACAGCTGCCTGTCTCTTTGTTGGGCTGCTGAATTGCAGTAGCTGCCAGAGAGGTGACGGAGTCAGAGGTACGTGGTGGGAGCTGCTGGGGTGGTGGTGGAGGGTCCGTGTGAAGAACGGAGGGCAGGACTGTTTGGTGGCCGCGAGTTATCGGGTTGGCTGTTTGGATCTCATGAATCGTGCTTTGGCTAGAATCCTGACCCTGATGAAATCTGTGGTAAGTTGTCTAAAGGCAGCTCGTCTGTAGCCTTCTGGAAATGTTAACTGGATGAACTCCCTAGTTAACAAGTGGAGAAAATGAAGATTTCCTGAGTTTGGCTGTGATGGCATTTGTGGTGACGGGAGAGACGGGAGAGGCGAGAGGGACGCGTCTGGACAAAACCATTCGTCTGTGCTTGCTGCTTGTGCTGGTTTAGCCTTATTAACAAAGTGATAAAATTAAGAGTTGTTAAGCAGCAATGTACTTGCTTAACCTCTGTTCTTGGTAAGATGGTTATTTCGTGCATTATAAAATATTGGGGTAGCCATTGGTTGTAACTATGGAGCCGAAAGAGCTTGAAAGTACTTTCCTGTTTTGGACAAGTCTTGCTTTAGCGAGCTAAATGATAGCTGCAGGTTGTACGGAATATGTAAGTGGCGTACACGCAATTTCATTTCATAGCTCTGGTAACATAGTCGTTTAAAGTCTCGTCTACTGTGCTCTCCTCCCTGGCTTTCTTGCTTGAATTGATGTAGCAAAAACTTGTGGTGTTCTCTCATCCTGCTGATACTACGAAAACTTACCTTTTAATCCATTGTGCTGCTGTCATGGGGTCTGATTTTATTTTAAGTCCAGCCAGTTCAGTTCTGAACTACTTGTAACTGCGTTTGTTTTTCATCCATTTCACTCCAGTGAGAGACAATGAGATGTGATTCAGCGCAGGTACCCGTCACCCGTGTGAGTGTGTTCTGCACCGCACAGCTACCACGGTGGCAAGCTGGCTGGGCTGCTGTGTGCTGCGTGCCCCCTCTTGTCTGTGCCCTACAAGGGATGGAGTTTTTGTTTCAAATTCCTGAAACTTGCACAATAAGCAAAGCCATTAACCCGTGCAGCAAACCCCGTGTGAGAGGGAGTTTGAAGGCGAGTGGTGAAGTGACTGTTGCAGCCCATAGCTGGTAAGGGACATCTTTAAGCACCGTGACCACCTTTGGGTTTTTGGCAGCTTAGGGTCTATACTTCAAACGCGAGGACTGCAGCGTTTGGGAAATGAAATTAGGGTCCTCAAAGTGGCGTAACTCTGCAAGCTGGAGTACACATGCCGATAGTGTTTGATAAGGCAGGAATGCACTACAGCAGCACTGTGTGTCATTGCTTGTGTTGCTGTGGAAACAGGAATTTTAGCACTGGCTGGTTTCGGTATGTTTAACACTCGGCATCCTGATGCTTATCGGAGAGGTGTGGCAGCGTTGCAGCTGATGTCCACCAGCCTGGAATCGCACGCTGGGGATGGTGGATGTCGGCACTGTCACACTGCTGCCGCCCAGTGCCATGCTGGTGCTGGTGGACTTCTGATGCGAGGTAGCTCCCGTCAGGAGGTCAGACGGTCTTCAGATGTGTCCCAGGGCTGGCCTTGCTTTCCAAGGCTCCTTCTGCTACTGTATCTCCTGGGGTCATTGGGGAGCCGGGGCGGGCTGGAACCGCTGTGGAGGCGTGCTGTCCCCTGCGGGCTGGGACCCTCTCCCTTGCCCACGGGCAGGCGGGGGCTGTGCCGAGGGCAGAGCTCATGAGGGGAGCTCCTTAGCTCGCCAGAGCACCCTGCTGTGGCAACAGCCCCAGGTGCCTTTCGTAAGGACAGGTCGTGTGGGGAAGAACCTGTTATCGGGAACACGTGTTGTGTGGTTTTTGTTATGTTCCCTGCAAGCGTGGTGTCTCTGAAGATCCGGGACTGCTGTGTGGAAAAAGCCCGTCCACAGCTCTTGTCTGGACTCCCTGAATTTTTCTTGCTCTGGCATTTGCTTAAGTCATGAATTTGCCTAGCAACAGCTTTTTTCATTTTGAGATGCTTTCTGTTTTCCTTCCTGCCGGATATCATGATCTCGTTTCTGCTACCTGTGAAACCAGATGGTTGCGCTCCTCTGCTCCACGTCGCTGGTGTTGGTGCTAAATACCGAGTTACGAACGAAGGCTTGAAGAGTAAGCGTGTCCGGCCTTTGCTGTTGCGGACTCGTGCATGAGGACGGGTGCAGTTTTTGACCTTTGGATTTCATGTCTGATCTCTGGTTGCAATCTGCGCGCTTTGTCAGCTTAGATAAAGGGGGTGCTTGTCACACTTTTCAGAAGAGGTTCAACCCCTTCTCCGCCATTAAAACTGTCCGTTGACGTCGTGCGAGTCCCTGCTGTTATGTAGCTTAGACTGAAACATACTTGCCGTTTTACTGACGCTAAAGAGATTTTTCTTTTTTGAACAAGGGTCTTCCAGTCAAATGGAAAGACGTGGTTATTGCTAAGTGGAGAGTGATCTGCACAGTGCGATCCCCTTAGAAAAGCTTTTCACGGAGAGGTTTCCGTTTCCCTGTGCCGCAATGTTCCATAAATGCTTTAAATACCCGAAAAGTGCATTAAAGGCAGGAGGTGTCTGAGAGCACAGGACGGGTGGTATATTGATTTACTGTTATCTTTTACAATTTTCTGACCTCACTTGTAGGTTTTAGGGAAGGCCGGATGAGGAAAGACTAGTATGGCCGTATGACTGTCTGAGAGCTAAGAATGTTGTGAGGAGATAGCACTTTGCTGCTGATGGATGCAGAAATACTTAGATATTCCCATCAGAAAATAGTAGCAAATTAAGTAGTTGGCTTTGCATGCTGGTGAAACAGTCTGCTGGGCTGGCCAGCACTCTTTAAGAACTCTAAGTAAAAACTAGCCTTTTGCATTCAAGCAATGACTTGGGAAAGATTACTTGTGAGATTCTGCCATTTATTTCAGCTGAATTACAGTTGAATAAGAGTTCTTCTGGCCGCACTGCCGCTGGGCTGGAGTACGGTCTAGTTGGAAAATGACTGAGATAAAAAGCTGCCGTGCTTTTTCCTCCAAGGTGATCAAAATGAAATGAGACAAAGCTGTTGCGAAAGGTTGACGGCTTAGTGATTAGTGTTAATTTCTCGCTCTCATTACTGCCTTGCATCTTTGGCAGCCTACCGATGGCGCTGTGACTTCGTTCTGTTTTAGTCACCTTCCTGTCCCTTGGCGGTTGCTCNTCCTCCAAGGTGATCAAAATGAAATGAGACAAAGCTGTTGCGAAAGGTTGACGGCTTAGTGATTAGTGTTAATTTCTCGCTCTCATTACTGCCTTGCATCTTTGGCAGCCTACCGATGGCGCTGTGACTTCGTTCTGTTTTAGTCACCTTCCCGTCCCTTGGCGGTTGCTCCTTGCATGGGAGGATCTTGTACTTCTCCTCTAGCGCTGTTTTCTCCAGCCTGCTCGTTCTGTCATTCCCCACAGCATCACTCCGAGTTCACCAGTTTGACCAGGTATCCAAGTTTTGGGCTTTTTTAGTCTTTTTTTTGCCTTGCTATGGAAATGCTCAGGAATAAATACCTCTGAACGGTACCTGCTTCACAGAGCTGTTATTTGGCGGTCTGTCTGTCTAGGCTGGTGCTTTTTGGGTTTCCCCAGTAGCAGAGCCTGCCGTGATGAAACGGGCTATGGTTTGTGCCGCACAAGCTACCGTCTTTTCCCTGCCCAGGGCAGAGGCTGCTCTTGTGATCGCTGCAGCCTGTGTTGGGAAGCAAGCCCAGATTCAGCAGGTTTTAGGTAGTCCTGGGTGCCAGGCTGATTCCTTGGGTTAGGAATTCCTGCCGTGGACCTGGAAACCAGCACCAGAGAAGATGGCTCTGCTGAGGCTGCGACCTCTCCCTTCCTCCCCGTTGCCTGATGCAACGTTGGGTTGAGGGTCGCAGGTTTTTGAGCAGTGAAGCCTGCCTATTCACAAAACACTTATTAAGCAAACCTTTCAAACCATTTTCTTCCCCTTCTGTGTGCAGTTGGAATGCGTATACTACAGCTTCCTTCGAAGCAGCAGAAGGATAAAGGTACAGCAGGGTCGCATTGGATTGATTAATCTGACTTAACCCCTTCCCTTCCATCAGGTGTAGCGACCAAGAGCAGCAAACCTGGTCAGGTCAGTGAATTGAACTGGCAGGAAGTGAATCTCTCTTGTTGTTTTCCTGCCAGATGGACCTGCTGACCAGACTGGCGCTGTGTCTGTACGAGGGGTGGGTCAGGCGCGAGGATGGATTGGGAGAGCACGGTGCTAGAGGGGCAGGCGCTCTTTGGGGGCAGTTGCAGGTAGGCTTAATCCAATGTAATACTGCTTGGTCGCTCAGTCCACTGTGTCTGAGTCTTTTTCCATTTTTGATGTGTTGAAGCTTCCTTTTTGCTTGTAAATTGTTGATATGCGTGTAGGTTAGCTTAGGGGTCTGAAAGTCTGTTTGATCCCTTGGGAAACATGTATCGTGCTTAGGTCACTTTGATTTGAGAAGATGCATCTTCACCAGTGCCTCTATAGTGCTTTAGCAAATTCATCCATGGGACTGTTTGTGATTGAACACAGAGGGTAAACTGCTGTGTCTTTCCTGTTCTCAGTGTTCAAAGTTAATTTGTCTTTTGAAATGTTGCCTGCAAGACACAACTGCAGCTAAATTTCTTGATGATGCATTGTGGGAGTTTTATGAAAAAGCCAAAAATTTGACATAATATTCAGATACTTTCCTTAACTGAGCTTTCTTGGCGATCGCTTGTGAGTTGTACGTGTTGTTTATTGGAGATCTTGCCTGCAGAGAGAACATGTTTGTAAGTGAGTACCCGGCACTCGCTAATGTTCCCTGCGGGACTTGGGAGGAGAGGAGAGCCCAGAAGACACTGTAAAAGGACTTTGGCGTAGTGCAGTTTGTGTCTGCTGCAGTGGTTCTCCGCGCTAAACCCTCTGTTTGAACCTGTGAGAATGCTGTCGCTTTGGGGACGGCTTTAGTTGTCTGGGTGGATTCAGCTGGGACCGGGAAGTTTCCCGGATTGTATAGCAATTCTGGGAAGTCTGGTTTTTTTCCTTTTAGCACCAAACCTTCTGCTTGCCATATAAATCTCAGCGCAGCCACCCTCATTCTTATTTAGTGTTCAGTGATTTAACACGGTCCCTGTGAAGTCTTAACAAACAAAATGGCTTACCCTGGTATTGTGTGCTAGTGCTGACTGAGCATTGTTTTAGGAAATTTTTTCTTCATAGTCCTTCGCGATGGCGTCTCTGAACATACTGCAGCTCTGCAGCTGCATTCCCTTACTTATTCATGGCTTCGGTTCTAATCTGGGGCCATGGCAGGGTGTTTTTGTGGGTAACTTCTGCCTTTCCTAAGTTTTGTGGTTCCTTTGGGTAACAACTTAAGGCTGCTTTTGGTTAGGTTTGAACAGGTGTGGTGGGCGGACAGAAGAGGTAAGAGGGATGGTTTTATTTTGTTTGCCTTGCAGCGCTGCCGGCACCTGTCAGCTTCGCTTGACTTTTTTTGCTGACTGGTGCAGCACTTTTCTTACTGTCGTAAGTTCCTTACCAGCAGTTGTCTTTTCCCGAGCTGTTACCGTCTCGGCAGACTTTGTTATATTCAATATAAGCAACTGCAATATGAGATTGTGTATGGGCCAAATAACATTACGTGCAATGTTAAAGCCTATGTATTGTTTTGAAACTCCCAACGCATACAAAAGCGGTAGCCTGTTAAAGGAGACAATTCTCTGTGCAGTTGGATTTTGGTATCTCCGCAGCAGCTCCTGGCTGTTTTCCTCCCTTTGCTTTGTGCAGCCACGGTAATAATTTAGAAGCAAAATTGGACTTTCTGTAGATCGTCTCTGTTCCTTCTGAAAGGGCGCCTAACTTCATTTAGACCTGCCTGGAGGAAACCGACTTTGTTCCTCGGACAACGTCTGTTAATTTGTATTATCCCGAGAGCTTTAAGCCGCTGTACGTAATTCACTGTAATACTCATTTGTTGTCTTGGAAAAAAAACCCCAAACAACCCCATCCTTGATTCTCGATGTTCTTGACTGAGGTCTCTAAAAGTAAAAGACTTGGTGGTGCTAGGAGCACACCCTTGGCAAACAGCTCTGGGGTTTAGCTCCCCACGCTGCCTCGCGGCCGTGTCTGCTGTTCTAGGGAGAGATCTCTTACGCGTCAGGACTAGGCTGAGTGTTAATCTAAAACTCCAATGCCTAAAAGGGTGAGCTAAGGTGTTAATAGTTATGAAAATGGCTTATATTTGTAATCATGAGCTGCTGAGTTAGATACAGCTAAGGAAACTAATACGAAACTCCGAATTTTGAAGATTTTATACTGGTTGTGTCATTTTGGGACTGCAGCTGGTTGTGGTGAAGAAATTGTTGCTTCTACCTGCTTGTTACTGACCCGTTACCGCGTTGCAAACGCCGCAGAAGATGAGGTGGAAGCTGTTCAATTGCCTTGTAACTTGGCTAAGGAGTTTTGAATTGCTGTGCCCTCTGCTCCCTTCTTTCTCTATTTCTCCCAAGAACACGCATCTGTGCCTCTCTGGGCTGAGGTTCTGCTCTGGGACGATGAATGACTGACCTTATTGCAGATCTTCTGCCATACATTGATTCTGAATGTGGCTTTTGTTTGGTGCATCGAGCCACATTTTGCATCCAGAATGCCTGGCAGAACACAAAGTCCATCCTTTGTTTTGGATAATGAGTGTTGAATATTTTAATGAGTGTTTCTTAGTCTAGTCAGTGTCAAGTACCATTTTGGGAACAAGTGCCTGAGCTAACCTCTGAGCTTTGTCCAGCAACAATCCATTTATTTATAGGATTTCACAACTTCTGAAGGAGTTCCCTATGAGCATTTAATACAGTAAAAAACCCAAAGAACCCAAAAAACCCAAAGCAAACAACACACCAAACCCCTGGAAGCCTGAAACCCCCAAACCTTCCACCCTCAATCTGTGCAGAAAATATTTATATAAAACAAAACAGTTCTCAGTATCACTATTTTTTACCTTTTTTTAATATGAGTCTCTTCTTTTACAATGTAAAAAAGATGACCATGCTTCTTTCAAGAAAAGAAATAAAAGCCGTGGGTATTAACAGCACTTCGATGGTACAGATACAGCTACCAGTGCGTTCTGGCTGCCTCCGAACCGAGTGCATTGCTCACCAGCCCGCGTGCTGAAAATAGCAGCATGGAGATGCACATGTTAACCCACGCTACAGACCGTATGACATGGTCAAATGAGTGCTGCCACAGCCCTGCAGTTGGATAACTTGATTTTTAAAAAACGCGGTAAACCGTTGGTGACTGTTTGACAAATATTGTTCCTCCAGGCAGAAGTAACGTATTTTTTACAAGTGATTGTAGAAAATTGATTTGCTAGTAATGAACTTGCTGTAATTGATTATTTTGACTGTGTGTATTAACTCAGGTGTGCCTTTGGCATTTTTGAGCAGTGGTCGTATGTCCTTTAATTAAAAGACAGATAATAACTGCTTTTCTTCCTCCTGAGAAGCATCTTAAATGCATGTATGCATAGGAAGTAACTTCTGTAGCTAAATTACTTAAATGTAGTCTCCGGTGTCGGTCGTGTTCCTGTTAGTAATTTTTTTTGTTTTTAAACTACAGCTGTTTGTCACAATACCTTAACTTTTGTCCACATCCTTGGCTGTTCATAACGTATCCTCGTATGTCAGTGGGGAAGGAAACGGTTGACTTCCATTGTGGGATTTGCTGTCCTTCCAGCCAGGAGTGCTTGTGTTTGCTCACTGCTCAACTTCCCAAACCTAATCAGTCTAAGAATTAGAAACTGCACAGTTTTAGCATTCTTTTATGAGAAACCATAAGTTTCAACTGTACGAGCTTGCTAGCCCTAGATTATGCATTTAAATGACAAATACTCTGTAAGCAAAAAAGGTCAAATCTTTGTCAAAGGGCGGCTGTGTTTTCAAAGCAGGTAGGAAAGAAAGAGGGAGGAGGTGGAATGTAAAGCGCAAGTGTGTGGGAAACGACAAGAGCAGACCAGGGTACAGAAGCCTGAGCTCTAGATGCCGATGGTGAGAGTGGATCGCTTCTCCTTCGGCTGCGCTTGGGCTCTGGTTTGAGTGCCTGGTTTTTCCTTCCCTAATCTGGGCAGAGACTGTGAAGGGAGTGATTCATCCCCCAAACCTACAGATCCTTGGGGAGCGGAGCTTGCGGTCGGGTTTGCCTTAAGGGAGAAGAGGTACTGCTGGAAGAGGTACTGCTGGAGGGATAGGACTTGGTTGTTTTTTCTTTTTTTTAAAGAAACTTGATCAAGATGGAGTAGAGAGGCCAAAGGGTTGACTGACAGCAGCACTCATCAAAATGTTAATGTGTTTGGAAGAGTTTCTTCACCAGGGAAGGCTGGAAACTCATACAGTAACATTAATTATTAACTTCAGTTGAGAGCTGGAAGATCTAATTTCATTTATGGTTGGATAATAGGATGATTCATGCAAGAAAACAAATTGTGTCAGAAAATGGAGTCTTTCTGTGAAAACCGATGTTCCCGATTTCTGCTCTGAGCTGAAGTCTGTAGCAGCTGAGCTATTACAGCAGTTTTAAAATGTACCAAGGAAGTGAAAAGTACAGGCTGAATCCCCATCAGACATCGGGCTTTCAGTGTGTCTGAAGGCCTGGGGTCTGTCTTTGGCCTCTGGCTCTGCGTCTCCGTGTTTCACACCGTCTGCTGGTTTGCCCCGTAGGCTGATGAGCCGTGCACCCCTCCTGCATCTCCCTGCATCACCAGGGAAGCCGAGGCACGAAGTGGGGACGTAACCTGCCAGCATCGCGTGGCTGCGCGGGCCATAGAGCTGGGGCTGTAACGCTGCTGTCCTGAACGTGTCGGGCACTTGTCTCTCGTTGGGACAGGTAGATGCTGATCAGGCATCAGACTTAGCTGAGGGGCTCTGCAGCTTGCAGTGTCGCTGTGCAGCAGCTTCTGGCTCTCCAACACACCGGGTAGAGAGCAGGATTGTGTGTTCCGGTCCGCCTTCCTCTCTGCATGCACGCATGTACTAGGAATTAGGAGTTAGTGCTGCTGCATACAACCTTGAAGCAATCTGTTGTAACATCTCCTGGTCTGGGATGCTGCGGGCTGTGGCACAGACCCTCTGCAGGAGCTGCTGCCAGATTCAGTCATGGAGGGCACCGAGCTGTACGCCAGCGCTGCGAGGGATGGTCCAGCCTGGCTCCAAGCTGGGCAGCGTCAGGGCAGGTTGCGTGGGGTTGTCTCCAGCCCAGTGTCGCCTCTCTCCAGCAGTGAGGGCTTCCCAGCCTCTGGGCCCCGTCCCAGTGCTTAACCACCTGGGGATGTGGAAAACGTGCCCTTGTATTCAGCAGGCATTTCCCTTGTTTCACCTTGCGAGGGTTACACTTGGCCTCTTGCTGCAGGCGCTGTGAAGTGGCGGGCTGGGGTCCCCGTCCCTGTGGAGGGCTGTCAGGTGAGCAAACCCCCTCCCTCAGCCCCTCCTGCTGCTTTTACCACCAGCACCCTTTGCCCATCAGGGCACCCTCCGACGGGAGGAAATGTATTTATCCCCCCCAGTCTTTCTAAAACGGTAATGAAAGCACTGGCCCACATCAGATATTCAGTGGGCCATTAAGGTAGGTGACATGGCTTCTGATATCCCAAAGTAATGGTAACGTAACCAGCTCTTCCCTCTGGCCAACCCTTAGATCTGTGGTGTGCCGCAGGCCTGTGTTTGGAAGACGGGGGCTGAGCTGGCTGAGCACCTGGCAGGGCTGTGCTGGAGAAGGGCTGCGTCCTTCGCCAAATGAAGGTACCCAGGCCCCGGGCGTGCCACGCTGTATGCGGGTGTTGAGTGTCTTCGCTACTGGTCTTGACTGTTCTGCATTGCCCATGCAGTGCGTTTCCAGACAGATGTTTTCTAGACAGATGTTCTGGTTGCTCTGACTTCTTCTGGCCCAGCTAATGCTCTGGATTTAATGCTGTATGTGCAATTCCTGTTGGCGGTGTAGATGGCGTGTGCCTTCCCAGGCGCCTGCATTGCGAAACACACCTCCTCTTCACAAATTTCTTATTGCTGCAGTTCTTGTAGTATTTTATTTTATGAATGTTTTGTTTAACTGTGTTAATTGTGGGGCTCCTGTAGACTTTGTTCTCTCTCCACCCTAGAAAACAAATTGTTTCCTTTCTGTTTTGGTAAAATATAGAGTAATTAAAATAGTTTTCTTTCGGGCAACAGACACACACGCGTGTCTCTGTGTGTGTATATATGAAAATACAGATGTTTTGCATTCACCCGACTTAGTATAGTGTTTTCATTTAGCAAGGTTGGTCTGGAGAATCTCTCAAGTACTCCAGTCATAGAACACCAAAGAAATGGGTGAAGGTCTCCAAAATGCATGAATCCAGCTCCTGATCAAATTCTGGGATTATAGCTTGTATTTCATCCTTTTTACTTTTATGGTTTATCAGGCTTGCTGTGAACCAAGCTTGAAACGAGGTCTTTTTGTAGTAAATTAATACACTGTAGATTGAGGTTTAGTGCTAGCAATGTTCACTAATCTTTCTACAATTGCTTTCAGATACGTATTTTGAATTTGTTAGCCCTGCATATTGCTTTTTAACTTCTTTGCTTATTTTTCCTTCGCAGCTCAAATCGGGATGAATAGGAATGCAACACATGATACCTAACAATTTACCACAATGTTAGTTAAGCAGTAATCTTCTATGGTACTGCTCTCTTAGTGTGCTTAAAGTTACCACTGCTGAATGCATTGCGATGAATTACAGTAAATGTAATAATCCAGGATTAATACTTGGTGACTGGAAGGTGTGATTATTAGTGTTACAATCGTACTTGATCTCGAGTTTGAACAGGAGAGAAAAGTCAAACTATTTATAAAAAAAAAAGAAAACAACGTGGAACTTTCTTGCTCTTTTCCAGGTTTTTGTTCAGTTTTCAAGAGCTTTTTCCTTCCTCTTGATGCAAACCGTGCATGGAATCAGTCAAGCTCAAAGCTCCTGTATTCTCTGTGGTATTTTGCTTGCGCATCTCTAGAAAACCTTTTGAAAGCAAGAGTTTTAATGTTTGCGTTCCAGTGAACCGAAATAAAGTACGTCTTGCCCTCTGCTAAAGTGGTGTTAGACCTTCAGAGCAACAGACCCTAAAAGTGGGTAATACCTGTTCACGTCCTGAAAATGTGCTTGATGCAGTATTTTCCAAGGCTGAAGTGCTCTCCTTTCAGAGGTGTTTAAGGTTTTCAGAGTCTCACTGGCATTTTCTTGTCAGTTAGTGTAGTTTCCCTGCTATCAAAGTTTTTTCAGCAAAGCCTGTTTAAGAAATTCTCCATCCTGTTCCTTAGCTGCCCTTCAGGTCGTTCTGCAGGTGAAACAGCCGGCGGTGCGGCTTGGGTCTGTGGGTGTGTGCTGTTAAATAGATCGCTGGAGTTACCTGGGTTAAAAATACGCCTCCAATCACGGTTTGTTGTTGGATTACGCTTTTATTGAATGCGTGTTCTGTCACTAAACAGTGCAGCTGTGATAAAGCTGACTGTTTTATGGCCTAAAATCATTAAATATCTAACGAGAATATAGATTGTGGTTACATAAACACGCTGGTGTGATCAGCTGCCAACTAATTGGGCTACTGGAATGAAGTACAACTAAACCCCCCCTGTTTGATACAGCATCTTCTTTCATACATTTGTATGCATGCTCAGCCTTTCAAAAATGGTGAAAAGTTTAGTAGGTATTTGAGATTTACATGTCTACAAAAAAAAAAAGAAAATCTGAGCTGCTGACCAGCATACTTGCGACTGTACATTTGCTACGCATTTTCTGGAGGGGGAGATGGCAACCTCTGGCAGCGTTAAAAACAGGGAAGAAAGCTGTTGGATAAGAATTTATTTCTTTACTGGCACAGCTGGGTCTAGAAGACATCTGTGCACAGCCTGCGTGAGCCTAGTGAATTAGGTCGTGCAGATAAACGACGTGTCGGCTGGATGAATGCCTTTAGTGAGTGATATAAATAGGTCTAAACCGTTAAATAAGGAGAATAAAGTTTTGTGCAGTACAGCAAGTCCCTTAATTTAAAGTTCTTTTGCATTCTCTTACGTATTTCTAAAGACCACAGGTGACCTGGTTCAACATGCTTGCTAAAATTGCTCAAGTATATGTAGCTACGTGGAGTTCAACTGATTTTTATAAAAATAGATTGCCGTTCACCTGGAAGACTTACTTTTTTTTTTTTAAAACATGCTGTAAAAATAGCTTGTAAGCAGATTTTCATGTGGTCAGTACTGTGGTTTGAGCCCGTTTCTTAATAGTGTGCTTTCAGCGTTGGTCTGGGAGTTTTGAGTCCTGGTTCCTAACCCTGTCGCTGATAGGCACGTACCTTTGATCTCCATACTCTGCTCCTGATGTGTGTGTTTTTAACTCACTCCAGTTTTGCATGCTGTTTTCTCCAAGTGTGGGAGCAGCATCATGGTACTGTCCCTCTAAGACAAACTCGTGCCTTTCTGGAATTTTGCCTGGTGTTTTTCTCCCCAGCTGTGTCAGGCTAACCAAGGAACACATGAATATGGTGCCCCTTCCTAGAGGTCCTAAGTCCTGGAAGTACGACTTGAATCATTACCTGTAAAACACTTAGAATTTTTCCGTTGTATGAGGATAAGATTCCCACAGTTCTCCAGACTCTGCAGTTCTACTAGTGGTTACTGGTGTTTGCTTAATCTGTTCATGCAATGGTTCTGGTGTGCACTACTAACATACTCAGTAAAACACAATTCAGTAAATTTTGTAGCACTGTGGGATAATCAGAGCCTTTTAAGCGTAGCCTGACACGGCCTGTGGCTACGCTTGAGGAACTTGGCTTCGTACAACCATGATGTGAACTTAAACCCCTCGTCTTTCCTGCCAGCCCTTCAGACTCGCCTGTGGAAAGTGTGTGCTCCCGAAGCTGCCGCCGCCTCCAGCTCCAGCACAGGGAGCTGGCGGTACACACCTTGTGCTAGTGTCGAAAGGAGCAGGTCCCCTCGACTCGCGTGAAGACGAGAAGTTACATTTTGCTTGGCAGCAGAGTTCTGGTTTCCTCAGAATGCGAGTTCATCTCGGGTTTTGCCACCGTGCTGTGCGGGACGTCGTCGCCTCAGCCTGGAGACGTGCTCTGTGACTGACCGACTCCGTGTAGCCAGGAGGGAATTTAATAATTTCTGATCCAAACTACATAGCATTCTTTCCTCCAAAAGCTTCTAGGCTAAATTGCTTCAATTTTGAGATCTGCCTTAAACAAAATAAGGGGTTTTAAAACACATTGCATCATGTGTCGAGGGTTGAGAATTCTGCAGGAAAGAAAAGGCGCAATTTGTTTTAGTCTTGGACTCTGTTAGGGGGAACGTGGTCGGCACCGGAAGGGAGGAAGATCTGAGCTGGGTTCCCAGGTTGCTTGTGGTGAAGCTACCTGAAATGAGATTTTAATTTCCGTGTTTCAGCCAGATAAGTAGGTGGTTGTCACCTGGTGACCTTTACTCCAAGTTTGTTTTCCTGTGCTGAACTTTGCAGAGGAGAGTGGAGGTGCAGTTCGTACCTGTGGTGCCTGTTTTTGTTTTCATTGCAGAACAGAGATTTTATCAAAGACTGTTTGCAAAATTGCCACTGACAAATTTCAAGATTGTTAAGATAGTGCAAGAGTTATACTGAGACCTATCACATACTGTTGCTGTGGCCTTCAGAAGTTCACTAGAATGTCCCCAGAGGTTGAGCTGTTCACATTGGATGCCGCTCTTCTCCATGTGTCTCCAGAAAGAAAATCGGCTTCTTTCTGCTCCAACTGCCTGTGCTGTGGGGAGATAACGAGGGTAGCGGTGTTTCGTATGTTGACCGACTTCCTTGCTTGGCTGATGGCCTTTCATCCACGCTGTGGTTGCTTTTGTGTCGTTTTGTTGTTTTTCGTTTAAATGTACACAGCGTTTCCAGGGCCGTGGTGTCGGTCGCTGGGGTTTGCTGGAGCCTGCGGCTGCCTTCTGGCAGGGCCGGGGCGTTCCGGACAGGAGCTCGGCAGGCCTGCGCAGCGGCATGGCAGGGTGAGCGCCTGGCCTGGTGCCGCGGAGGCAGGCTGCGCCAGCGTGTGCGTTTTCCTGGGCTTGGCAGGCTTCGCCCTGGGGCTGATGGCGGCCAGCGGGCGGATAGGGCACCCCGTGTCGGTTCTCCCTCTTGGGATGCCCTTGCATTGTTTGATGTTGGGTAGGTGGCTGTGTGTCAGAAGAGAGGATCATCTGACTTGGTAGAATTACGTGTGAGATGGTGATGTGGAATAGCTTCCTAGGGTATGGTTCTTTTCACTGGGCCGTAGTGTGGGTTGGTCAAAGTAAGGATCAGCGTGACTCTTCTGCAGTCTGACTTGTCTTCGCCTTTTCAATTGCTGGAAGATGTAGGAGTAGCCTAAGGTTGTTAAGGCTTGCTATAGAAAACGCTTTTGGTCTTTTTTTAAGTGGGTGACAAATATTCTGGTTTTGTTTTGAAACTGCAAAGCCCAGTTGATTTTTCACAATAATGGGACAATTAAAGAGCAGTGTGTTTGGGTGACTGTGTGTTTCTGTTACGTCCTGCACACCAGGGGTTCCCTGTGTGTTTTTATACTGAGGATAACAAAAGTTCCAACAGTTAAAACATTCGGTTAAATTTTTGTTGTCTTTTCCATTCTGATGTGTTTTGCAAGCAAAACATTGGGTTAAAGGTCTGTTTTCTATTTTGCTATGTTTTGCAAACTCGCAGGTGTAATCAAAATAAGGATGAGGTACTCAGTGGATGAAACCGGATTCAGAGAGTCTCTGCGCGCAGGTAACTTTCCAGTGTGATCTGGTTTCTCTCCTTCCAGTCAGTGGAAATTTACCCTGCTGACACCTATCTTGGTTTGAAATCAAAAATGCCTCTACACAGAGAGAAGAAAAAAAACCTGAACCAACACTCCCCCGCCGCGGTTCAGGTTAAGCTTTCTTCAGGTGAAATCCTAGATTGCTGTCCTTTCACCTCATTGCCTTGGTGATGGACATTTATTGCCTCCGTCAGCGGAACTTCCGCATCGGCCGGTCTTGGCTGCCAGGGCCTCTGCAGCTCACAGCGGTGCCTCGCGGCACGCTCGCGGAGCCACGGCCTGCTGTTGGCGCGGGGGTCTTGTGCCGAAGCAGCCAGACAGTGCTTGGTAAGTCTGGCTGTTGGGGCTGGCGTGAAGACCACGGCGTGACGTCTGGGCGCGCTCCAGCGGCTCGGGCGACGGCCTGGTTTCGGTGTCCCTGACGCAGGTGCAGCGAAGGCTGGCGGGTGTTTTGTGTGACTCGGAGAATATGAAAGGGCGGTTGTCCATCTTGAGGGATTTGACTTACGGGTGGTTTGGGATACCTTTTATAAGGTAGTTGCGGAAGGACGTGTTAAATGTTTAATCTTCTCTGGTCTGCGTGGCATCTGTTCAATTATTGGTTTGCACTGATGCGAACATGCCTTTCACACTTGTCTGTTCACTTAAAAAAGCCAAGTTTCCAATTTTATACCCATATTGGTTTTTATTGCAGTGCTATTCTCTTAATGCGCGCTCTAAACGTATCATGGGATTTTCTGTCTTGTAGGAAGCTGACGCCTATAGCTTTCCTTCTTACGCCAGGCTGTGGATTTCTTTTTATGTGTATCTAGAATGTATGAATGCGTATTCCAAAACTTGTTCGGGTTGGTTTTTGTAGCACATCAGTTTTGGTTTAGCTGGTGTGGACTAAGCTACCTCTCCTGGATTGCTGAGGGGTGGCATTACATCCTCGCCGGTGGGGAAGCGGCACACGGCTCAGGGCACCGCATTTTGCCTGCGTTCTTCCCCTGTTGGTGCCTTAACTCTTCCCTAAACTCCCCAGCTCCAGAATATTTTATTAATCTAAGGGCAGGAAGACTTTTTAATAAGGTTTCTTTTTGTGAATGTTTTAAGAGATGTTAGAAATTACTTTACTTTTTGGAGCACCTGGAGAAAGTGAATGTGTTGTTAATTTCAAAGTGAATTAAAAAGGTGAATAATACACGTAAACATACATACGAAAGTCTCCTAAGTCTGTAAATGCATCTGTATTCCGTTACGTGCTTTCCGAGGTGAATGGGGTTTGTTCATTGTCGGTGAAGTCTGGTTTTTGCTGTATGATCGGCTTTCAGTTTCGTAGCTTGGTTCCACCTCAGTCAGCGTTGTCTTCTAACATGGCAATGTGAATTACAGATGAGAAAACACGGTCTGTAAAAGGTTATTCTTCAGCAAAGAAGAAAGCTATGTAACCTCTGACATTTTTCGGGGAGGCAGGAATATATAAACTTCACGTTAATCATTGGACAAAGCAGGAGTAAGTATGAACGTGGTTAGCGGTGGAACTCAACATTAATACCTAACCAAGCGCTTTATGGCACCCCTGCTGCAGTGGGTGAGGCAGGCTGAGGTTAGAGGAGCGAGGACAGAAAGGGTATAGATGTAAAGAGCTTGGACAAGTGAGGCTTCATAAGCGTTGTTAGCCTTTTACTGCTTAACTGCTGACAGCCAGCCAAGAGCTGCCATCCCGAGGTGCTGCACGGCTTTGGATTTGTAGCAGCAGTGTTGCAAATTTTTTTTTAACCGAAGTATGCTGAGCAACGTAGTTTTAAATTCTGAGATGTGTTGTGCCTTGTAGTTGAAAAACCGACCGGGGGCAGGGAGGAATGCAGTTTCGGTGTCAGATCTCGGGCTGTGCCGGGGCTGGTGTCAGTGCTGCAGAGCAGCGCGGGAGCCGCTGGTTGCTCAACCGCAGCTCTTGAGCGGAGTAGGGAGTGGCAGTGCCTGGCATTTTAAGGAGACCCTTCCAGGCTTAGTACGCTGCGGGCAAGGTTTTAAAATGATAGACAAATTCCTCGCTGGGGTGAGCTTAACTTCTCTTTCAAATGGTGAGTTTCAAAAAGAAGCTTAGAGTATGTTCTTTTCAAAATGAACTGAACTCAGTGGAATACTAACACTGCAGCTAGATGTCCATGTTGGCTAGTCTGCCGTTCGTCAGTGACTAACACAGGTTGTTTCAGACGGTGCAGGAGTTGCACAGAAGGTGGATGCGGTTTGATCTTACCACCAGACGAGTATTTGACTTTGATATATTTTTTCGACTTTGAGCAGAACCACAAGAGTGCCTAAGATCCACTTAGCAAGATTATGAAAAGTGATTTAAAGATGGGTGCAGCAGGTAAGTTGCTCCTATTAACCGCTGTCAGTATCAGTTGTCTAAGCACTGAGCTCTGTCACTACTCAATATGAAATGAAGAGAAAGGAACCTGGGTCAAAAGCTTCCATCCGTGGTGCTGGGGAAGCGGGGAGAGCAAAATGGATGTCGTTCATGTCAAATATTCCCGTATTCCCTCTTGCGTTTCAGTGCAGGTGCTGTTGGAAATGGCATCACCATGCAGCCACTGTGGTGGTTCGTTCCTGTTGACGTGGAGCGAGCTGTGAAAATGTTGAACAGTGACCTTGGAACTCATTTGGGGTAGGTTAGGGTGGGTCGGCAGGGGCTGCGGACGTGAACTGTTCCTGGAGCGCTGTTGTGGGCTGCTGCCTCTTCCTTAGAGCGTGCTGGGATTGGCACCTCGAGCAGCAAGTGGCTTCTAAATAGCTGAAGTCCACTGGTAAGGACAGAGTTTCTGTCAGGTGGTCTCAGCTTTCCTACCCTTGTCTTGCCTCTACCGTACCCCACTTGCCTGTTCCTGCCTCCTGATCCCCGGGATGTTGCACAAAGGGAAACTTGGCTGATGGTGTGAAGATGGGGGGGATTGTGGAGCGAGTGGGGATGGGTGCTGGCTTCTTGTGTGCGCAGGGACGGAGGGAGGGAGTATCCCAAGACTGTGTCCTTGAACCTGACCACCTTGGTAGGTGGTAAGCGATTGCCTCCCTTCACTGACTCAAAGGGATGTTAGATACAGTTGCCGGAAAACGGAAGCTTGTTTGTGCTGGGAAAAGCGCTCTATGAGAACGCGTTAGGCAGTTGATTACTCACAAAAGTCTTTCGGTCAGGATATTTAAGTGCTGATAAATTGTGCTCGACTGGATTTGTGTGTATTGGGTTGTTGTCTAGGCGGGTTTAAGGTTGTCGTTGCGCTCAGCGGCGTGTCAGTTCGTGTGGTGCCTGCAGCTATTTATCTGTAAAGAACTCATGATTACAGTGTTGTCTTGTGGCATTTGTTCCATTTTTAAGATAGGCACAGGCTAATTAAGCAACTACCTTTAAGTCCAACAAAAAAATGGTCTCGCTCTTGTCAGGGACCCATTCCAGCATCCCGTTCCGCTTTGCCTCTGGCGCTTGGGGAGAGTACGTATGGTGGTTCAGCTGCCGTGCTGTCGAAGCAGGCCCTCGTTTCCTGCTCCTTGGTCCTCCAAATTTGTTTCTTCATCCCGTTCTCTGCTTGTGCCTGGGCTTTTCCTGCCTGCCAAGTACAGTCAGCTTGGCCTTTGCAGGGTATGCCAGACTGGGTGCTGGTGAGCGTACATGTGGGAACCTACGGGTGGCACTGGACTGGGCTGCGCTGGATTGCTGGCGCGGGTCTTGCGCTTGTCAGAGGCATCAGTGACCCAGGGCAGAGCGTGAGCGATGAGCCCAAGGCTTACGAGAGGTGTTGGCTTTACTGGCGAGTGGTCTTGGTTTGTAGTTAGCTAATTCTGGAATGATGGTTAAGTCTTTGGCTTTTAGAATTACTACTTAATCCGGAGGGCGTGTCCAGATGACACAGAATTTGGTGAAGGTATTCTCTGTGCTTGTACGTAAGGACTTCCCCGTCCTGGAAATCTAGGTATTTGGAGAAAAATAAAAGGCAAGTCAGCGTTCTCTAAGCTCAACTGAATATTATTGTGCTGTAGACTGAAGCCGTGAATGTCTGGTCTTGGTGCCACATACGTCTTTGCACCGCAGTACTGCCTTTTAAGCAGCTCTCTCCGTCTACGCTTCATCTCTGGCTGTCCCGTTCTTCCTGCCCTTGTCTCCCGTTTTGTTGGCGTGCTGTTTGTGGGCTCCACTGGCTCAGGGTGTTGACCTGGGTTCAGAAAAACCTCAGGGGAAATGGAATAAACTGGAAGGGAGAGCTGTTTAAATTGGCACTTTCCACTGAAACAAACGTATGTGTAAACACGTCCTTAATCTCAACAAGCGTAAGTGCTGCTTAACTAAAGATTAGCTCAGGCTCAAAGCTGCAAAGGGATCACTTTATTTGAGGTTTGGAGCCTGGGTCTTCTCACTCACCATTTTCCCAGCGCTTAGTGATCTTGTCTTGGCTGCTCTCTGCCGTCGTGCCCTGGGTTTACAAGAAAACCAAACCAAAATCCAGATTTTCTTTTCTTGTCCAGCCTTCTCCGAGAGGGGTAGGTGGAAACCTGTGTCAGGTAATTGATGCTCCGTGTTTCAGGTCTCTTGCTGTGCCTAGCCAAGCAATACTTCATCTGATTTTCAGGTGGACAGTGAGGTGAGGTTACCTCTGTGTTGCTGTGAAAATTTAACTCTACCTAGACACAGCACGCGTGGTGACAAATGAAGAAATTGGGGCACAAGGAGCAGGCATAAGAATGTGAAAAACTTACTTTTTTCTGCCTGTCAGTCTTGCTGTTCCCCTAGGCAGCGTTCCCAGCTAAGGAAGCAGAGATCAGAGGAATACAAATGTGAGGTGTCAGCCTGTGCACAGCCTGGGAAGCTGGGAGCTGCTGCTGGTTCCCGCTACTACCCGTGGTGACACTTGAGGGAGCTTAATTTGAGAACCCTTCGTCTGCATCATTTGAGGTTTTGTGCAGTCACGTGAGCTGGAATATTCTTTTATTATGCTTGTTATGCGTGTGTACGCACGTGAATGCGCCTGTGTTGTTATGCTGCTTTTGCGATTGCTTTTAGACAAAATGATACAGGTAAGAAAAGTTCAGTGCGTTACAAGAGAATTATTTTACAGACAAGCTGTCCGAACAGCCACTCGCATGGCTCAGAGTACTATATATAAAGTGTCGTGTTCTCCAGAAGAATTTTCCGTCGCCCAAAATCCACCTTGCTCCTTGTGTACCATAGATGTTATCAAAGGATCTTACTGACTGCAGGAAAAATTTTGAGGGTGGGTAGGTGAGGCCTTGTTACTAGTTGAGGTGCTTGAATTATTTTTAAAAATATTACATGTATTTCATGCATATGAAAACTTGAGCAAACGTTTGCAAAAGCACTGTTTCTGCTTGGTGAAATGGAATGTTTAGCAGAGGCTGAGAACCTGCGTGCAGGGAGGGAACAGGGTCATATCTTCCGGTGTACTTCGAGTACGTTTTTGAGAATCTATCTATTTAGACAGTGTGGAGCATCGTCTTTTGTGTCTTGCAGAACCTGAATTAGGGATCCTCCCTTGGCTGAGCTTCATGCTGCTCTGATTTTTTTTTTTAAATTCAGTTAATATGCAGAGGTGATTTTAGTGCAGAAATAAGATGCCACTCTAGCAAAGCTGGTGTTGGACTTTGTGGGAGGAAATCCGAGGAGCGTTGATGACATAGTAACTGTCAGAAATCCCTCTTTGTGTCCCTCTCTACTTGGTATTACAACTTCTTATCCTCCAGTTCTCCTTCAGTAAGGTCAGAGCAGTTTGCATTTCTGACTTTTTTCTGTGCTGTCTTCTCTTAATGAAGGAATTTTCTTGATTGCAGTTTGCAAGTTCATTGTCTTTTGTCTATTAAAACGCTCTAGAAGACCAAGCATGTTGTATTGACGTCGACAGATTGATAAAAGTTAATATACGAAAAAAACCGGCTGTATCTACTAACAGAAGTCCATTGAGTGGCTCTTTCTCACATACTGTTTTGCTCACCTCTCAGCTACGCTTTAGACTCCTGTGGGAAGGAAGCCTGTTTTCTTGATTAGAAACTGCTTTGGACAGAGTTAAGTGCTGCGGGAAAGAATACCAGATTTTCAGAAAGGATAGAAGTCCTCGAGCTTTTGTTTTAACGCAGCACAATTAGTGTGGCAGGATGAAACTCGCCCTGCAGACAGGTTCAATGAGACTTTTGTTTTTCTTTCTCTGAAGTGATGTGTTTCTGACTCCTTCCAGAGGAATGGTATTAGACTGGACAGGGACGGCTTTGCTTCTGGGGTGTTTCTGACCTTCCGAATAGTCTCAGAAATATCACACAGCTCACAAATCTGCTTCTCGCTTTCAGCTATCTAAAGCAAATAAAGTAGGTGTGCTATGGCCATGCCAGGATAAACCTGTGGGAAAATGTTATTGTTTTCTGAACAAGCTTCAAACGGAGTCTCAAATTACTGTAATTGAATCTCGTATCTTGCAGTTCTGGAAGGCTTATCAGAGGAGAAAAGGGTAGAACCGATACGGGTGACTGCAGAACCTGTTTCTGTAGGATCCCTTCCAGATTTAATTATGGTGGCCTCTTTGTGTAGCAAATACAAACTGGTCGAACAGGGTGACAGAAATAAAGTAAAAAAATACCATTTGTACCAGTGTTTCTCAGGAGCTTAACGTAATGAAATGATAAACTGAGTGTTAGGTTGATGCCCTGGTAATACGCATCTTCAGAAATTGCTACGTGTCACTGAAAGTTGTTTTTGAGCTCTGTGTGTACCAAGGCACTGAGACAGGTTTAAACAATGTAATTTTAAGGATTTTTTTTTAATACTGTACTTTTTTTTTTTTAAACCGCAGATATCTCTCTGACCAAGAGGTATTACCATTATTGGACAAAAATGTTATGAATGTTTTCCCTTGTGTTTGAAGAGACAGCTTTAGAGCCTAAGCAGAATGAGTTTCTGTGGAGTACAGATCATTTAGGATTTGAAATGGCCCTGCTCAGCAAATTGTTTTCTACTTTTATTACTGTTATTGTTACATTATTATTACTGTGACATTATTACAGTTACCTACTTTTATTCTGCTTTTATTTAACTCTTAGCAGCTCTGGCTGGAGTTGGATGCCCTTCGTGTTTGGATTTGGGTTATTCTTTAGCAGATGAAGCGTATACCTCCTTCCAAGAGGTTTTTCTTTTCAAAATCCTATGCAGCAAAGACTCGTGCTATCTAAAGGCTGAGAGTTCATTCACAGCTTAACCTCTTGCGAACTGCTGATCTTCAAAATGAATTGCAAAATCAACATTAAACCTGTTTTCTTTTTTTATGAACAGGAGGAGTCTCGTATCCTCAGGGTAAAGGTGGTTTCTGGCATTGATCTGGCGAAAAAAGACATCTTCGGAGCCAGGTAGGTGTTCTGCGTTGACTGTTCTGTGTGTTGAAACAGAATAAATGTGGCAGAGCAAGGATTGCTCGAAAACGTGATGAGAGAACCTGTTACTTGGTCACAACCAATGCAAATTACGGGCTGCGTGTTGGCAAGAAAGCCATTAATCACAGCAGGGGCTGTTGATGCCCCCTCCCACCTCAGGACGCTGTTCCCGAGTTCACGCTTTGCCTTAGCTCTGCGAGCGTGTCAGGAGCAGCTCGAATTTTGGCCGTGTTTGGCAATACTTAAAATGACGCCCAGCTATCCCTTTATGTGCCCCACATAATGCAACAAAGACCAAAAGCGAGCAGTACCGTCTGCCTTCCTCTGAGGAAGCTCTGCTTTCCCTGCTGGCTTCCAGTACCAGGCGCTCGGGTGCCAGGCGTCGAAGTCTGACTCGGTAGCCAGGCTGTGAATTGTCTCGGTCTTGGACGTATCGAGGTGCCACTGTTCCTAAGGATCATGGTACCTTAGAGTCGCAGAGTACCTCAAGCTGGAAGGGACCTGTGAGGATCACGGAGTCCACCTTGTAGAAAGAAAGGCAATCAAAGCGTTTGCCCCTGTTCAGCCTATGCCACAAGAAGGCTAGCAGGATGTGCCAATGTAGGAAAGAGTTCAGAATGAACTGCTGACTTAGTGCTTTACTGTTAGGCTATGGCAAGTCCAGGTTTTAATTCCAGTTCAGCCTTGAACCACCTTGAGTTTTGAACTGGGCACTTGAGAGGGGAAAAGGGAAGGTTTTGGAGTGCATAAGGCAGTCCTCATATGATTGCTTCCCTGTTCATCTGTGTATCAAAAGATGGGGGGGGCTGGTGTGTGTGTGTGTGTGTGTGAACAGGCAGTAGCCTGCGCTGGTCTTTGGCCAGAATAACAATTGTCAAGCAAGAAAACTGGTTTTAAATGGTCAAATGGAAAGGTACAGGTACAGTCACTTTGTATGTGCTCGAGTCTTTTGTTTTGAAAGAATTAGTCACAGATGTAGGGATGGCTTTTCTCCAAGTCTAGGCTTGCCGTGCAATGACTTAAAGAATCAAATCAGGTAGTAACTGGGGGAAAGGCTGAATCTGAAGCCAAAATGAAACAAAAAGCATTAATTTTTTTCCCAAAGGTTAATTCAGGTTTGACATGCTTGGTATCTAAAGCTCTAAGTGAGAGGAAGTTCTTTACTGCAAATGCTCCAATCTGCTTGGAAGTTTTTTATCAGTTTGAAATTAGTGGTATTCAATTTAGCTGTTGTTGAAATGACTAATTCCTTAATGTATAAATGAGCCTCCTTGTGGATTTTCTTTAATGATGCTTACAAATTGTTCATTAGCTTGTATATCTAGCTTGAAACGCTGTGAAAGCAGCACTTAAAAGTTTAATCAACTTGTATTTTTTTTTTGGTGAAATTTTCAACAAACATTCCTTTGGTAGCTGTGTGAAGAATGTGGTAAGACAAAGCTTTTTTATTTTCTTCCCTCAAATTCGCTGTTTTGAAGAACAGCTTTTGATGCTGACCATAGGCAACAGAAGCAGCGGCTCATGTGTAGATGTAGTCAGCCACGTAGTGCTTGCTGAGGAGATCCAAGGCAGTACTGTCAGTGGTGTCGCTGGGTCGCACTATGGGAGTGCTGTTGCTTGCTCACAACATTACCATCCACCTCATAGACTCCTGCAGCTGGCGTCGCGATGCTGCACTACCAAAGTAAGAGAGGAGCAGCAAAGTCTAGAGAAGAGATGGGACTAACGCACAGAGAAAACAAGATTTCTATTGCAAATAATGACCCTAGAATTGCCGTATTTATGTGCCAACTTTGCTTTTTTCTAGATCTCGTTTAATTTAGACTTTTCATATGATTACGGATTTTTGGTTTACTTAATACTTTTAATTGGCTGGATTTTGTTTCTGCATTATTTCCAGAGTTTTGAATTTTACCGCTTCTTTTGAGAAAAGCAAAGCTAGTGACTGAAATACTGAATCTGCTCAGTAAGAGGAACTTTAAATAAATATTGAAGTGCTGTGGCAAATTCACAGAAGTAATCCGAGGGAAGTGCGAGTCTTGTTAGTGTTCATTTGATTCGTTAAAGGAAACATTGGAAACTTCACAGCTGAATCCCCGGCATTGTGGTATCTCCTTCGGCTGTGCTGCTTATAGAACTTTTGTAAATATTTAAGATGTCATGTTCAAAAGAACTCCTAAAATTTGCTTAGGAATTGATAAATTGTAAAAATGTCTTTTATCTTTCAAAATGCATGAAGTTAAAACTAAGTGAAATTTGAACTGAGTTCTGTTGATGTGGCCCTTAAATATGTAAGTAAATTGGTCTCAAGTCAGTAGGATTGTCATAAAACCAGAGTTAAAAACGTATTCCCAGCTTATGTTTTTAACTTTGTTTTAAACAGTTCTTTAGTAAAAGTTGAGACTAACAGCATCATATATTCAAAACTTAGTGAAATACTTGTATGGCTGTGTTGGCAAGCTTTCAGAAAGTTTTCTTTCTTTGGCTAGAGTTCCAGTTTAATTTTTCTGTTTGTTTTAGGGGCCTTGCATACCTTGCTGAGATACTAACATTTCATGCTGCTTGAATCTTGAGTGTGATTTAAGTTGCTACGAATAGTCTCATTGTAACATAGCTGTCAAGAGTGCTTTGAGTAGTAACGATCCCATTAACAGCTCTGTTGAGGATCAGTATGGCAACGAGGATTAAATTCTCATTTGGGGTGATGGAGGAGGAACATACAATGTTTGACCTAAGAATAAGGGAAACGTATGGATGTTAGAACTGTACATGTAGTTTTTCACTGTGTAGTGTATGTTCAGGATCCCTAAAGAATAGCATCAGCGAATCCTGTCTGTGTTTGTTTTCCTCTCTTGGTGCAGATGTAGACCCTGACGCTCTGTTGTTTCCCTCTTCCATAAATAATTTCCATGAGATCACAAATGTCTTTCAAGTCAGTTTTTGTGATGGTGTGCCTTTGAGCACACAGCCACAGGCTAATGCCTGATGTGAAAGTAAATCATTTGACTGCTGGCTACCAGGTGTGTGGTAACAGACCATTGTCAGCAGATGCGGCAAGCGGTGAAATAACTGAGTGGGCTGTGCTGAGGACCTTCTCGGTAGGTGTGGAACATGCCTTGGGGATCACTAGTGCAGCTTGGGGAAGGAGGAGCAGCTGAACTCCGTGCTTTCGCTCTTAAATGTCCCCTCTGTACTTGTGACAGAAAGCGTCTCTCGCAGCAGCTGGGCTCCTCTTAAATCTTCTGCTTCCCTCATTCCTGTTCTTGTCTGCAACAGTTGGAGACTGCCTGCCCCAAAACTCCCTTGCGTGCCCCAAAACTCCCTTGCCTGCCCCAAAACTCCCTTGCCTGCCCTTGAGAGGTGAATACCCAGAGCCTCCCAACCCCACGGGAAGGCTGCCTGCCAGGCTGCAAGAGATGGGCTGGCTCTTCCCGTCCACCCAGCAGATGCACAGACAGAGCCGCAGCCTCTTGTTGGGCAGCTGTCCCTCCAGCATGGAAGGTGTGGGGATGGCAGGGAGTTGCGGCCATGGCTGTGGGGGTGTGGCAGCAAGGACGGTGCGAGGGAGGCGCAGGAGCAAAGCCGTAGGCAGCTCCGCTCAATGATTGGGCTCTGTCTGTGCAAGTGTGCAGATAAACAGGCCTTGCTTTGACAAATAAACACTTGGGGTCAGAGGAGAGTGCCTTGTGATTTGTCCCGGTGTAGATTTGGACAGGGCTGACTTACAGGGTTGTGTTGCATGTCTGCCGCCGTCACGGCAAAGAGAAAAGAAGTCATCAGCACCCAAAGGCACAACACCACGGTCTGAGGGTTTGAACACACTTGTCGTATCCCGTGTGCTATGAAACATTAGGGTTTCTGCATGTCTGTCCTGGTTTGGGCTAGGACAGAACCAATTTTCTTTTGGTAACTCTACATTTTAGTTAAGTCTCTTCTGAGAAGCTGCACTCTGAAATGATTTGTGTGTTTTTTCAGATAGTGTCTGCTTCTAGCAGTGATAGGGCTCGGTGTTTATAGTCAGTGCTGGAACATCAGCAGGAATGGTATGCAGAAAGGCTCTTGCTTATAGTTATCCCTATGGAGACCAAGGTCGATGCTTGCTTCTGCTGACTTTCTTACACGCCAGAACTGAAAGAGCAGAGAAGGAGTCACCCCTGCGACCCTGCGGTGGGGAGGAGCGGGTCGGACAGGGGACCCAAACCTGACCAAACGCAGTATTCCATCCTATACACGTCATACTC
>VZSC01020008.1:0-75115 GCA_013398225.1 Steatornis caripensis | reverse complement strand
GGGAAGCTTGATTTTGGTTTTGTACATATTTGTACATATTTCATTATTATTTTATTGCTTTTATTATCATTATACCTTATTATTATTATGGTTAGATTAAAGCTGTTTTAACTTTTTGAACCCATAAGTCTCTTTCACTTTTCTCTTCACCCTTTCAGGGAGGGAGGGGGTTAATAAAGAGCATCTGTCATTAGTTCAATAGCCAGCCCAGCTTTAAACCGTGGCAATTTCGTTCCTAACCGGCACTTCTGGATTATGGACAAATACATAATCCTTTTGTCCCTCTTCAGAAATGAAGTCAGGTGTTGAGGACAAATTCCTGATCTTTGTAATGTCCTTTTTGGGCGAAGGAAAGTCAAGTGACTGCCAAATGTTTTAGATGGTTACACACTTCAGAATGAGTTAATCTAAAGTAATTTGAAAACATGTTAGAATTGCAAAGTTAAAGCCCCAGCAGCTGATGTGCCTCTTCGTGCACGGAGTCATGCAGGGCTTAATACTGGGGCGGAGCAGTACGTTACCGTGTAACTGAAAGATTAACTATAAGGCATACGTTGTGTTTTGCATCTCAGTGCATTTTCCTTATGGTTCTTAATCAACTTTACCGTTATAAAACACTGCCTGTAGGCTTGCAGAGTCTGAAAGCCGTTTCTTGCCTGATTAAATCCGAGGAAAGTCTCTTACCCGTGTAGAGCACTGGAGAAACTAGTATTTTTCTTCTGAAGACTGCAACAATGAAGAAAACTGAACACTTTTGATTTTGCTTCTCTGAAGTTCTTTTTGGCTTATGAAATTTCGATAGTACGTAATGATGTACAAGATTTCAGAAATTTATAGAATGGTTATTCCAATGACACGAAGTATGCTAGAATGTAGAATGAAATAGTAGCCGTGAGCAACTCGAGGCGATGGTTATACGTGATGAATTCCATCTGCATAGTTTTAATTGAGGTGGATGTAAGTGGCTAGTCAGTGTAGATATAAGTGATTTTTTTTATAACCTGTTTTACATTTTGCCCTGTAAAGTTACAGGGTTTTGATATGTGCTGATGTTTGCTGATATTGCAAACTGGGATTTTGTGGATTTAGTATTAGCTTTGCAAGCTTAACTCTGAAAGACACATTACAATCTTGCTGTGTAGTGCATTGGCACATATATTTACCACCTGACCGATACTGTATTGTATTATAAACGTTATTTTGCATTTACTTCCTTTTAATTCCCTATCAGCTTCTTAAATGTAATGTCTTCATGAATTCAGCCAGTATTTGTATTCTTGTAAGTAATGCAAATTATGGTGTAATTAATCTGTTATGCAACATACTGAACAACTATTTATCACTGTTTTGTTTTTACTCGCATACTAGGAATGATGCTGTGAGTATCACCATGACTGAGGCTGCAGTGCGCAAGTCGCTGCATGCAAATGCAGTTACTGCCTAGAGAACCTTGGAATATAAAATGAAGTTTCCTCTCTCCTGAGTATGCTCACATACTGCTGAAATCTGAGTAGCAGTACTTCTTTTGTGACTTGGTCTGTTTGCTGAGCACGATCCGCCTCAGCGGACAAGTCCGTATCCTTCCCTGAAGGTATGTCCAGTGTGGACTTGGGTTTTTGATTGGCTTTTTTCACTTTTAAAAATATAAATAAGTAAAATACACTTCTGAAGGCAGCACTGGGATGGCTGTTGAGTTATTTGGCACAGTGGTGTCGCGGTTCTTGTAGATACAGCACCTCTCCTGTGCAGACAGGCTGAGAGAGTTGGGGTTGTTGAGCCTGGAGAAGAGAAGGCTCCGGGGAGACCTTATCGTGGCCTTCCAGTACCTGGAGGAGCCTGCAAGAGAGCTGGAGAGGGGCTTGTTACAAGGGCATGGAGTGATAGGACAAGGGGTAACGTTTTTTAACTGAAAGAGGGCAGATTTATATTAGATATGAGGAAGAAATTCTTCACAACGAGGGTGTTGAGACACTGGACCGGGTTGCCCAGAGAAGTTGTGGATGCCCCCTCCCTGGAAGTGTTCAAGGCCAGGTTGGATGGGGCTCTGAGCAGCCTGGGCTGGGGTAAGGGGTCCATGCCCGTGGCAGGGGGGTTGGAACTTGATCCTTAAGGTCCCTTCAGCCCAAACCGTGCTGTGACATACATGCAAATGCACTCTCAAGTAGTAAAGCTAAATGCTTATGTATAAATGAGAAGAAAACATCTTCTGGTTACTACTGATTGTGTGAAGTAAGACTGTGGTGTGGATGTTCTTATTTAACAGTTTTGGAAAGAAAGGAAGGATTGTGTGTACACAGTAAATAGAATTTCTTAGTTGCTGCTTTTGCCTTCTAAATCATGAATGAAGCGAAAACTGCGGCTGTCTGGAAGTTGAAAAAGGTAAAGTGCTTTTCGGTTAAAATTAGTGATGTTTTCCATTAACACGAAGCCACACTTCTAATGACATCCTAGCTTATTATGGGTTGCCTCTGGGTTTTTTGCTTTTTACCTGCTCTTTTCTGAACAGCCTGCAGCCCGAAAGGCGCAGCCGAGATGCAAGCCTTTCTCGGTTCTCATTTCCTGTGTCAGAGATCAGTGGCTTAGCAGTGGTGGTGCCAGTGCCAAGGCATGCGGGCTCCAGGCTGCGGGCGGTGTTTTGAATTGTACTGTGCACCTCTGCTGCGAACAAGGCTACTTGAAATGTGGCTGAGCTCTTGAATTCGTATGTACTCTGCTGCTGTGGGTTGGCAGTGGAAGGAGAGCACGCATGACTGCGAATATGCCTTGCAGATGACAAAGATAGCAAATGTTTACCTTCTTAGCTATTCTTTTAGGTTCACTATCGCTATTTCCAGCCCAGTTTAAGTTACGGTGTATCCTGTTGTAACTAACGGAAAAATTCAGGTGACAGCTGTACCCCTGCATCTATCTGTCTCCCCTACCTTGGAACAGGGTTTGAAAAACAGCCTGTTCTCGTACTGGTATCTCCTTTGTCAAGCACAGACAAATTAATTGAAGCGAGTTGCTCTCAAAAACTAACCAAACAATTATTTAAAATAATCTGGCTCATAATGAACTGCCTCTGCAGTGCCCTGCAATGTAGCGCTTCGTAAGTGCTATGCGAGCGAGCAGGAGCGCCTACTCTGCTGACTCTTCAACACATGGCTCAACAAGGAAGAGGTTTTATCCATAACTTCTGTTTTCTTCAAAATTACTTACTGTACACAAAAATAGACGAACCTCAAACCCTTATATTATTTTTTGTGGAGGGCCTAATGAAATGGATTTTGACATCAGCCATTAGTCAAAAGTCTTACCCAGTAAGATGCTGCGTTAGCTAGATTCATGGAAGTAATTTTTGGAGAAATGTTTCAGTATTGCACAATAGCATATATGCTGGATGTATCCTGGGAGTTCCTGGAGGTGGAGCAAAGCTAGAGACTTCTGTACTGCAAACCTCTGAAATGACCGAGTTCAACAAAGCCGCTTGGCTAGATGGCAGTTGCTCAAGTAGGATAGAGTTCATACTGTGTTTCTTTTTTCCTTTTTCTAGTTGGGGGAAAAAAGCAAGTATAGAAAAACACTTTTCTGCTGGTTTAAGTCTTTGAGAAATGGAATAGTCAAAGCTTTCAAACCTTCCGCTTGAGTTTTGTGCAATGCCATCAATCAAGAACAGCGTTTAGTCTTACCCATGCTTGCTCTCTACCTCTGCTTTGTGTATGCTGCAGCTATTTAATTGTCTCATTTGCCATGCGCTTGCTGTGTTTCAAGGGAGCAATCCAAGTTGAATTTCACTAGAAAATCTTGTGTTACGGTACTTCAACAAAAATAAGAATCAAATAAGACTCTTTATTCTTGTGGACTTGAATGAGTGCCCTAGCAAGCATTGGGATGAAAACGTGATGAGTTCCTATCGCCACTGTCTTTACTTTTTTAAAATCATTAGTGATTCGACGCGTGGCTGTTAGTTATAGTATTGTATTGGAGGAGGGAAACTCGCTTGCAATGTATTCTAAATGACAGCTCGATTTGCAATGGAAAAACTGGAAATTTTTCTGGTATCATGGAAATGAACGTGTTACTTACAGAGTAGGGGTAAGGGAAAAAACCATCTTTCACAGGGTAGCATCTGTGCTACTGAACGTCCGCTAGCACACGCAGCCTGTGCTTTTTACCTGTTCCATTAGTATGCTTAAATGAAAACCGTAAGGCAGTCGGGGCACCCCGGGCACGTGCTGAACTGAACTCATTTGGTGTTGCGCCCGAAGCAGGCGCGCAGCCTGCCTGGAAAGGAGGAGAAACAGACCAAATGTAGGCAGAGGTGGTTGTTTACTGAAAGCAGAAGCTGTCGGTGGTAGTACGCCCTCAGTATATGCACTGTATAACCTCAGTGTGTGCAGTATGCGACCTCAGTAACTGCAAGAGCCAGAGCTGGCTCTCCCTCCACGCTCCTGTTGTTCCCCCAGTCCCCTTGCGCTTTCTTGCCTCGTTAAGCTGCTGCTGAGAGATTCGCAAGATACGTGCTCAGGTAACTGGTACCAGGCAGTCCTGGGGCAGATACCCGTTCTCCTCGAGACGTTATCAGCGGTGGTGTTGAAGAAAGGAAGAGACGCCGCAGCCTGTGTGCCTGCGCGCGGCAGAAGGGCCGGGTTCCCGCGGCGTCCCTGTGCCGTGCTTGGTCCTTCCTCTGCCGCTCTGCCCGCAGCTGTTCGCGGGGCGGCTGCGTTTGCACCCCGGTCTCCCTGGCGTGACCGCGGCGCGGGCAGCGCGAGGCGGGAGCCCCAGGCCCGTCGCCGCAGCCTGCGGTCGCAGAAAGGGTTCCGGGCTCTGCTTCGTTTGAAGGAACGGCGAAAGAAACGCTTGTCCGACNGGCAGCTCGTCGCTCCGGAGAACGGTTCCCGGAGCAGACGCGCGCCTGTAGGTGCTGCTCGCGGCCTGAGGAAGGGCGAGCCCGGGCTCGGCCCCGCGTGCTGCCGCGCCCGGCCCCCACGGCTCACCCGAGCCCGGCCGAAGAGCAGCGGCGGGCGGCGTCTGACGAGGGAGGCCCTTGGGGCTGCGGTGCGGGAGGGAGGCAGAGCTGCTGGCTCCTCGTCCGCTTTCGGCCTGGGGTAGAGGCAGAGCTTCCGTCTCCTCCTCCTCTTCTACGGGTCGCGCTGGACCACCGAGCCAAACNGAACGTGTTACTTACAGAGTAGGGGTAAGGGAAAAAACCATCTTTCACAGGGTAGCATCTGTGCTACTGAACGTCCGCTAGCACACGCAGCCTGTGCTTTTTACCTGTTCCATTAGTATGCTTAAATGAAAACCGTAAGGCAGTCGGGGCACCCCGGGCACGTGCTGAACTGAACTCATTTGGTGTTGCGCCCGAAGCAGGCGCGCAGCCTGCCTGGAAAGGAGGAGAAACAGACCAAATGTAGGCAGAGGTGGTTGTTTACTGAAAGCAGAAGCTGTCGGTGGTAGTACGCCCTCAGTATATGCACTGTATAACCTCAGTGTGTGCAGTATGCGACCTCAGTAACTGCAAGAGCCAGAGCTGGCTCTCCCTCCACGCTCCTGTTGTTCCCCCAGTCCCCTTGCGCTTTCTTGCCTCGTTAAGCTGCTGCTGAGAGATTCGCAAGATACGTGCTCAGGTAACTGGTACCAGGCAGTCCTGGGGCAGATACCCGTTCTCCTCGAGACGTTATCAGCGGTGGTGTTGAAGAAAGGAAGAGACGCCGCAGCCTGTGTGCCTGCGCGCGGCAGAAGGGCCGGGTTCCCGCGGCGTCCCTGTGCCGTGCTTGGTCCTTCCTCTGCCGCTCTGCCCGCAGCTGTTCGCGGGGCGGCTGCGTTTGCACCCCGGTCTCCCTGGCGTGACCGCGGCGCGGGCAGCGCGAGGCGGGAGCCCCAGGCCCGTCGCCGCAGCCTGCGGTCGCAGAAAGGGTTCCGGGCTCTGCTTCGTTTGAAGGAACGGCGAAAGAAACGCTTGTCCGACACGTACGGCCACGGCTGGCGGGGGGCACGTTAGCAGGAGAGATGGAGGCCTGCTCAGCAGGCGGACGCTGCGTAACCGAGACTTCTCCTCGCGAAACCGTGNGCGTCTGACGAGGGAGGCCCTTGGGGCTGCGGTGCGGGAGGGAGGCAGAGCTGCTGGCTCCTCGTCCGCTTTCGGCCTGGGGTAGAGGCAGAGCTTCCGTCTCCTCCTCCTCTTCTACGGGTCGCGCTGGACCACCGAGCCAAACGGATCGAAACGATCTGCAACTTCTGCTCTTTGCACACTTTAATCTTTCCTCCTAAGCTGAGTAAATTCTCCTGTCTTACAGCTGAAAGATTGCCCGTCACTGGCGGCTTCCCAGGGTGCGCTGTATACTTATTTCTACTTCCCAGTATAACTGCGTTACTCTCTGCCAAGTGAATACGAACGTTCCTGCGCCGCTCAGCAGCGTGAGCCCGTGGCTGCGCTCTCCCTGTAGCGCTGGAAAGTGTCCAACAGCCGTGGCGGAGTTTTATTACGAAAGTCCGGCTGCCTTACCTGTCGTGTGCAGGTGCGACGCCAGAGCGGCTGTCTGCCCGGCTCGGAGAAGCTTGCTTTTGGGGAGTTTTATGTGTGAAGTATTTCTTTCTGCCCTGAATTTTCAGGCCTGGGTTTGCGTGTGCGCATATAAGGATGTCTGGCACTGTTGTTTTCAAACGGTTCTTATTTTATTCTCAGTCTTTGTTTACTGAGCATTAGTGCTTATGTTATCCTGGTGTCTCTTTCTCTTAAACTTCTGCAGATCTCCCAAATGAGCTGAACGTGCTTTACTGCTCTGGTGGCTTTGCACTGAGGTGCCAGTTAAGCTTCATTCCTGTGCCTTCGGAATGTTCTATTGTAATTTGGTATTTCCTTTTCCTTTCCAAAAGGAAATTTTCCCTGTTTTTTTAAGAAATAGTAGAACCAATTTTTATTAAAGAAACAACACGAGGGCAGGCATTTTGTTTCTTGAGAAAACACTTGTCTCGTAATCATCTGCTGCTCTGTAGGGCTGAGTAAAAGGAAGGCAGAAATTATCACCGTTAAAAGAAGAAAATGCTAAAGCGTCTTGTGAGTGAAAACCTTGCATCTTACGTTGCAAAATAAAGTTGCTGCTCAATCATTAACTTCTGAAGTTTGGCTTAAGCCTTTCCGTTAAACACTGCAGCCTACGTTATTGATAACGGCACACGTATCCTTCAGGTGCTCAGTACTTCTCCCTGCACGGTTTGGAACATGGTGAGCAGAACTGGCCAGGTGAATGTGAAGGCTTCACAGCTCTTGACACCAGGAAGGGTGATAGCATTGCTCGTATCCTCGATCTGCTTGATCTTGCTAACTGACCTTGCTGGGCATTTCGCCCTGAAGCGTGAACAACCAGCTGAGGGCTCTGTGACCTTTTGTTTCCCATCCTGTCCTTTTCCAGGGTAGCCTTGAGGTATGAAGGAGGCCCTACGAAACAGAGAGCTGGATGAAGCTTCACTGGAAGGCAGTGACCAGGCCACAAGGCTAGGGTCCTTGCAAGGAGTGGCATGGCTGCCCAATAGCTGATTTTTTGCATGTAGAGCTATGAATTCAGTATATCCCTAGCAGCTGGTGAAACACAAGAATCCATTTCTGGGCATGTTGGTTTCCCAGACTTTTCCCTTTTCCCATGCTCATTTTACCGGCTGCGATTACAAATTCAGCCATGCGTGGGGCTGGTGACATGCGAGTGTAAATGGTGGTGCGGGTCATGCCTCTGGTGTCTGGGATACATGCCATGGTTTTGGTTTGGATCTCTTGTGGATGTCTAGCCTTCAGCTCAAACTTACCTAAACCTTTTGGTCTCTCCTTTGCACTTGAGCCCTGTGCTGCCTCACGTTTCTGTGTTCACAGCAGCATCACTGCCTGTGGCTACGTGTCCAGTCTGTGAAGTTTGCAGCTTTCTTCAGTATAAGTTGGAGCCCTCCTTGCCTCTCATCGTCACGCATCCCAATTGCTCCCACATCCTGTTTTTCTTGATTGGGTTGGTATATGTTGATTTGTGTGTTGCAGAGGGACCGATTTCCCTGACTTGCTGCTTTGAAACTATGTTCTCAGTCGTCTGAGTTTGTTAGCTACTGTCAGTGATTGCTTCGTGGGGTCTGGCGCTCTCAATAATTCATTAAATTTTTAAACACGATTTTGCTTACTGTACTTCAGCTGTGTCGCTCATCGTAAAACTCTGTTTTGGCAGTGAAGCTTGCGGATGCCTAGCTAATCGCCAGAGGGACCAGTGCAGAACGATGTCCCATCGTGCTGCCTGGTGCTGTTTGTTGTTTGCTTGTATTCAGCCATCTGCTTCTGTTGTATCTCATCCTTATGCTTGGGTTGTCCCCTCTTAGGGTAACGGACCATCTTTCTCTTCTGTATTTGTCCAGTATGTGGGATTTTTGCACACATAAAGACACCACAGTCCTTCTTTGCTGTTGCAGAAACTACAGTTGAACCAATAGTTCATGTACATGAAAACAAAAACAACTATGAGGTTTGAGTGTCTCCTTGAGTGACAGTAAGGTACTCGTCAGGAATTGTCAGAGACCAGCTCCCCAAGTGCATGGAGCCACGAGCAGGCTGCGGCAGGCGTGAGGGAGCCCAGGGCGGTGGTGTAAGCCGTGCTGGTGCCTGCCAGCCCAGGCAGCGCTGGTGTGGGTGCCCCAGGAGGGCACAGCTGGGGCAGCTGCAAAACCAGGTGGTGGGGAAGGTGGTGGGAGGGCCCTTGTCCCACCGCAGACACAGCTCTCTTCCTGCAGCTTTGCCTTTCATCCCAGCTGCTTACTTGCGCCTCTTGCGGTTATCCAAATCTTCACCTAGCTGATAAAAAGAAATACATAATTCTGGCTAAGAACATGCTGCACGTTTTGTGGAAGGTAAGACCAGTGGAATAGGGAATGCAGGTGCTGCAAACAATACTTTTTGCCCTGAGAAAGCTTGGAAGAATGTTTTGCTTGTCTTGGTAGCACAATGGTTAATTTTTCTATTGATGTAAGATGTAAGTTTCTAGAAGCATTTCTGAGTTGCTGATGAAGTTGCTAGAAGCATTTCTCATAAAACCTAGGCTTACGGCAGCAGTTCAGTGTTGCCATTGAATTGGAGCAGCCGGGTGTGCGTGTGTGGTCAGTACTAGTGATAAGGAGTTTGAAACAGTAATCGCTGATGAGCAACGCGTGTTGATGCAGTTTAACAGTCATTTTTGTCACGTTCGAGAGGGCTGGCTCTTGCACCCTCAGGCGCAAACTCCTGACAGTTTAAGCTGACTTAAGTAGCGGCTGCTGTGGTCCTGTTGCCCGCTTGCTATGCCACATCCGAGGTGTGAATCCGCTTGCTTGCGGAAGGGCGAGCAGGACTGTGTGTCGGTTCAGGGGGGTGGTTTGGCTGAAGATGAGCGTATGATTAAAGCTGCCTGGTAGCTCACGGATGTGGCGCGTCCCCTGGCTGCAGTAGGAGGGACAGGAGGAGCATGGCTGCCTGACATCGGGGACCCTCTCCATCAGCTGCGTGCGGTGACTGGTGCAGCGGTAGCTGTGGGGGGAGAAGGTGAGCTGATCGCTGTTAATGGGAGCTGGTGTCTCTTGAGGCATGCTCCTCCAATGGTCAATTTAAGACGGTCTGCGATGTCACACTGCCTTGTCAGCGTGCCCCATGCGTGCAGGTGTTCCTTGGTGAGGCAGTCGTTCCTGTCCCGTGTCCCTCTGCGGTGGGCTCGAAGCACCCTGCCTTCTCCCCAGCTCTGGAGTCAGGAGAGCAGGACTGGGGGGGCAGCCAGCCCCTGGGCTCGTGGTTTGGCTGGAGGCTGTGACTGCAGTGAAGGCATGGGAGCTGCCAAGGTGGGGAGATCTGTAGAAAGCTATAGGCGGCATGAGCCATTGCAGTGTAGGCAAACATGGGGAGGAGAAAGTAGAGAAAAATGCAGAAAATTCCAAAAATAGCTGCTTTAGCACTTACAGTTTGTTCCCTGACTTCTCTGTGAGTAACTGGAGCAGGTATAACTTGGTGGTTAGTTTTTGTTCAATTTTTTGTTTTGCAATTTTGCTGCTGGCCGATATAGTTTCTTTCGCTGTGTGTGCTTCTGATGTGCGTTAAAAGACAACGAATGCTGCATGCATTTGTCATTGTCAGTGAACTAAAGAACCGAGTTGTTTCACCTGGCTTCCCCGATGGAAATCCTGATGCAGGTTTAATATTTGCAGAGGATAGACTTCAGTCAAAATGAGTTTATCCAGAAGTCTTCATGTATCCGAGTTACTCTTTGTGGGCTTAAAAAGCAGGATATAAATGCGTCTGAGCCTGTCTTGTGAGCTCCGTTTTTGAAATCATTTACAAAGTGTATTTGAAGGAGCTTGAATATAGTGGCATGCAGTTTATTGTTTTATGCCTGCCAATGCTACCTGACAGAAGGAGAAGCATCCGCCCAGCTGCCTCTGTCCATGTTTTAGTTTTTAAGTTGTGGATTAGCCCTCTAAACTGAATTTTTTGGTAGAAGTTCAACCAGGATGCTGTAACTACTGATTTCTCTGTTTCTGTCTTGGAAGACTCCTGTGCTGGCACCTGTGGTGTTGGGGTGCACAAGCCAGCCCTTAACTTGCCCTCTTTGCACAGAGGGGGATTGGCGTGTTGAGGGTAGAGCATGCTGGTGTGCAGCTCGGCAGGCGTACTGGAGGTGAGCGTAGCTGTCCTTCCACAAAGACGAGTCCTGCTGAAGAACAGGTTCGCTGCTCCAGGGGCCTGATAGGACCAGACTTGCTGTTGGGCCCACAAAGTGCTATTCGGAATGAGTTCACAGACCCAGGCTTCCATTAGCCTAAGTGACCGTGCTCTGTTTCACAGTGTTGGTGAGCCTGCACAGTTGTTGTCTGTGCGACTGTGCGGCTGCCGCTCCATCTTGCTTTAAAGCCTATTTGGTTCCCTGCCACCCCCAGGGTGATCATGTATTATATTCCATAAATACTGCTCCACTACCGGGGGGAGGAAAGCGATGTGCACTTCCAGCCTGATGCTTTATTTTGGACACACTGCCAAGAAACAGTCAGTCTTTCTGTATTCTTAGGGCTTCGCTATGAAATCATCGTCGGGTGAGTTAGGGACAGGGTGGCAGACGTAACTTTCAGTTCCCTTTTTTAGTAGACTTAGAACTGCAGAACTGCAGAGTGTCCAAGTGTGTGCCTGCCTGTAGTCCTCGTGACTGGGTATAACAGTCATACCTCAGGAGGGGGTGAGGCAAAATTACAGGGAAAAATCCACTCTCTTTCCTTTTTTCTTTTCCCTGCCCTAGCTAAAGTAAAGCTATCCTAGGTTTGGTGTTGATTATGTTCCTATGATGAAGCAGTTCTGTCGGGTTAGTTTTCTAGGCTACAGGCATCAAGATTACTCTCTTGTTCTGAGAAGTAAATAAAATAATGTCCTTGAACTGTTTTACAAACAGAAGGTAAACCAGAAGAGATTTCAATACCTGTCAGGAAACATAGTGTTAAATTTTCAGCTGTGCAGCAAGAGACCTTGGGTGGGCGACCAAGGTTTGGCTCTCCTTTTCTGTTCCTTACTCTTCCGAACAGTGTGAAGAGGATTGCAATTTTGGGCTCCTTTGTAAAGAGCTTTGAAGTAGATATAAGGAAGTGCTGCTCTAGAACTATTATTTGTGAATAAATATATAATACTCTATTTTAATTGGAAATGAATGTGAATAAACTGATGCAGAAGTAGATTAATGATTAATATAATGCAATTAAACATAACATTTTTTAAGCCTGCGGTGGTGTTAAAGTGTTCCACTGTTGTTTATAGATTGTCAGAAGATACCAGTGTTATTCTGGTAACATTTAATATCTTTTATCTGTACTTGTGTACTTTACCATAGAAGTGAGCACAGATTCAATGCGTAACTTCCAGCATATCTGGATTTTAAGAATTTTCTTATAGTTTTAAAAATTCTGGATTTCATGTAGATGTTGTTTCCCCTAACTTGTATTTTGAAGCGGAAATGCAAGATGAAGGTTGGTTTTCAGGACCTGATTCTAGTTCGGTAGTACGGAGTAAACCCTATAGTTAATGGCTTCGTCATTGGATAGGGTCCCTGAAAACAGGGAGGTATTTGTCTTAAAATCAGAGTTTCTAGCACTGCTGTGAGGTGTTTCCCAACTCTGAGGTGCTCTGACATGAGAACCCTTCCCGTTCCATCTTGCTAGAGAATCACAGAGCAGTTGAGGTCGGCGGAGCCTCTGGCGGACTCTGGGCCGTCCCCCGCTCAAGCAGCGTCAGCCAGAACAGGGTGGGCAGCACATTTCTTCTGTTCGGATGGAATTTCACATGTTTCAATTTGTGCCCGTTGCGTCTTGTCCTGTCTCTGGGCACCACTGAGGAGAGTCCGGCTCCCTCACCTTCGTCGCCTCCCATCAGGTATTTATACACGGGGTAAGGTCCCCCTGAGCCCTTCTCTTCTCCAGGTGAACAGTCCCAGATCTCTTTCTGTCCTTGTATGAGATGCTCCAGTCCCACGGTAATCTTTGTGGCCCTCTGCCGGACGCTCTGCAGTATGCCCTTGTCTCTCATGTACTGAGGAGCCCAGTGCTGGACACAGTACTCCAGATGTGGTCTCGCCAGTGCTGAGCAGAGAAGGATCACCTCCCTCGACTTGCTGGCAACGTTCTGCCTAATGGAGCCCAGCATACTGTTGGCTACCTTTGTGGCAAGGGCACGTTGCTGGCTCGTGGTCCACTTGGTGTTCATCAGGACCCCTGAGTCCTTTTATTCAAGCGTTCATTGAGCAGATAGAGTAATGAGAGGTATTTCTATAGTGACTGTAAGTTTGATTGTGCTGCAGCTGGCTTAGAGCAGCAAGGCTTCGCTCTCCTTTTTCTGCCTGGTACGTTGGATGTTCACTTGTACCTTTTGGTGGTGCAGTTAAAATGCTGCTCAGTCACTTACTTCTGTACTCAATGCCCGATATGAACACAGCAAACTATGACTTTTAATCGTGGTGTGTTGCATGTGAATGTTTTATAAATTTAAACGAGTTTTATAAATATCTACAGAGACTAGAAATAAAATGAAGAACGGAGCTTGTTCAGGAGTCCTGTATTTTAGAGATAACGTTGACCTATGTGACCAGAGATGGAAAACAAAACATTTTAGAAGATCACTTCTTAATTTGAGCAGTCAATTGTATGTCCGAGGAGATGCGTAACTATTTACTGAGTGGAACACTGTAGGCTGATGTGAAACTGTCCTGCGGGGCAATCACTCGTCTTAGCCCTGCCGCCGTCTTCCCTGGTACCTTCTTTGCCAGAAGGAGCAGTTTGAGAAGATGGAAAGCGTGATGGTGAATCTCGTCAAGACCTCATTGCAACAGTGAGTAATGGCACACGAGAACAAAACTGAACTCCCCCTCTCAGCAGTTTTTGATTAGTGTTCTTGAAGCTGCTCTCCTTGGTAATTCATGCCTGCAGCCTCCCCTTGCCTTATTTGAAAGCAGCTGCCTTCTCTTCTACAGCTGTAGCTGCAGAGCTTGACAGGCAGCCACTAACCCCTGTACCCACAAGCTTTTCTTAAATCCATCTTAATAAACACGTTCTCGTGACAAATAGCCATCTTTGTAACTAAGAACTTAATCTTAGGTGATGACTCAGGGCAAATTTCCTATCGTCTCTAAAATACGGAGGAAGAATTTTCTTGGCTCGATTTGCGTTTCGTCCTGTTCTGGCATACAAGATGTTGCTGTTAAGTGTGCTTCTGTTACTGAAAGTGCCTTGTATGTTCAAGATTTCACTTAGTTCATGCCCTCCTAATGCAGCCGTGGAGAATGGGTATTTTGAGTGCTGCTGGTGCGATACCAGCTGCAGAGGTTTACCTTTCCTGGCATTACTTTTGCTCCCCCGGAGCAGGCCGTTCCTCCCACAGAGCTGCCAGCCAAACTGCCTGCGCGTGACTGCCACCGGACGTGCCTCGGTCGGAGCGCCTGCTTTGCTGAAGCCTGCGCGCTCCTGTCAGGGCAGCTCAGGCTGCTCCTTCGGACAGACAGAAGTTCAAACTTACCTCGTACGGTTGGCTGGGGAGTAACGTAGCATTTCTTAGGAGTAATAAATGAAATTTTGTGTCTGAGCAATAAACACATGATATGCATCTCCTTTTCTGGTGGGTGGAGAACCTTACGTAGTTGTGTTGCCACATTCTTCAGTAGCGTTAGTTGAAGATTGGCTTGCCAAGGGTAGGGTTAGACCACGCTGACCCTGGAGATCACAGCCCTTTCAATTTTTGTGTGGGAAAGAAAATAATGAAATCGGATATTTCAGGGAGAATGGAGATAGACAATTACCTGCCAGCCAGGGGTGAAAAAAAAGTCTGATTGTATAGTGTTTGTGTTGTGTAACAGTTTTGGCCTGCTACCTACTAGTGACTTCAAAGGTTTGTGGCCTTTAATAGTGCACGTGCCGTTTAGGCATTGATGTGGCTGCAGTGACTGGGGCCACTCAGCGCGAGCGAGGGCTGTGGCTGCGTGTCATTGCCTAACCTGTCGGATGTTGGTGACTGCTGCTTGTTGGCAGCAGTGGAGCACAGTTGCCTTCTCCGAGGTGTTTGCGTAACTTGCATTTTTCATTCAATTGGTGACGCAGTAATCGCTGGGGAATTTAATTCATTACACCTTGTTGCCAAGCTTGCCTCATGTTGTAGAGGTTGATGGTTCAAGCCTCCTAGTGGTAGTGCTTTTGTACAGAATTTGCTGTCTTCTGTACTTGGGATAAACAGCAAGAACGTTTTCCTTCTGCTGCTTTCCTTAAAATTTAAACATAGTAGAAATGTTGTTTATTTTGTGGTTGTTTAGTCTGTCGCTCCATTTGTGTCCTCTGTGGCTGTTGAAAGTCAAGATCTGAAAGATGTTGTTGTGTTGTACAATATGAATAATGAATTCTTCATTCCTTGCTGTATTCTTCTGTCATTGGTCCTAGTATTCGGTATGCTACACCCGATCATCCCTAACTTACTAGTAATTTGTCTCCATCGATTCTTGAATGTTTTCTCCTATTTCACACAGTAGCGATTCAGTGTGTGTCATGCTCCTCTAGTATCGTACTGTGTTTTGTTTAACACTGAGGAGTGATGCGTCCAGTCTGATTAGCAGTTTCAGCGCTGTTTATCTTTTCATTGAGACTGTCCTACACAGAGGACCACGCTGTGGAAGGAAAAGAATTACTTGCAGTTGTTCTCTTAACCGAAAATATGTTTGGTGCATCAGCTGGGGGTGGGTTGAAAGGGAGAGTAACGGATCAGTCTAAGGACAGAGGATTGCGAGAGAGCACTGTCCATTGTGGTGTGACTTCAGTCATGTTACGGCCGCCGTTCGGTGCTGACAGTGTCCCCCTAAATGAGACAGCAGGAGGGCTTACCATAGCGATGGTGTGATGCGGAAGGCAAAGCACGGGTGTGAGTAGCTGTTCTGATACACCCGACACAGCCCCATACTGAGGTGAGGGTGGCAGCTCCTGAGTGGTGGTGTAGTTCGTTTATTTTGCCTGCGTTTTGAATTGACTCGATTCTCTACAAACTTTCTATGGCTGGTGATGACAAGATGTCACTCCCTCAAGTTGGTACTGCTAAGATGCACGTTTCTGGTTAGAAATTTACGCTGGATTCTGAGACAATCAGTATGTGTTTTATTTCTGAAACAGCTGGAGATCCAGTCTTCAGTTCTTGGAAGTAGGGGTAACATCACTGGCCTTAGCGATACGTTTGCTTTCATCATCTGGCACTTCTTCAGTTTGTTTTGTCAACAGTGAGGATAACACCATGTGCAACACAGTTGCTGCCTTTGCAGGGTATTTGCCGTTGCACGTGGCATGACATTTGTGGTTTCAGAGAGGTTTAGAGATTCAGTGTTCTAAGTTGTCCCAGTGGAAGTAAGAGTTATTTGGGATGTGCTGTGGAAATTTCTAATGCTAAATGCTGTTAAGTGAAGGAGGTCTTCTTTTACCTGTTCCATGTGACACTATCCTCCATGAGAATTACAGTTTTGCAAAGGCAGATGTTTATGTGAGAGAGACTATCAGACCTCTCTCTCTGGAAGTCAATAGAACTCATCGGTTTTATTGCTCTTACGGCAGGCGCTCATAGCGATCTCCAGCTGTCCGGGAAAGCGTTCGTCAGGACGTGAGCTCAAGCACAGCGTGTTGCTTGTCCCCCTTAGGTCTGTTCCAGCAATGTGGATGTTGGTAACTCGGTTGCCTTGTGAGTACAGATGCTTTTAGGAAGGACGCTCACAAATGTGTCTGTCCAGTAGTGACTGCTCGACAACACTTTGCACTTTGAGCCGTTATAGGATATGGGCAATCCATATTGCGCTTACTTTTCTGGCCTGGTTACTGTTTCCTGCTCCCGGTAACACAGCGTGCTTTGGAGTGCTTGCAGAATGGCTTTCTTCAGTAGCAAACTTCACGTTGTTTCCATCTGCACAAAAGAAGAGACGTTCTCTCTGAGAGACTGAACAAGGCTCGCCAACAGCAGCCGCGTGCTGCACCGAGATCGGACTGGTAGAAGTAGCACCCCAGGAATGTGTGATTTTCAGGGTTAAGTTTTCTTTTTCTCATTTCTTGGTGCTGTTTAACCTATGATATTGTTTCCCAGACTGTAGGGTGAATTTGAGTGGTGCTGAAAAAGAGGAGGAATCACCATGTGTACCTGCTACCCTTGGTAAAGGCTACATATGGGAAAGGGGTGAAATACCTAGAAAAACAACCTTCCTCTCCACCAGTGAGGGTGTTATTTTCTTTCTTAGTGCATGTTGCAGAATAAGGGTCACTGAATATGTTTAGATTAAAGCTAGCTAGCTCCTTATTTTGCACTGAAAACTCATACTTAGCAGACTGTCCTGAGTTAAATTTCCTGTTAAGTCTGAATTCAGGATTTTTTGATCCGAGGTTGTTTGGAGTCTGGCCTTCACAGTGCTGTCCACCAGCTAATTCAACCCGTATTAGCAAGAAAATAATGTACTTCTCGTAAGGTTCAGTTTTACCTCAGTAACTAAAGATTGACATCAGACTTGAGGCAAGAGGATTCCAAAGTTTTTGATGTAATTAGCTGACTGCTCTTATTATGCACATGACCAACTTGATCCCTTTTGAACCTGGCTAATTCCCTAACCACAGTGAATTCCACAGACTAATTGTACGTCTCCTTTGCTTTCTGCCTTTTGCTTCTGTCAAGTATCATTCTGCTCCCCTGTCAGGATTCACGTGTCTGCCTGCAGCAGCTAAGGACGCAGGGGCCTCTTGTGACCTGTGGCTGGTGGGTGGGCTAGTGGCCTCGGTGGTGAGCCAAGCTTCCTGAGGGTGGCGTGACAATTTACACCTGCTAGATCAGTACTGCCAGAGTCTGCACGTACCGCTCGCTGCTTTGCTGAGAAGAAAACCCAGCGAAAATAGCTAACGGTCATCTTCAGTTTGGTCCTGTGAAATGGCTCACCTTGTCCGGTCTGACGCAAATGGGGTGGCAGCAGCGGGGACTCTTCAGGGCAGTGGGGCCAGACCACAGCAGTTCTGCCCGAGAGCCTCAGCAGACCTGCACGTCGTGTGGCGGGGACAAGTCCCATTGTCCGCTGCCCCAGCTGCTCATTCCACCTTCCACCAGCTCGTCCACTGACCAGCACAGGCAGTTACGATGCTTTGCAGTGACCTGGATGCAGGACCTAGTCTGGGTTTGACCGCCCGGACCGAAGGAAGGCTTAACCCGGGTTTAACCCAAGTTCATCTCCCCGTCTGTTTCATCTCTGTTGTGTGCCGACGAGCGGAGAGCACAGGGGCAGGAGCAAGTGATGGAGTGAGCCAGCTTCCAGCAGCAGTGCTCGTTGGGGTGTTTAAAGTGTCTCTGAAATTGCAGCCTTTCCTATCGTTTGTGTAAAGCTGGATAAGCCTGTTCCTGAACGCAGCTGGTATGTGTGCTGTTTGTTCGTAGGGATGCTGCCTGGAGTTCCTGTGTTGTTCCAAAAGTCAGGTGCCATCAAATTTTGGGGTTTGGTTTGGTTTCCACTCTGCCGCTGCTGGATTTTAGAACTTGTTAAGATATTTTGGGAGTGCGAAACAGCATAGGAAGAATTCAGATCTAGGGGCCGATGTCTGCAGGTTGTCTGCGAGAGCATTCGTTTGCCATTGCCTTACAATCACAAAAAATGGCCTCAAGGACAATGAAAAAATAAATATGTTTACACTTCCATCTTTTTTATAAGATCAAAAGATACTTTTTTTTGAGACATGTTCAGAAAACTAAGCTTTTCTTTATGCTCCAGGAGTTTTCCAGTACAGGAAAAATGCAGAAGGAATCTAGTCCTGCTACTCTTTATTAGACCATAACATTTTAAAAGAAAAACCTAGGAAGATGGAGACACGGTAGGTGGAGTTTCATCTATCATTTTTAACTCCCTTTTTCACCCACAGGCACTTCTTTGCAGCTGTCTGTGATGTGAGTCATTATCTCTAGCAGCTCTTTGAATAAAGCCTTGCTATAAATTTCTTGTAGTGCCAGATGAGGTGCGAGCCTTTCTTTGGAAAATAAACCACAACAAAAAGTGCGAGGCCTGTAAAATGGCTCTGGGATTTAGTATGGAGAGGTGAGATTTTAGGGTGCTCAGACAATGGATTGCAAGTTCGGCTTTTCAGTGGTGGATGAGGTAAGGTTTTCTCTTCTTGAAAGCAGATGTTCCTTTATTCTAGTGCAGTTAGTCACTTTGTGCTTTGCTTTAGTCACACTGCGTGAGACTTGTACGAAGGTGGGAGCAAAATCTTCTTTCGCTTTTAGGCAAACTCATAATGGATTTTAGATGGTGCAGACAAGGTGGTCAACTCTGGAAGGCTCGTGCTAAAATAAAAAACAGGGAGCAAATGCAGATGATAACTCTCGGAAGCATTCCTTGTAGTGAATTTCAATTTCTGTACGTTTTCATCGTATTTCTCCCTTCTTACAGTGACAGGAATGGGCAGGTTCACCGGGGGAAACAGTTATTGACTCTTAAGAGATATTCTGCCTTGCAACATTGTTTTTACTACTCTTGATAAACCTCTTGTTAGAAGTGTCTCGTTACTAGTCTAACCTTACCTAATGATGCGTATTTTGGGCTTTCTTTCCATCATCTCTTTCAGTCTAAAAAACACCAAACGAAATTGGGATATTTTGAAAGTTATTGATCACTTTTGAAGCTGTACTAAGTGCATGCACACACAGAGTTGTCTCTAAATATCTTTAAATGATCCTGTAAAACATTTTCGAGTCAAGGAACTTCCTCTTGCTACGTATAACCTGTTTCAGCTGTGATGTTAATCGCTGTTTGTGGCGCTCCCATAATTTTACAGAGACTCATGGAAATGAATATTTTTGAAGAAGGAATATTTTACTGGTCTGAGTTTGTAAACCACGTTTTTGAAGGCCTATTGGCTGTAGAAGTGCATCCGTAATAGTACATATAGACCACAGTCTGCAAATTTACCTGAGTGTCCTGTTGGAGCAAATGAGTTCATGAGCAGCGCTAAGCTGCCGTCGGTGCAGCGACTTTAGGTGCCTTTACACGTCTGCTTCTGCAGCTGTGCCATTAGGGGTATCTCTGGGTGCTTTACCACATGGCGCGTGTGGTTGTTAGCACTAAAAAGTGAATTGAATTTGAATGTTGCTTCAAGAAAAGGCCTTCTCTGCCTTCATGTTTGAGGGCGTCAGTATTTCTCAGACAGAATTACGTGAGCTGTTGATGAGTTCCTTTCAGGCGTGGGGAACGGAGGTGGAAAGGGGTAACACAAAGGGAACGCGCCTGCTCTCTTACAGAAGCAAAGTCATCATACCGTGCAAAACTTGTTTCCTTTGAAACAATAAGGCTTTGAAATACGAAGTTTGCCTTCATGTGGCAAGCTTGACGTGCACGCTTTTGCATAACGAGTGATACTAAATTTTGTACTTGGGGAGGCGGTTTCAGCTTTTAAAATAAAAATAGAGCGGTGTAGGGCTTTCACGTATGCCTGTGTTCTCCACCTGCTTCTTTTGTGGCTTAAAATAAATAAATAATGCATTGGGTCACAGGCAAAGGATGTTTTGAGACTTGCTTTCAAAGCTGTCTCAAGAATATATAGCAAACGCAATTCCAGACTCGAGTGAACAAATAGGAAACTATTCGTGGACCCCAGTTTCACAGTACTCTGAGATAATGTAGTTTTTAAAGGATGCTCATCTGTTTGAGTTTTTAAAATTATTTTCCGATATTTTAAGTCATCAGTGCATTCTGTGGTCCTCACAAGAACGACTGGAATCTTGCCTTTTCAAGCTGAGGTTCGAGTGAAAGATGGTGATTGTATATCTACAACTGCTTGAGCTTTAAGAAAATACCAAATACTGGGAGTGAGCAAAACCGTGGCAAATGGATAGTTTGGAATGTCTGAGGGATTTCAGAAGGTCAGGAAAAGGATTTCTTAAGGCCTGAGGGTTTTTTCTGGCTCTTGCTCTGCCAAACTCTCTTTGCACTAACTTGTGATCATGATTAACATAACTTTTCTTGTTAACATTATTTTCTTAGGATCCCAGCTTGTTCTCCAGAGAACTGTTACCAGCTTCAAAGTTCTGAGCAGGCTTTGACATTCTCCTTAGGTTTAGGCAGATCATGTCAAGATAGATGAGATGATTGTTTTTAATCATTTTCGGATTTTGTAGAGAGGAATATTGTGGATAGGTGTCTAAGAAATCAACGGCCACTCATCTCCAGTCACTAGTACGATAATGACTGGGCTCATTTCTCTTCACAGAAACCTGACTTTAAAACCCTGCTTAGTTCTTTGAATGCCTAATAGTACGTGCTGAATATATCCTCTGACTTCCGATATTAGTGGGTGATGACATTGTCAAGTATTAAGAAATGTAAAGCATTAAAAACCGGAACCTTTCAGACTGTGCCTGTCTCCTTCGCTGCACCCGGAGATCTTTTTCGCCTCGTTTCGTTAACGTTGCTGCATGTTATCGTGAGCGCACCCAAGGTTGGCTTTTTTGGTGTAATTTCTGCAGCACTATGTGGAAAGGAGGAGCCCTAGACCAGATAAAAGACACTTCTACGTACCTCGCCCCCTCCCCACTAAACCTTTGTTATAAAAATAGCTTCTCTTTCACCAAGAAATGCCTTCGTGGACAAAGTGGGTATTCCAAAATAAGTCTTTGTTCCGCTAGGTGAAGGTTTGTTGTGTCCTACTGTTACAGTCAGGTTGTCTCTTCAGCGGAGAGCCTCTAGGTCACTGGGACCTTGCTTGCGTTGTGGGGCTTTCTCTGCCGATCTGCCGTCTCCCGCTGGTGTCCTCGAATCCTCCTGTCTGAACGCGGGCCAGTGTGAAGTCGGGTATGGAGCTGGCTGTAAGCACCTGCCATCTGTACTGTCCCCAGGCTCATGACACTTACCTTTTGTTTTCCATATCCGCTTTCTGTCCTTACAATAATCCTGCTAGAACACCGATGTAAATTTTCACTTGGACTTAACTACGTAACAGCTTTCTGAAAGTCCATGATTTTGTCAATTCATCATGTTGCAGGTTTCATTAAGACTGCATTTTGCCACTGTTACCGGTGTAAAAATCCATACAGGCTTACCGTAGTTTTTACTGTGTTGCTACATAGCAAATATCTGGCAAGTACAACTTCAGACTGATCTGAGTCTGCTTTTCGTGCTCAAAAGTTCCCTTGAACCTAGTTGTTTTGGTGGCTTTTCCAAGTACTCTCAGCAAGGGTCTCATTTATTGTGTCTTCTGTGATCGGATCACCAGGATTTCCTTTCTTCAACGCTTCTACAAATACTGCCTTAGACACGACTTGTCTTCCTATATATTTCATTCCAATTTGCTGATAGTTTTCCCAGTGATTTTTGAACAGATCGGATGCTATGTTTGGTTCTTCTGCAAGTTTTACTGATCTTCGTGTTGTTGTGTAATAAATCTCCCACGTCAGTACCAGTTTTATCTTGCCGAGACGCTGTGTTCATCTAGAATACTTACTTTTATATGGGACTCGAGGGTGCAGTTAGCCATCGTAAAGTTCCTTCAGTGCTGCTTCTGCTACTTTGACGTTTAGTGTCTGTTCTCTGGAATACCTTTTATATAGTTGGTTTTTCTACTGTAGTTATATTCTTAATTGTGGATCTGCTTCTTTCATTCTTTTACCATTCTTTGATTTCTCCGCCAGTTTGCTCAATACTTTTACTGTCTCCTTTCCAGGACGTCTCAGCTAGTCTGTCTTCTTTTACTTTCTAGCTTGTTTAGTTTTTCCTAGTAGATGTAGTGATCTCCGGAAGTTCTGTTGTGTTACTGACAGACCAGATGACGGACATATATGGGATGGGATTTCTTAATAATCGGAAGTTAGAGACCAGCATCGTTTTGCGGGTATTATCCTGTATCTCAGTGCTAGGCACATGTTATTTTAACTCCCTAAGACCTGGTGTGGCTGTATGTATTTAATGGTGTTTGAGGAAAGCTATTGGTACTGCTTGATGCCTGGTATACTTGGCAGCTGTGGAGATTAGAGACAAGAGACTGTGCATTTTACTAGTAGTAACAGTTGGTTTGGTTTTGCTTGACACCCTGTTGAATTCCATCTAGTTGCGTACGTGTCTTTGTGACCAAGTGCTACTAGCGATGAGAATCACAGAGAGAAGACGCAGGCTTGAAGTATGCGTTACAAAATCCGGTCTGGGCAGCCTTGCTAACTGAGCTATTACTGATGTGGTCGGTGTGGTTTTTCCCATATCCCTGTTTTTGTTAGACGCTGGGTGGGTTAAGTATCGGCTGTAACGGAGAGGAGAGCTGATCCAGAAGCTGTGGTTGTAGTGTTGGGGCACTGGAAGCCCTGGCAGTTGACGTGTTGGCTGTGGTGAGGAGGTGCGACAGGCCGTCTCCAAGGCTGTTGGCGTGCAGTTTGTGGTGGTTCAGTCGGAGGGGTTGCTAACCTCAGCTCTCTGTTCCCCTGCGTCGGGGACAGCTGAACAGCTTGCGGTGCACCAGCTGAACTGATGTGTTTTGCAACCCAGGTGCATTAGGTCAACCAAACTGCTGGTCACCTGAATGTGTTAAGAAGTAAATTTCCAAGTTGGGAGCTGACGTGGGAGCAGCTTAGCGAGCGCTGCTGCAGGAGCAAGCTGTGCTTTTGGAGGAGTTGCGTGGCCAGCAGCGATGTCCCCGACGGTGCTGTGGGCGCAAGGTCTGTTCTGGAAATGCCAGCGTGCGCCCAGTGCACACGGTGTGGTGGTGTGCGCTGCCGTGGGGTGAGCGCTCTGCTAGTTCTGGTCAGCTTCTGAGGAACAGAAGCACCTGCTTCATAAATGTGGATGGTTTTGGAAAAGGTATATCTGGGGTTTTATTGTTCTAAGGATTCATTATGCAACAAAAGCTCGCGGCGGGTGATTTGTAGGGGGGGTTAGGGTGGGGCTTTTTTGCTTAAATTAAAGGGTTATTTTAATGTTCATTAAGAGTTTGAGTCAGTTATGACTTTTTCTGGTTGAACATATTCCAATGCCAGGAAGAGATTTTCAAATTATAAATTATTAGCAAAGAGTAGATTTAATATTTTTACTCATCAAAACATGTGGAACAGTTAAAGGTACTAGACTGAATACTTTCATCCTTTCCCATTTCAACTAAGTACAGTAAGTGCATGCTAGTAATGATTGCGTTATGTAAAAAATGCGGAATTATTTAGGAAGTTAAGATAGGTTGTTGTGTGTTTTTTTCCACAAGAAAAGAAAAGTATTGTTTGCAAAATGTTTAAAATACTTTGCATTTTTCACCTGAGTTTAGTTTTTCACCTGAGTTTAATTTTTAAAAATGGAATTGAGTGAGTCAGGTTGGAAAGGCAGATTATAATACAAATTACTTTTGATAGTCTTCTCTCATTTTCTGCAGCCCTTTTGGAAAGATTAACGTTGAATCTTACAGGGCTGTCTTAATGTCCTTGCTCTGCTGACAGAGCTCTAGTTCTGCAGTCGTTTCAGACAACTGAGGCTTTTCTTTCTGTGGATGTACAAACCCACGTATTTCATCTGGAGCTGCCGAGTTACTGGCACTTAAAAATCAGATGGTTTATTTAGTTGTTGCAATCCGAGCCTGATCCCAAGTTAAAAGTTTCTTAAAAGCTTTAATCTCTCTCTCATGCACACGTGCAGCCCCTGTCACTGGCAGCGTGGGTTAGAAGCAGCCCTCGGTGCTTTAGAGCGTGGGGATTTGGGGCTCTAAAACCCCTTTACGTAGCTCTGCGTGCAGCCCAGCTGGCCGCTGTAATCTGCTAATCGTGCACGCGCTCTCCCAGCCAGGATGGTCGGTCTGCTGTCTGGTACCCGTGGTGGCCGGCGGGGGTGATGCGCTGCCCGGCCTCGGCTGAGGTGCTGATGCTGGTGAGGCAGCTTCTGGCAGCGCCAAACCAGGTTTTGGCTGCTTCTCAGTTCCCTCCTTTCTATCTGCACTGTTTGAAAAAATAAAAAAATACCCTACTTTCATTATACTGTTTTCAAGTTGGCTTCTTTTTTTTTTATTTTTTTTGGAGGTCTTGTCATAATCCGCTGGTTATTATTTAATCCAGCTCATAGCCATCTTCCTCCCTCGCGTTACCAGGATGTGGTTGAACAGTGTCCTGAGTGGCGCTTTGGAGCGTGATCTTGGCTTTGGAGGCTCCCAGCGTTTGGGGAGGGAGGGGAGCGGAGAGCAGTGTTCACATGCCTTCGTGTCTCAAATAGGCGCGCCATCCAGGTACATCCAGTATATCTTTCATCCAGAATTGAATGGTTAAGCTGAAATTATAAAGCGAAGTAGACTTCTCCACTGTGGCAAAAAGGATGTGTATACGCTGTTGGGTTTTGGTTTGGCTTTATTTTGGTTGAATCCACACACTAATTTTGAGTTCTCAATGAACAAGGTTTCAATAATAAACATGTTCTTTTATGATGCTCTAGGGTATCAATTGCATCTACCATTCTTCCCCGTTCCACCTTCCTTGGTATTATTAACAGTGTTTTCCACCCACTAAAATGTCTTTAGCAAATCGCATCCCCACTTCCTTCTGTGTGGCGTGTGCTTTCAGTCACACGTCGTGGTTGTGCCTGCACTGCCCTTCGTGCTTGCTGGGTCTCCAGCTAGTCCTCTCCTTGCTGTGCTGAGCTTTCGCTGCTGTCAGCGTGCGAATGCTCACTGCAGCGGATGGGAAGATTAAGGCTGTGATGGGTCAGTTACAAGTCTTTCTGTAATCCTGATCAGTTATATATAGGTATTGAGTCCTATGGTGAAACCACGTGAGAGGCAGAGTACGGTAACGTATTTTGAATCTTGCTTGGCGCATCTGTTCCGATTGGGGAATGGCTGGTAACAGGCCCTTTGTGTATAGGGATAGCCGTTGCTGATTACTTTTAGTATGCCCTGTAGGTAAAAGGCCTGAGGTTAGGGTTGCGGGGATTGTTTCCGTGGTACAGTGTCTCCATGAGAAGCACAGGCAGGCTGACTGTATTTATATGGAGGCACTCTGAAGTCCTGAGCCGTTCATCTTCATTTCTCGTGTTTCTGCTCTTCTTTCGAAACTTCCTGAAAGAACAGGTGAGCGGTGTTTGCTTGGTTTTGGTTGGTGTTTGCTTGGTTTTGGTTGGTGTTTGCTTGGTTTTGGTTGGTGTTTGCTTGGTTTTGGTTGGTGTTTGCTTGGTTTTGGTTGGTGTTTGCTTGGTTTTGGTTGGTGTTTGCTTGGTTTTGGTTGGTGTTTGCTTGGTTTTGGTTGGTGTTTGCTTGGTTTTGGTTGGTGTTTGCTTGGTTTTGGTTGGTGTTTGCTTGGTTTTGGTTGGTGTTTGCTTGGTTTTGGTTGGTGTTTGCTTGGTTTTGGTTGGTGTTTGCTTGGTTTTGGTTGGTGTTTGCTTGGTTTTGGTTGGTGTTTGCTTGGTTTTGGTTGGTGTTTGCTTGGTTTTGGTTGGTGTTTGCTTGGTTTTGGTTGGTGTTTGCTTGGTTTTGGTTGGTGTTTGCTTGGTTTTGGTTGGTGTTTGCTTGGTTTTGGTTGGTGTTTGCTTGGTTTTGGTTGGTGTTTGCTTGGTTTTGGTTGGTGTTTGCTTGGTTTTGGTTGGTGTTTGCTTGGTTTTGGTTGGTGTTTGCTTGGTTTTGGTTGGTGTTTGCTTGGTTTTGGTTGGTGTTTGCTTGGTTTTGGTTGGTGTTTGCTTGGTTTTGGTTGGTGTTTGCTTGGTTTTGGTTGGTGTTTGCTTGGTTTTGGTTGGTGTTTGCTTGGTTTTGGTTGGTGTTTGCTTGGTTTTGGTTGGTGTTTGCTTGGTTTTGGTTGGTGTTTGCTTGGTTTTGGTTGGTGTTTGCTTGGTTTTGGTTGGTGTTTGCTTGGTTTTGGTTGGTGTTTGTTTTGGTTTTTCTGCTAAATCAACATCTGAGAGCAGGTGTTCTACTGATGGATTCATTTCATTATTTTTTTATGACCAGAGCAGTTGAACTTTTTGCTTAGATTTTAATAGTGGTTACTTTGCTAAAATAAGGGCATGGCACTTGCAGTTTCAGGCCTTTGAACATGCAGTGGTTAGAAGGGTCCTAGTCTTGTGTTCTCATTATGGAGATGTTTCAATATCCTTGGTCTCCTGTGTTTCTGCACAGAGATGAGTTTTGAATTTCCTGAGGAAGTTTTGTAGGTAACGATAGAGTTCAGGATGATGAACCTCCATTTGTGATCACCATAGAAGTTTAAAGATGTCGTGGCACCAGGGTGTAGGAGGAATGTCACAAAGAAACTGTAAAAACCAAAACAAATGAACAAAACCCAACTTTACTGTAGACTTTTCAACACTTCCCACTAAAATGTCTTCAAGCTTATGGAGTCTTACGTTTAAAGTGTCAGAGTATGTTCCTAGCATTAAAAAAGTGTTGAATTATTTATTGTACAGTAATGCTTCTACAGTGGCAGTTCTTTAATGGCTCCTTCTCTTCAGAAAGAAGGCTGCTCTTTAACATCGACACGTTCTGGCTGTGAGGCGTTTCGTTGTTCAAGCACAATTCTGTAGGTTTTGGAAGATTTGTTCAGCAGTCTTCTTGCAAGAATCAGTCAGGTGTTTTATGGGAGGGAAGTGGAATCCTTGTGGAAATGTCACACGTAATTTTAGCAGTATTTTGAAAAGAGAAATGGTTACAGAAAAGTTGCGGTAAGTACTTTACCTTGATGCCTTTTTTTTTTTTTTAATTTTTATTATATTTATTTTTATTATTATTTGCCAAAATTTGTCCGAGATAATAATTAGAAATAATGGAGAGGCTTGCTCTCTGCAGATTGCTTGTGTGATCTGGAGCTGTGGGGAAGAAAGTCCAGTAATGTCTGAGTTTTCCCATTGCCAGAGCAGGGCGGGCACGGTGATGCTGTGGATGTCGGAGGGTGTAGGCACCTGGCTGAAGCACCAGCTCTGGACCGGGTGAATTCGGCACTGGCACTGCTGGGCAGAGCCAGTTTTTGCAGAGCCGTCTTGGAGCATCTGCTTTCTTCTTCCCAGCGTTTTCTCTTTCGGTGGGCTTATTAGCTGAGCGTCAACCCTATTCAAGTGTTTGGAAATAGCTCAGTTCAGCTTTGGGCTGAAACTAGTAAGTCGTCCTGAACTCTGGAGGGCTGGGTACTGCAGTGGAAATACGCCCGACTCATCCTATTTTTGTATTTTTTTAAGATCTGCTGATTTAAAAATAATTTCTTTTTGCTATATTTCAGTTTAATTTAGACATTAGCTTCACTGAAATTAGATGTGATGGAACCGTGTCCCCAGTGGAATTGGCTGAAACCTGTCAACTGTAACAAACTGTCTTGTTTTCGTGAAGACCTTCCTTCGAGCTGAGTAATGTAAAAACCCAGCTTTCTCTGAACAAAGATGTAGCTCAGGAGGATTGACTGAAATGCGTCCTTGAGCATTTGGCTTCTGTAATACCTCTTAACCTAAGAACTAGTGTGTGTGGTGCTCGAAAACAAGTTTCAGCCTCTGTTTTATCTGGACACAGGAGGTACCCAGACTAATGGTTTTGGAAGTGTGTCTGGTTTTAGCCCTTGCCATGGCTCTGTGATTACCAGGATACTGCATCCTAATGAAGAAAAATTAGATGATTTCCTGTCAGCTTTTGCTGGGTTAGTTAGAAATAGGTGGTGAGAGAAGCAACCGGAATAGACTTCAATGGTATCTCTTATTTACAGATAATTCCAAGTGGAGAAGAAAACTGTAAGCGATTCAGTGTTCTGTTCTGTGCTATCTGATACTCTTGCCCTCTTGTTTTCTGATGGCGTGAACCAAAGTTGTGTGCGTGGCGATTATTCTTCAGATAAGTGAATTCTTTTAGGGAACTCTGTCCCGGAAGCTACAATCCCTGAATGAGATGCTGCCTCTGCCACTCTTGCTAAACAAGTTTGGCGCTCTGATTGCCAGTTCCTAGAGCTTTCACATGAAGTTTCACAGCTCTTTAGGAGAGATCATGAGTTCAAAGCACAGAAAGAAGTTACCAACTGTCAGATTTGTTAAGGCAGCTGCAGCTTCCAGAATTGTGAATGAAATGCTGAATTCAGCAGTATGTAAAGCACATAACATGACTTCAACAACTTTTTTTATAAGCTGGCATCGAATCGCATCAGTCACAGCTTCTGGGTAAGAAACTGGTGGGGTAAATCTCAGGTCTTGTTTCTTTTCCTCTTTACTTGTTTCCTTATATTCTATTTCACAGTTTTCTTTTTTCTTTCTAAATGCTCATTGCTATTAAAAAAACTAAAAGCAAAAACGAAACCCAAGCTGGTAGTGCATTTCACATGGCTTAAAGGTGTCATTAACGAACGCTGTTTTCTATTTATTCGCAATGTTTCATTTGTGGAAAGATTAAGTCACGTGGTAGACTTTAGAAAACATTAAGATGACATCATGACTTAATAAATAAATAAATAATTCTGCCCTTTCCCTTGATGCTCCTTCCTGCCTCTGCTGTGTATCCTGTCTTTCCCAGAACAGTAAATGTTAGCACATCTGCACGCTGGAACGAGCCAGCGTACTGGTAGGGCTGGAAAGAGGCCTTCTCGTTCCCCAGCACCTGGTGCCTTTTGCTTGAATCTCTCCTGTGGTCTGTTTCTGTGCCTAGCTCCGCAGAGCTGTTCCGCCAGTGAAGAAGGGGCAACACCAAGGCCGGAATGAGCGGCCAGGGTAGAGGGAGGTGTGACACAGCGTTACTCAGAGCAGCGTCGACTTACGTGGGTTTATAGTATCTGTCCAGCTACGTGTTCGTTTGAAGTAAATGAATGCAGAATAAACAGTGTCAAATATCTAATTGCTCAGACAGACTCCCACCTCGCAGTCAGGAGTGAGAGCCTTGCTGGTACGGCTCAGTCTGACTCAGTCTGTCCCGCTTTTAGAGCAGGCAGAGCTGTCAATAATAGTCTGTTCGGTGCAGGCAAAATTTTCTTACTGAAATCTATAATAAACTTCAGTATTCTCGGGGTTTTTTTTTTGTTCAAAAAACCCATTAAAAATCTGTTGTCACCTTCACAGCTCTTCCCATTCTGTAGATAGAAGATTGAAAAAATTAAAAAATTCTAGTATTTCTAAGGGTTCATTAAGACAGCATTACCCAAGTATGGATTGATAACCTAAAGCTGGGAGGGTGTTACTCCCACCTGTTTAGCATTAGTGTCTCTTCAGTAAGGATTTTCACGTTTTTGAAGTGTGCGTAGCCAGTAGCATTATGTTTAGATGTAGGTCCACCTACACCCATATGATCTATCTGTTTGTTTTACATATGACTGTCAGTGTCCTGTGCAGTGAGATTTCTGTTGAAGTAGTGCTTTCTAGGCTTCGATTCCAGAAGTAACCAAGAGTGAGGTTTTACAATTGGCTTAAGCTGAGCTGAGTCCATGCTTCCACTGAAACTGGGGTCCTACACTCCCCTTATCCCAGCTGCTCGTTTCTTTTCCTCCCTGTCTTCCGGGAACTTTTATATCTGAAAATTCTTTCTTTGTAATTATTACCATTGTTACTTCTGTCGTGATTTTTTTAAGTCGCGTCGGCTCTCTGATCTGATTGACTAGCAGTGATGCAGGAGTACGTGGCCAAAGGTGAAGGAGAGGATGGGCTGACTTCAGCAGCAGACGGACCAGCTAAAACTGAAGGCAAAACTATGTTCTTAGACACGGACTTAAGTGTGTAGGCATTGAATTAAGACTAAGGTCTGGACCTGCAGAAGAGCTTGAATGCAAGATCCACAAACACGCCCAAATGCTTCTGTGCATTCAAATGTTAGCAGTCAGTCTTAGTTTCTCAATATTGCGCAGTGTTGGGGACTTCCGTTTCACAGCCCTTTTTTAAGGTCCTTAATTTTGCCTTTTAATCCTTCTTCCATACAAACTTCTTTCTTCGCTTTGGCTTATGCCAGAAGGGCTCTGTTTGATCCCTCCCCCATACTGCAAACTGCAGGCTTCAATGAATATCTGATTTCTGCTGCTTCTTGTAATAGGCTGTTTTGCCAGTAAGTATTAGGCAGCACAGTACAGTAAGCAATTCAAAGTAGCATCAGCATTTCTTTTTAAGCACAATGATGCTTTGTTCTGTTTTGAACCTTGGTGTTTAATGCTGAATTGAATTGCAGTTTAAGTAGATGCATTTGTGTGCACCTACTGATACAGTCATCCATCCAACATAATGCCTTGTTTATTCTTACTTTATTTTTACCTTACTGTGGTGTTTTATTTTCCAAGTAAATTAAGCATCTAGTATAATGAACACTCAACTGCTGAATGTTTTGTAGTGATACTGTTGCAAAATTGTGTTTTAAATTTAAAAAGTATCAGAGAAACATATTTGAGAGTGTCTGAATCTCTGAATGAATTGGTTGGTAATCTGAATGTCTGTTGTTCATCCTTCCTTCAAGAAACCTCAGACTGGCATCCAGTTGACCATGCTGCAGTCTTGAAAGGGAAGTGTCGGAGCAGTCCAGTGTCCTGGTTTTACTCTTCCACCCGTTTGCTCTCTTCAAGCAGAGGCACTGCTCAAGTTCTGCTTTCGGACATTGTACCTGTAGGAAGTTATTCTGTTTGTGCGGGATGTTTTTCTCCCAGTTGGGTCCTTTCAACATAGAATCATAGAACTGTAGAATGGTTTGGGTTGGAAGGAACACTCCAAGGTCAGCTGGTCCAGACCCCTGCCACGGGCACGGACCCCTTCCCCCAGCCCAGGCTGCTCAGAGCCCCATCCAACCTGGCCTTGAGCACTTTCAGGGAGGGGGGATCCACAACTTCTCTGGGCAACCTGGTCCAGTGTCTCAACGCCCTCGGCGTAAAACGTTTCTTATGTCCAATCTAAACCTGACCTCTTTCAGTCTAAAACTGTTGTTGCCCCATGTCCTGTCAGTACAGGCCCTGGTAAAAGGTCTCTCTCCGTCTTTCCTGAAAGCCCCCTTCATATACTGAAAGGCCACGAGAAGGTCTCCTGGAACTGTCTCTTCTCCAGGCTGAACAACCCCAGCTCTCTCATCATTTTCGTGACCATGTTAGTTTATTCCGTAAAGGAAAAGTTATATTTGAATGTATTATTTGTGAGTAGTGTGGAAACCACACTAGCATACTTAAGGTTGCTGTAGCATACAAGATTCCCTTCTTCAGATCTTGTGGAGTCCTTTAACGTTCAGAGCTCCCGACAGATGTAGTATTCCTCTGCCGGTACTGGGAAAGTTCTAGCAGACTGTCATGTCATACTGGCGTCATGGACCCTTCTTCCACATCACCCCTTCCTGGTAGCTGCTGTCTCTCTGCTGAAAGAAATGAGGAAGCACAGATTTAGAAGGCAGAGACGTGCAGCATAGCAGCAGTGATAAGCAGCTGGAGTTCGGGTGAATGCAGTGACCTCCCGTGGCACATTTTATATCTGAAAGATGTCTCTGACGTAGAGCACTCTATGGCCGCTGGAGTATCTCTCCTTTTTCTCCTTCAGAAAGAGGAAGATGGGTCGGAGGGCGAGATCTGAGGCCAGATTTTTCTATGCTGGCTGGTTCTGGCACGGTGGGCAAGACTTTCCCGAAGTGCGGATAAACTCTAATGGAAAGTAGCTCTAGCGGTGGTTCTGCTTCGTACTCCATGGAGCTCAAGGTAGGGATTAAAATGCCCCATAGCTGCAAATTTGATGTCCAGTCTGCTTCGTTATGAATTGGATCTGAACGGAGGCTGAAGCATTTGTGCAAAGCTTTGTGACAGTGTTTGGTCTTCAGTGACCTGGTAAAGAGAAGGGCCTGAAAAGCTGGGTCAGTGTGCTAGTCAGTGTGGCGTGCGGAAGGTGGGAGCATCTGCTTCGTTAAGGTGATCCAAGGTGCAGGTGAGGGGCTGTGTCTGTGTCTCCCCCAGACCTGGTGTGCGTGGGAGAGTACGTGTGGCGTTTGCTAGCACGCCCCGGGCTGGGCGGGCCAGTGAGCGGGAGGCTCTGCGTCTGGGCAGGGGTGCGAGACGGGGAGAGGGTCCATGACAGCATTTCAGGGGGACCCACGAGTGTGGGTTGCCTGCAAGATGAGTGTCTGTTTGCAGCAAGCGGCACGGTGGACCAGCTGGTGAGGAGGAGACCTGTGGCGTGGGCAGGAGCGCACAGGGTCTGGACGGGGGTCTCAGGTGGATGGAAGGGCCGTGCTGGTATCGCCGCTCAGACCACGCAGCTTGGGTTTAGTGTTCAACACAATCGGAACCGCTTCGTCAAGAGAGTTCCTGTTCGCTTCCCTGTGGTTAGTTACAGCGAGTGTCTTGTAAAACCCATGGCTCGGATTTTTTTCTTGACTCTTGTTTTTAATGAACTGCCACACGCGTGCTGGCAGTTGTATGCGAGCAAGTGGTTCTTGTTTGTCGCAATGGGATGAAGCTGCAAGTTGTCTTCAATGCATTGGTCAGTACTTAGCAGCTTAAAGCGTGTATTTTAGATGTTTCAGTACAGTTACTAGGTTTCACCGAAAGCACTTTCACTAGAACTGTTTAGAGCTGCTATTGTTACCCAATTAAATGACAGATTTAGACTGAAATTATATTTGGCTGTAAAATTATATTCCTCTTAAATATGACATCTTCTTTTGCAGTGACCCGTATGTGAAACTTTCCTTGTATGTAGCAGACGAGAACAGAGAACTTGCTCTTGTGCAGACGAAAACTATTAAAAAGGTACGTATACACTGGGTTTGTTCCATTGTTTGAGAAATATTAAGAATACTGGAGCGCAGTTCTGTAACATACAAGGCTTATTTTAATTGTTGCACACATGTATAGCAACTGAATAATGTATTTTTTCAAACCAAAATAAGAAAACAAGCGTGTGCATCTTCAGTGCGTATGATCTGTTGGCAGAAAAACGAAAGAGAAAAAAATCCTAGTGTGTTGCATGTTATTCTCTAAACCTTGGCTTATCGATTCTCATTACATCATTCATCGTTTCTTTTATCAAAGTCGTATCTTAATGAAAGACTTGGCTGAAATAAAGAACTAAGAAACTGCTTTAATTAAAATTCATTTGACTTCTAGCAAAAATGATCGTTCTTTAATGTTCCCTTTCAAAATTTCCATTTTCAAAATATTTTCCTAATACAGAATTTTGAAATAGCTAAATGACAGAAGATATGCTGTAAGAAAACCCTGAAAAGTGCGAAAAAACTTTCATTCTTAATTAGAATCAAAATAAAAATTTCTCCGGATTCATAATATCATTCCACACAAACAACAATTCCGTCAGGGAATATTTGTCGTTATCGGGGCCCTGAGAATTTTTAATGTTTTTTAAATTTACTGCTGGCGATGGCAGAGAGGAAAAAAGTCTTAACCCGTATGAAAAGTAAGGGGGAAAACAATGAGTTATCATTTTCACGAAGATACTTAGAATCAACAATGATTCAACTGAAATCAGTATTGCAAAACAGAATAGTGAGGAAAACTTTGCTATTGAAAACACAAAATAGAACGATGCCATTCTAAAATCAGAACGTGAGGTGTTGTGAGAAAACCGATACGGACTCTTGGAAGCGTGGAAGGTTCAAGCAGAACTATTCACAGGACCCTGGGCATGCTTGGTGTTGGGAATCAAAAGTAATTTTAAAAAGATTTCCTGGTTAACCACTGGTACTTGTTTCATAATAGCATTTTTACGTTCATTGTCTCCTTTTAAATACATTCTTTACAAGCACGTCCTGCTTGGTTTTACGCAAAGTTTTTAGACATTAATATTTGTGAGAAAAACGGTAACTTTTCCAAAAAGGAGTGCCTAGTTTGTTGCTGTAGTAACATCAGGGACTGTGGCATATTTTTATTTCCTTAAAATAGGTTCAAGATTTATCTCCAGTTCCATACGAGTGTGTGGGAGGTTTTCTTACGATACGCGTATCTTGTTTTTGTTGTCATGCCGTTTCCTGGGACGTAGTTGCTTGGAATCAAGTCCTGTTCTTGGAATCATATGAATGGAAAGTGCTTATGCTCGATAGGTCATTTTCAGGCTATTATAAAATAACCTGACTGTTACAATTCTGGTATAATCGTAAGTGACGTGTTCTTGCTGAGGCGTGAGATTGGCTTTGATTGTCTTAGTATGGAACAGCAACGTTCACGGGCAACTATTAAATCAGTGCACCTGTGTCTGCTGGTGAATCTTTCTTGCATTGCAAAGCGTAGATGAGAATGACATGAGTGTAGGTGAAGGTTTACTTTGTTAATTAAAAAATAATTTAGCCCACTGTATTAGTTTTGGGTCGATCGTGATACAGGCTCAGAATTTACCAGCTACTAAGTGGGCAACTCCTTTCATCTGGGGAGAACTCGGTGGAAGTCGGAGGCGTTTGAGCAGTTGCACCCTACAGACAGCGTGCGGTCACTGTCGTGGGCTTGTTTGCAAAATGTGTGTGTTTTAGGAGTCCTGAACAATAACGGCGTACTGAAAAGTAACTGTCTAGACAAGTGCACTTCCTGTAGTGCTTGCTTGTTGTCTTCAAACAGTAAGGAGGCTTCTGTTAACTGCAAGTGCTTGAGGGTGGGAGGGAGGTTTCCATCTTTCGCCTTTCGCTTCAGTGTCAGCGTGAGGTGGCGTGAGTCTAGGTGGTCTCCAGAGGTCCCTTCCAACCTCAGCAGTTCTGTAACTTTGAGACTAAAACTCAGGACAATCTCAGGACGGCAGAGAGGATGCGAGGCAGGTCAGGGAGGTGCGAGGATCCTTTGGCTTTCGAGAGAAATCCTTCGTAGCTCGTCCACGAAATGGGAGGGGATAGGAAGTGTGCCGTGGATATAGGACGTCTTGGTGATCGCAGCCAGGGTTTTATTCAATTTCTGACTTCTTTTTTTAATTAATTTAATTTTTAAAAGGAATTTAAGAATTCTTGCTAGAATAACACTGCCCTTATTCGAAAGGGTGTTACTGTTACAAGAGCATGATTACTAAAGACGCAGCATGTTCACCTCCTCCGCGTTTGAAAGGTAACGGCTATAGTGCAAAAAGTTAGGAGACGTTGAAGTGAAAGCATTAGATTGGAAATAAGGCTGTAACATTACTGCTGATCTTACCAGCTTTGGGTCTGTGTGAAAGCAGAACAAGAAAGCTTCTGAGAAGACCAGTGTAAGTTAAAAAAAAAAAAAGTAGTAAAGATGTGAAAGTATTGTATTGATTGTATCAAGGAGGCGATAAACTCGTGGGTGTCAGTGCTGCTCTGGGGAAGGAGAGAAAAAGGACGGTGTTTGCACAACCACGCGACTGTAGACAGAGGCCTGAGGATGAGGCGATGATGATGTATTCCCGGGATTGCGTCTGCCTTCTTTCACTGTTTCTTGTAACTGTCACTTAAAGCCTGGACTTTCTCAGTCATTTCCATAATAGTAATATTAACTCAGCTATTGGAAAGTTCTGGTTAGTTGTTTCTGTTTTGAATCGTTAAATTTCGTCTCAAGACTTGTGCCCTCGAAACAGTATGCTTCCCGTGCAACTTGCAACCTCTGTTTATTTCATGAATAGCAAACACCATTTTAGTGTATCTTGAGGTTGAGTTGAAATCCTTAATGAAAAAATACCGAGCAAGGTCACTCTCAGGAGTGATCCTGAAAGACACTGCCAGTTATCTCCTTCAGCTCTGTAACTTTCCGTTCAGTATGGCGGTGTCTAACCCTTCACCGGTTTCTTACTTTTCTACTCATTTTTGCCTTCCTCAGTTTAACGGGTAACTTTCTGTGCAGCACTGGCCTGCAGGAGTGCCGTAAGAAGGCAGAAGGGACTGCAGTTTCCCCTTTTCGCTCTCCTTTCACATTACCGGCGCAGTTGTCTGATCCATATCCTACTGTACAGCTAGACCTAGCCTTTCGAAGTGCTGGGTTATGGCCGAAGGGGTTAACTGTGCATTGATTCCTTACTCTGAAAATACAGTGATCAGAAAAATTTCAGATTCATCTGGCATAATCTAGCTATGTTGAATTTCTGAGACGTTTTGATTTACCTCCCTCCACACGTTTAGTTATTCCAGCTGTAAAATCTGATTGCCTCGTGTTTCCTTTTGGAGCTGTGTTTTGAACACCGTGTTGCTAGAAATGCTCTCTTCTTTCTGCAGTAGAAAAAGCTGTATTTGCTGTTTGCCGTCTTGTAACGTGCTTAGTACGTTTTGTAAAGTCCTGCTACTAGGCTCGTGACTTCGTGTGGCAGTTCTTCCAGAAGTCTGCGTGGAGGTTGTCCGGTTTCCTCGATTTGACTGAGCTCTGAAGACTTCACTTCGACGTCGGTTGTGACAGCTTCTGTCTTTGTACCGGTTCCTCGCAGTTATTCTGCCTTTCCCATACCTAATGTTAAGTGTAATTTCCCGTGCCCGAGTGTGCCTAGTCTCCCCATTGAGCTTCATTGCTTAGTAGCATCGTTTCTTTCCATGTTCTTGTTTTATTTATATGGTTGAAAAACCTTCTTTGTGTTTGTTGTAATATCCTGTGGAAGATCTAACTCAGCTTGACGCTTGGCAGCTCTTTATCTGTACAGTACTTGCCCTTTTTAGGCTGTAGCTCTTTTTGCTGATGAGGCTTTTTGTTCTTTCCCTGTAATATCCTTTATGAAGTTATTTGTGCGTTCATTTCTGGAGCCCTTCTTTGCAAGTGTTCTTCTCCTTTGCTAGGATTCTAGCGCTTGGGCTTTCTGACCTGACCTTTACTAGCTGTTTGACTTGTAAAGGTGGAGGAAACTTCTGCCAGTTACCAGGGCATTTACCAAAAATTATGCTGCCTAATACATCAGATATTTCCTGAAGTTTCTGTCTGTGGTTAAGAAGGATTTGAACTCAATGCATTGTTCACGGACAGCAGTGCCCTCAAATTTAGTACGAGATCACGCTTCATTTGTTAAATTACATGGCATCTCTCTTGCCAATAACAGCTGCATTGAAGGATTTTAAATTTCAAGTATTTAAAAAGTAATGTTTTTTCTTTTCTTATTACTTCCTTTCTTTTTTTACTGAGTACATTTGTGCTCCTTAAGGCAAAAGAAGCTCAGAGTTTCTCTGTGCCCCCTATCGCTACACCTACAGTCATTTTATTCTTTGCATCTACCCTTTACAATGGTCTTTTCTTTCATGAAATATTTTCCTGCTCGGTCATAAGATTGTTTAGGGTAAACATGTAAAACTTTTCTGAGAGTACAGCTGTTAACCACCTGCATAGCTGTTTGTATAGGTTTAGGGTTTGATCTTTTTTTGTACTGTTATTTTATTTTCTCCTCCCTACATTTTCTAGAGCAGGGTTTTCAAATGTCAGTGTTTGCTTTCACTGATGATCAGTTATGTTCACGTTGGGCTGAGATTCAGCCCGTTTCAAGGGGACAGGAGGCTGTTCGGGTGTCGGCACGAGGGGGTCACGCGAGTGCCCGCTGAGCTCCAGTGGCCCAGTGTTTCCATTCTGTTGAGAAATGCAGCGTGGTGAGCTGCGGCATCCGGGACGTCATAAGTATACTGTAACTGCATCAGGGAGTTCAGATAAACAGCCAAGGCTCTCCTCCTCTGCCATAACAAAATTTTGGTGGGTGTCGAGCCAATTTTTACTGTCAGCTCTTCTGGTAAATCTCTGCGATGTGAGAGAATGAGGGAATGATTTGGCATGAAAACAAAACCATTGGACATACACTTGTTTTTAAACTTATCCCAACTTGAGTTCCCCAAATTGTTAACGTTTGTAGTTCTGAACTATTTTTTTAATCAATTTATGATTTCATGCTCGAGCTCCCTTCCGATTGCAATCCTTATGCATGTTTTATTCTGTACGTTTTATCCAGGTTACTAAAGCAGAATTAAAATCCTCCGTAGGCTTGGGGGACATTGGGAAGAGTATCAGACCTAGTCAAAGGAAATAGCCTTTCCTATTGTTCTTCTTTTTCTGTTTAATTTACGGTGTAAGTATGTTCTTGTCTTTGTAGCCCTAAAGTTGTCCTTGCGTTTAAAACATACTTACTTTTTTTATCTGGGTTTAAATGAATCTAGAGAATGAAACTGCTTATTTCTGTAGGTTCTCAATGGTTTGCCTTTTACTCATAGAATCCTATTTATACTTAACATCTATTTTAGGATCATCTGACTCAAATATCCTCCCACGTTAGGTTTATTCAGCAGAGAATTTCTAATTAATTTGATGGCAATATCTTTTTCAGTTTTCTTATGACATACTTTTTTCTCCTTTTTTTCCCCCCTAGAAAATTGTCACTTGCACGCACGTTTTGATGATCGCAAAATGGCGAACCGAAAGAAATACCAGTATGTAAATTTGTTTGTTTCTTTTACAGACGCTGAATCCAAAATGGAATGAAGAATTTTATTTTAGAGTAAGTTTCTCTTTACTTGCAATCATTGTTCTGACATGTACAATTAATCACATGGCATTTTGTAGGGTTGTGAAAAAGCTTATTTTTTATTTGTTATTTATATGTTTTCATTGAAAATGCTTGTCCTGATGTAATTGCTCTTCTGTTTCTGTAGTAATGGAATGATCAGCAGAAATTGGCATAAGCTTAATCTAGAAACGGACTGTTTCACAAGTTGAGATTTTATTTAGAGTAAGTTTTGAGTTAATTCATCTGACAAATAAAATTCTTTTCACTTGAACATGTATCTTTAGCAGAGCATGTTTGCTGTGGCTTTAAAATGTTAATGCAGTGGCAAATAATCAGTCATTTTCCAGAGCTGTGTGAAATCTAAGCTGTCGTGGCAAAAAATAATGAAATATAAATGTAGAGAAGGGAGACAGAAAAAGTAGTTTCTCTTGGCCTTTATGTTACTTGGCAAACAGGTCAAAGTACGCACCTTTTTTGTAGTTAATTTTAATCTTTCTAGAGCTTGCTTAAAATGAAAACCAAGTTATAGCTAAAACGGAGTTATTTCTATCAGAAAAATAATTTTAAATATTTGAAAGTGGTAAAGGAGGGGTTAAAATAGTGATTATAAAACCCAACGTAATATAAATGAGAAGGGCGATAACAACTTTGTTGTTCAGTGGCTGAAAATATTTTTCCAGGGAAGAATGACTTAATTTTAGTGCAGCTGTAGCTTTCACAAAAGAAGGTTAGGTAGAATTTCAGTGGTTTTAAAAATTTAATCTTAAACAGCTGCTTGAGAAAAGATGTCAGTGTAGATTGTTAAAAACTGGTATCCTATCGCACCCTGCTTCCCAACCTTAGCAGTTGGCCGTCTTGCTAACAGGGTCTTTCACATAGGTAGTTCCCACCAGCGCAGTTGTCCGTACGCAGGTTTTTGCAGCTGCCTAGTACGTACCTACAATAATCTTTAATGAAATAGTTTTATTTTTATAGTGTACTTAGAGGGGAAAACGAGGACCTACGCTTTCTGAAGTTATGCAGAGCCCATAGGAACTGTCTCGACACGAAATTACGATCGGACCTAAGGTTTTCTGTTTCCATCGCGATGGTTTTTGATGTTTGCACACCTCTCGTTACAGAGGTGGCTCTACCATGGGATAACTTTAAGCTACCTGCTTGCAAAAATGCAGCGGGATTTTAATGCTGTAATTTCACTAGAAAGTCGCTGCCCTGGTAGGAGAGATTGAACGGTGAATTGTTCAAATGCCTCTGCCTTCAGCACAGAGGACAAATGATACAGAGAGATTGCCGTCGTGACCATTGCGCAGGGGAGGGAAGTGAAAGATAGCGGTAGGCTGTTTGTCTGTTTGAAGACCTTTCAAGTTCTGCCAGATTTGATCCCGACTGCTGACGTGATTCAGAGATGGATAGCCTCACCTCTGTAAGCCGTCTCTGTGAATACTGGTCTCATAAACGTGCCAAACTGTAAGATTGACTGTAAGGAACAAATTCATGTGTTCTAAAGTGAAATGTGTTCCCTCAGTCTTGAGCAAGCTTGTTACATATATTTGTGCTTATAATTCTAACTGATAGTATTAAAGGTAGCCTTTTTAAGAATTCAGTTTTCCCAGGAAAAGACAGTACACAAAACTGCCTCAATTTGTGTTGCTTAAACTGCAGATGTAGTTCATAGAAGCTCTGTTAAAGCATCTCGAAAATCCTAAACAGTGGTGTGACTATATTAAGTGACGCACACCCTTTCTTGATTGTCACAGTTCTCTCATTTTCTCAAAACTGGGAAGTCCATCGTCACCCCCACAGAATTACCAGTCCGTTGTGGAATATTATTTCTCAATTTTCTTAATTAAACGAGTTGGACACGGTAACTTGGCTTACAATGTTGTTCTGAAAAAACATATCAAGTGGATCAAGTGCTATAGAACTTTTCTGTTGTTTAATAGTGGCTGTGTTGTCTTCCTGCCAGAGTTCTTTGCTTGCTTGCTTGTTTTTTCCTTGTGAATGTTGGCAGTCTTTCTGCTTAAATTTACTTCAACGTAAATAGTTTTCTGGAGGTGTATTTGCTGTTTTCAGCCGGGTTTTCCACAGGCATGCGTGATAAGTGGGCTAGAAATGGTGAGCAACAGACAGTGTGAAACCTAGCCGCCTGTGAAGTTCTGAAAGAAGGGCAGTAACGCTCTTGCTCCCTACGGTTTTGTTGAGCTTTGCAGCTGTAAAACACAAAAAAAACCTGGGAGCCCTGACTGTCTGTCGTGAGACTTGTTCCCAAAACACAGAGCTTCTCTCTTCGGCCGGGCCGCCTTTCCCAAGATCAGGTTAGCTTTGCTGGTGTGCTCAAGGCAGCTGAAGCCCCACCGCTAGTGCTGCTGGCCGTGGCACGTGCTGGGGGTGACACGAGGGACAATCATGGCGGTTTGAGCAGGGATGTCCTCTCCAAATTCCTCTCGGCCCTACGGCCGCATGCAGCAGCCATGCCTTTCCTCTTCGGAGCTTTCTGTAGTACGAGCAAATGCGGTAACTGTCTTGCACTGAACACGGTAAATAAGAGAATTTAATGTTAACTGCTAGGCTATTTCTAGTTGCAGTAGGGTTTAGAAACGAAGTGGTGTAGTGCTCCAGTTTAAGTAAAACTAAAGATTTAAATAAAACCTGTTAGTCCTGTTCTGTTTGCCTGAGTTTAATGACTGTATGAACTAGTACCCATGTATTGTTATCATCAAGCTAATGAACCTAAAGCGACGCTATTTGAATTTTCTTGTAGGTAAACCCAACCAATCATCGTCTCCTGTTTGAAGTGTTTGATGAGAACAGATTGGTAAGTGCCTGTCTTCGTTGTGTTATATTGGTGACAAGGCTCCAGTGACGCAGCCGATGAAAATACAGCGTGTCTTAAAGGTGTATTTTTGTCTGTTGTTTAAGTAGGTGTGCTAAGGACTGCATGAAAAGCATCCGGTTTTCGGATGAATAGAGCATTAAACACAAAAGTAGTACCTTCCTGGGTCAGACCACAAAGATCCCCATTAACCCAGTATTCCGACAGTGAAAACCTCATGGAATTCTTCCTTAGGCTTCTCCAGTGCAGACTGATGAAGTCCCAACCTTTTAGTCGCTTACAAAGCAGCTGCTTAATCCCCGGATTGTTTTAGGGTCTCTTTCCTTTTATATAGTCCCTTTTAATACTTCGGCATCCTTTTTTGGGAAGCGGTTACCAGAACTGCACCTTGTATTCAAGGTGCGGGTGTAGGACGGTTTAAGGCAACGGGAAAATAGTGCTCTGTGTTACGTTTTCAGTTCTCTGCCTCATAGTGCCCGGCGTATTGCTAGCGTTTTTAGCCTTGAACTTGGTTTGTCTGAGGCAGAAACTCTTCTAGAGATCTCTTCCAACATCTTACTGCTGCTTGCTTTTCTTTTGTTTAGGTAGGTAAGGTTTTCACACAGACATACGCGGAATAAGTGACACTGTCATTCTGGACACACTAGGTTAAATACGCAAGTGCAACGGCATACTGGGCGAAAGATCTTTTGGTGGGGTTTTGTCTTTTGAAAATTATAACACCAGCTCTTTGCTTCTGAGGTCAGGTATTACGTTTTCTTGGTTGGGTGCCGCACAATCTCTACTGAGCTTGTTTTGTGAAGATTAGGATCTGTGTTGTGATGATCCTTTTATTCAAAAAAGCGCAATATGGAAACATCTGTCTTTAAAAAAAAGTCTGTTCTCTTCCTCTGCCTTCCTGTTAAATGTAGAGCAAAGGAAAACACACAAGCTGTAATCTTCTGGGGAAAAGTAGGACTTACAGCCAAATGATCATTTCCTCCTTGAGGAGGAAGTGCATCGGTGGATCTGTGACTGTGTACTTAGAGTGGACGGATGGACGGACTGTGAGCATATTTATTGACGTATAATGATCGTAATGACCACTTGCGCTATTAAAACTGTCCTATACCGTTTGAACTTAAGGGAGATCATCGGTCAGTTCTTCCCGGCTTTAAAGTGCTCTTCCATTGCCAGCTGATGCAAACAGCACTGAAGCAGAAATCCTGTAACCGTAGCTGTGAGGCAGAGTATGTCAGCCTGGGCTGAGCACTGCTGACGTTACTGCGTGGCTTGCACGTCTGTCTTGGGGATGGTTGGAGGAAGTTTGTGTTGGGTGGAGGACAAAGCAGAACGTGCGGCAGACGTCGCTCTGGCCTGCAGAGCGCAGTGGCACGTGCAGGGATGTCCGTGGGTGACGGTAACAGGGTGGCGGTTCAGGAAAAAAATTCTGTATGCATTGACAGCAGAGAAATGACGGGTTTGGTGTACTCATTTCAGATACGTTGCTTAAGATTTTCAAGTTTCTGTGTGCAGCACCGGCCCGAGACTGGCAGTTTCAGTACTGCTTTATTGAACCGCTTTCTGTTTGCTCTTCCTGGGATCCTGCTTCTGTAGACAGCCTGCCCTCGGGCTCGTAACCTCCTTGCAAAGGCAGCGACCTGTGGTTTAGGAGCCCCTGCATTCCTTTCAAGAAGGTATTCTGAGCTATTGACAAAGTACATAGGGCTGTTTAGAGCGGCGGATTTCCAGTCCAGTTGTGTTTATAGAATGAGGAGACATTGAACCGGTTATTTTGGCTTTACCCTGAAATACTTGTTGTCAATACTTGCATGGTTTTTCTCGCAAGAACTTTGTTCCTTCTTCATGTTCCTAAACTACCAAAGCACTTTCTGTCTTTGCCGTATGTCCTTTCCTTTCTATCCCCCAAGCAAAACAGAGAATGGACGATGCAAGGTTCATCTTTGGTGTACAGAGAGACTGTGTCCTTGGATAATATGTTTTATCTGAAAAATAAGAATAATATCAACGTCTGTGCTTCCACGAGGCAATCTACAGTACTGTTGCTGTGTAGAAGCTATACATGTTTTTCTTCGTGTTGGCTCGTAGTCCCCTTAAAACAATAGGGGATTGTGCCGTCTGTTGGCAGCTACGACCTTTTACGCTTGGATTTCTCTTGTGGTTGGTCACTTCTGTCTCTTGAAATCAAGCTGCTTGCAAACAGAGGTGTAAATGTCTAGACAGAATATTGACCCTCCACCTACGAATTTTCAGAGCTGCTGACAAAACCTAGGCTTTCAAGTTCTCCTAAGAAACAAACGTCCACGTATCAAAATGCAGCTACGCTGCCTGCTAAACAGAGCTGCTTTTCCAGTACATGCTAACAAGTGCTATTGCGAGCACCCTTCAGATCGGAGTATCCTCAGACTGCTGAGTTCCTGCGTCGTAATAGAGCTGGTTTAGGGTGTTTGTGTTACGTTGCGGTGTATGCTGTCTTTTCTGAGGTCTTTTGGCTCTCGGAGAGCGTAGCTGTATTCCGTGCTGGCAGCCACACTCGTGGTGATATTGCTAACTTTCTGGCTGGAGGCTGGCCAGCAATGGGCAGAGTTTCTGTCCGGTGTTTAAGACAAATCGGTACAAAACGACGTGCAACACCCGCCTCCGGTTTTCAGTCGCCTTTACTGCCTGGTAAAACTGAAAAAGAAACTTTGTCTCCTGCCATCTTGCACATTTCTGCTGGTTTTATTGTGTGAGAAATCTTTGCCATGCGTACGATTGCTTTGTTTGTTGTAATTTTTAATTACTAACAGGGGCTGCGCAGGGTAGCGTAGGTAATATTGCATTCGTAGGGACCGCGTAAAAGTTGTGGCTTTTTAGAAGTAAGAAGTTTGTTGTTTAATGATGTTATGAGCACAGTTAAAATTGAAAGCATAACCGTGCTATATTTGTTTGTGTTCTGCCATGATAGCCTAATGCTGTAACGCATACCAAAGTGTTAAGCTTGAAATAATTTCTTGCACTTGCATGTGGAGCTGACTTAAACTTTTAACACTAAATCGAAGTGGTTTTATTGTAGTTAAATTTTTGTTTGTGTGCTTTATACATCTGTGCCTTGTGAATACGATGTGGTTTAGATTTATAGCAGTGCCGAGTGTGTTCGCTGCCTTAGTCAGCTGTGAGAGCTCTCCCGCTGGGGCCGCTCCTCCCTGATGGAAAAGGAGCAGCTGTGAAGGTGCTGTTTCAGGCTCTTGCTGGCATTAAAAAAAAAAAAAAAGAAAACCCCAAACCCCCACCAGCTTACCCTGGAGAGGGGGAAGCACGCCACGTGACTCCCACCATCCTACCCTATGTCACCGTGTGTAGGAGTGCTGATCGCTCTTACCCAATCATGCCTGGAATGCTGCTTGCCACTTGGGCTATTTCTGCTATCTGTCGCTATCAGGGCTGCAGTGCTAACAGTTTGGCAGATGGGACACTTTTTCTCGGAGTTTATTTCTTTGGTTTTTAACTTCTGGCAGTGCCTGAATTGTTGCTGTTCTCCCTCTCCTTTTCTTCTCTCTGTAAAACCATGGCCCATCGGCTGCGGTTTCATTTTGGCTCTGGGCGAAGCAACACAGCCCCCGAATCAGAGATTCTTGACCGGGAGAGAGAAGATGACTTTTTCATGGCATTCCACACTTTGCCAAGAAGAAACAGCCCTCACGCTTTCTCCCGACACGGAGCAGATTACTGTGGCGGCGACGACTTGCAAGAAGTGGGCTCCTTAAAAAGGAGTACATCCATGTTTATTCCCCAGCTGCTGAACAGTATTGACGCGCGTCCGACGAGGAGCTCGTCAATGCAGATCTCTCTTCAGCGTAAAGCTGCGAACGGCTGCGCGGACGAGTGCGCAACCCTGGAATCTCCTGAGGAGACGCTTACTTGTAAATCCTCAAACTTCAGGGAGCATTATGGACCCCCTGTTGAAAGCCATTCTTCTCCTCCAAACGCTCCAGAGGCGACTCCTGAGAATTCTCCACCCAGGCTGATGGAAGAGTTAGGGCGACAGATTAATGGAACTATTTGCTGTAATAGCAGAATATTTTGTACTATTCCCTCTAATAACCAGAGCGAGGATGCTTCATCAACTACCCAAGAAGATAAGGCAAATGAAGACGCTTCAGGTTTAAACATAAGTGGCGTGAGAATTCAGCATCGGGCTTCGAGTGCAGACGTGCCTCAGGTTACTCTGCTGCCCTTTGGTACCGAGGCTCAAAGCAATGCTCCCGCCCCTGAACCCCGGCGTTGGTCTTTGCAGCATGTGCCAGATTTGTCGGCAAATTCAGGGAAGAAGTTCTTTGTTCTCCAGTTGCAGCAACCGCAGACAAGCGGTACGGGTGCGGGAGGCGAATATAACTTTGGCTTCACTGGGACGAAAGGGGACAGATTGGTCAGGTATCCTCGGATACGGCTGGGAAGGAGCACTTCCTACCCTGTCCAACCGCCAGCCGAAGAAGTGAGCCCCGCAGATGACGGACTGAATGCAGAACTGCATGGAAATGGCAGGAACGGGTCAGAAATACCTGGAAGCAATTCAGTAGAGCGGATTCCTCAAGGGCAGGGATGCTTGTTTAAAATCAGACCGGATCAAAACACGAGGCAGCAGCACTTCAGAATTCTTGTCACTCGCAGTCCTGAGGAACAAAATCAGGTTGTTTGTAAAGAGGGTCGTGGCGCTCCTGGTCCTACAGCAGCCGGCACCACAGTAAGTACGATGCTGAGTATGCTACGCTAGTAAAATACAGAATTGCTGTACAGAAAAGGCCTGTAGATTGGAGGCGACTGAAGCGCTTCCTTTGTTGGCGCTAGAATGTTCTGCATTTCTCTGGAGCAAGCCACGAATGATCTCTGTTCCTAACCTGACGTAACTTTGCTCTCACTTATGATTGCATCTGGTGTAATATTTTGAGATTCTAATGTCACACATCTCTCTTAATTCAGTGTTACATCAGCTGGAAAGATTTTTAAAAAGCAGAACATGCAAATGGCAAATCGAGCGTTCGTGTTAATTTAGTTGGCTGAGATCTTGCTGCATAAAGAATTCTTCATGTACTCTGTTTTTAAAAACAAATACATTAACACCTTCTGAGTATAATGTACACACGTGTGTACCTCTACGTGATTTTAAAATGTGTATAGTAATGCAATAGTAGCTGAGACTATAGAAATTTTACAATAATTCCAGTCAAGATACTGGCTGAGATAAGGTGCCAAGAAGTTGGAGGGGGGGGAATCTTTCTTATAAGTAATTTTTTTTTTTTGTCCTTCTGGAAATTGAAAACGTGTCCTGTGTTTTGTGTGCCGCAAGTCCCGATCAAACAACTGTACAAGCGGCTTGGCACAACTTGTTGTTTGTGTTTGCCTTGATTTTGCTTTAAGATGACAAAATTAATCTTCTGAGATTTATTTGTTATAATGGGAGAGGATTGATGTTCTATGTTTTTAAGCCACTTCTGAAAAGACCAAAGTAGGATCGAGACTTAAGGGTTTAGATTAGTCATTTGCTTAAATTGCTTTACTGTGCAATTTAACACTGCCCACTTGAGTTCCTAAGCTCGGTGATGCTGTATATAGAATAGTAAGCACTCTGCCTCCAGCTGTGACAACAGATTCACTGGAAGAGATTTTGGTCTTCATTACTGGTGCGTTCTCGTTCTCCTGCGCTTTCGTCCGGTGAAATATAGCACAAAGACAGCTGCTCGCTGCAGCGAGGCCGTATGATGACTCTGCAGCTTTCCTGCGAAAAAGCTGAGAGTCTCCAAGTTATTCCAGTAGAGCCTTCTTTTTAGCTCTTTAGCAGACATTGTGAGTAGAAAATCACAAAGTATCCCTAAGCTTTTATTTTAAAAAAGTAAAATAAAAAATAATCCCTTTCCGGTACAGATTTCCCTTCGGTCTCTGTACGCTAGCAGTTTTGTTAAGTAGTGTGTAGCACGTTTCCGGCCAGCCCGAGAACACTTCAGCAGGAGAACTTGGAATGCAGAAGCTTCGCTGATTTTCTTCTTCATTTGACTTTCATGTATGCAGTATGTTAAGTGTTGTCATAATAAAATGGATCTCATACTAAAAGCGAAATGGGGGGGAAAAAACCTCTGACTTTCCCTTTCCTATTTTTTCATCCCTTGTTCCTTTCCAATAATAGCTGTCCATGGAGAGCCACCACAGCCAATTATATAAGTAGCTATAGTATGGCAATCCCAGCCCAAAAGCATCGCAGGGTTACAGATCCGTGCGCCTTGCGGAGAGATGTGCCCCGGTGTCTCTGCAGAAGTTCTCCTTTTCCGAAAGAATCTAACCCCCAAAGTCACTCCTTTGATCTTTGCTGTAGTAACGGTTCATACCAAAGACATACTTCAGTGTTTCCAGAGGAGAATTATGAAACTTGTTCCTATGTGCTCTTAGTTTCAGTTGCCATGTGAAATCAATTTAGTCAGCCGTGGAGCACGGCAGTCACAGAGGCGCTCGGTCCGACTGGTGCTTGCGTTCTTCAGCGCGAAAAGTTTCAAATATAGAGAATTAATTGAAACTGAAAACTTTTTTGTGGTGTTTTCTCATGTTTGTAGTATGCCCAGAAATACTGTGGGTAGTGGTGATTGGCTAGGCAAGATGCCCCAGGAAGTGTGGGGAATGAAAGCGTTTTGGTGAAAGTTTTGCTTTATTTTGTCTACGTATAAAACATTCTTTAGCAAGGTGTCGTTCTGAATCTATGCCACAGAAGTTTGTTTGGAGGACCTGTGATGCTAAGTGAGGGTGTGCCTGAAGTATTTGTTCCATTAAGCAGAGGGGAAAAGTTGCCGTGTTTTGTAGTTGTTAGTGTTAAAATTCTAGACTCTTCCAGTTAAACAAGTTTGTGTGTATTTGATTGATATAGGGCACGGGCCTGGGGCTGTAGGCAGCAGCTGCTATGGCCTTTTTTATCTGGAGGGAAAACATTCAAGCAGGCGTCTGCAGTCCTACTGCTACCAAGTGTTTATGACCTTTCCAGTATCTCCCGTTTTAGACAGAAGCGTTTTGGGGCAAGCAGGATGTATTTCATTACAAGTCGTTATAAAATATTAAGTGAAGTATGAGCTTGTGTCCAATTGCGAGAAACTTTGTTTGGAAGCCTTGTTACAAATTCTTCTGGCTACTGTGGTGTTTTATATGTAACGCAATAGGCTACTGCTAAGCGCGTGTGTGTACTGTGGCATCTAACAAATACTCACATTGTTTATAATTTGGGGTCTGTGAGTGCATAGCTGTATTTGTGGGAAACACTTAAAAAATCTCGTGTATTGGACAACTGTTTTGGAGACCTGACAAAGGCGTCTTTGTTGTGACACAAATACAAAGGGCCCTAACAAAATGTTGTAGTAGTATTGAACTATATTTAGTTAACAAACCTAACAAAATGTTGGTAGTAGTAGTAGCATTGAATTATATTTGGCTAACAAACAGAAACGGCAACTCTCAACTCTGTGTTTCTCAACTCAGCTTTTATTTTCCTTTCTTAGAAATAATTTTAGAATCAATATTGTTGTGAAAGTACAGAGAATCTACTTAGGCTCCTAAGATAGCAGCTGGGATTGGGGCACTTAAACCCAAAAGAGCCAGCCAGGATAAACGCGGTTCCGCAGTCACCGGGGCCGAAACGCTGCTTTGTGCAGTGCCCGGAAGACTTGAACGTGGGCACCCAAGACGTGTGCCTCGTTCAGGCTGGTGCCATGCGGCAGCCCCGCAACTGGTTGCCTAAACTCTAGCTGAGACGCCGTCTTTGGCAAAATTTCCTTTAGATGAAGGTGGAAGCAGGGTTGGGTGAGCGCATGCAACGCACGTGATGGCTTTCACATGGACTCTGTGGGAAGTGGTTGAAAAAAATTCATCCGAGGAACGTGGAACTCGATGGAGTTAAGGAACTAGAACTGCTGCTCCTCTGCTGCCGCCTCTCCCAAAGGCTGTAACGTCCTCTTACCTGCCTTACTCCGCGTTTTGTCACAGGTCGTTCAGAGCTTCGTGCTCTGTTGATACCCCTGAATTTTGGTGGGGAAAGGGATACGGGTTCCATTGTTTTGATGGAAATGCTTTCATGGGAGACCTCTGCCTGTCATTGAGGCAGCGGACTTCAGATGTGTCCGTGTCCGTGGTGCGCTTCGTGTTTGACCGGGAATAATTTTTATCACGTAGAGCAGAGCCAACAACTGGCAATAAAGCTGTGTAGGGGAGAGGCGGAGTTGTTTGCTGCAATCCTTCTACAAAATTAGTAATTGGCAACTGACAATTACACGACTGCAATACAGATGAGGAAAAATCTTAACTCTTCTTCAGAATTCTATAATAACGCATTTTGATGTGTTACTGTATCACGACATACAACACAATGGATTTTTTTCTGGAGGGGATGAATGGTCCTCTTGGTTCTTTCGTTCCACTCACATTTTTCTTAGTTTCAGTGATATCTCTTCAGCGTAAAAAGGTTACTAGTAACTCCTCCTTACTTTAGTGACTTCCTGTGATTTGGAATAGATTTCTGTGAGGGCAGAGCTCTGCAACGAACAGCTAGTAATCCACTCAGAAAATTGCTGCTACTAGGGAAGTTTAAAGCTTGTTCATCCTCTTTTATATCGCACTAGGAGAGCTACGAGTCAAATCTGTTTGATCATATTGGGGATTATTTATTTGCGGGTTTGACCAAAGAGAAAGCAGGTGAATGAGATTGCTCATTGACTTAGAGGAACTGCTGGTGAAAATTTTCTGATGTTCAACAGCTTGACCAGAATTACTATCTAATGTTAACTCATGTGTATCAAAGGTGCGTGTTTGTGCTCTATCTGGGAGCAGAATTATATGTCTAAAGAATTTAACTCTTCTATAGACCTTACACAGTGAAGCTCTGCTGCTATTTTTCTACCTTAGTTGGACCGTAAGTTCAAATCCAATGTATAGGGACTTACGATCAGAAATGTGTGCAAATTCTCCATGCAGAAAAGTATATATAGCTGACCCATCAGCTGTATATATTGACAGCAATTTGTCAGAAAAGGGTTGTGACCGTGACATTCTATGGTCATATATTGTCAAATAAAAGGGAAAAAATGCCAATTAACTTGCCTTTAAATCGGTGTTTACTGTCGTAGTGGTGGGCTTGGCAGTGCTAGGTTAATGGCTGGACTTGATGATCTTCAAGGCCTTCTACCACCAAAACAATTCTACGATTCTGTGTTACCCTATTTTTGGTCAGAAGTTCTTGGCACACCATGCTCCAAGATTTAATAGTCTATGATATGGAAGTCTTGGGATAGTTTTGGCTCGTTTGGGTTTTTTTAATGGCTGAGGGCGAAAGAAATCAAATGAGGGAAATAGTTCTATGCAATTCTACACGTTGGAAAAAATGTAATACATGGGAAAAAAAACCTAGTTAAGGGATGGCTAACATTGTGCTCTTTTAGCTTGAGTGTTTATTCTGTAGGCAGTCCCACAAATTATATAGTTTTCAATAGCAAGTGTCTGCTTTAGTGCTACTACGCTGTCTTCATTATATTCCTCTACATCATTGCGTCATGAGTTACCCCTCTCAGCATTGTGGATCGCTGTCCTCTTCACTGGAGATCGTTTTCTATGCACAGCGATATTCAAGGAAGAAACATCTGAATTGCCGTTAGCTAGGGAAGCCTTCACGGCAAGAAGCAAAAGAAAGTGAAATAAATGTCATTGTTTGCAGTCCTTTGAGGACGATTCATTTGTAGAGGAGCTTCGTTCCGTTAGCCACACCTTTAGGCTGGCCTTCTGCCGTGCTATTGATTTTCCTTGTCCATTTGTTTCAAATTCCTAGTCTGCCTTGGGTCCAGTGGGTCAGAAGAGAAGAATTCCTTAACTAGGAATTCCATCGTGTGACCAGACCTAGCTCTAATGAACAAGTAGCACTTGTCTGTACTTGCACTACGCTAAGCCTCAATTTACAAAGCACGTACCGCTACGCGGCAATTAAAAAGGGCAGTGGAGGAATAACATTGTTCTGTATTTTTACCAGCGTGATTTGCAAAATAAGAGGCACGTTGTGGTTAGTGCGAAACTCAATTCTGGATTGAATTTTCCGGCTTTTTACTTTTGCACATAAACCGATCCGTTTGATTAAAAGGAAATCCTTCGATGTTTCAGTGTAAACGATGGCAAAGTGTGAAAGTTTTTGGTGAGATGCTATTGAGACACCAAATGGTTTATGTGTTGCTGATCACAAGAAAAACGGATAGAAATCTTTAAAGATGAAATAAAAAGAAAACTGATTTCTCCCCTCCCCCTCCCCCCCCATTCAGATAACAATTGCCAGCGTTTCTTTGTTTCAGGTGCGTTAATTCAGTCCACAGAGAGAGATCTTAATATTTTTCTTTTAGTATTGCTCCTCTTGCCAACTCCTGTGGTCATTCACCAGCCCGTCGCTGACGCAGTATTCAGCACTGAATTTAACACCATCATCTTTAACTAGCCCCCGTGCTGATACTTTCTTAGGGTTTGAGTTGGTGTGGGAAATGATGGTGGTGGTGCTTTTGAATTGGAAAAGAGGTTCAGTTGCTTCTCTCATGATTTCTTAACCAAGTCTAAATGTCCAGGAACTCCAAAGAATAGATAGACAAAAATGGGGCAAATCNCAGTATTCAGCACTGAATTTAACACCATCATCTTTAACTAGCCCCCGTGCTGATACTTTCTTAGGGTTTGAGTTGGTGTGGGAAATGATGGTGGTGGTGCTTTTGAATTGGAAAAGAGGTTCAGTTGCTTCTCTCATGATTTCTTAACCAAGTCTAAATGTCCAGGAACTCCAAAGAATAGATAGACAAAAATGGGACAAATCCCGCTCCTAAGGAACGTGTATGTAAGCGTTTATCTGCCTGTCCTGTTTTGTGTGCACGAAGAAGTGTATTAGGATCAGCAACCGCTCCGTTAAGATCTGCCGTGCAGAGTGAAAACACGCTTGGCATCGGAGACTTCCCTTCTGTGTGTCTGTGCCTCCATCCGTGCAGGCGTAGCGGCAGCTACCTGTGCAGAGAGCTGAAAATGGCTGCGTTCACCCTCCTGCTGTTCAGGGTGTGGTGGTCACGGCCGAGCCAGCTCTGCATTTTCCCCTTCAGGCGCAACTGCTGAGTGTGGTGCAGCGTTCTAAGCAGTACAAAACAAGAAAAATCAAATTGTTAACGGTTTGTTTGCTAGCCTTCATTATACTAGGAGCATATTCCTGAGAATTTAGAGGTCTTCTAAAACAGGCAAGGCTATGTCAGAAGCAGGTATTTCTTCCCAGGTCTTCTGAAGGACAGCTGAATCGGTACAGCTCACCCGTTACTGATAGATAAACGGTGTGGAAAGAGTTCTGCAGCCTTGAAAGGCTGCTTTCTCTTCCAGGGCTGCGCAGGACTAATGCTGCACGACGACTTCTGTATTGCACATGTCTAAGTTTGGAGACCTGCTTCAGGGATTGCTGTCTGGACTCTAATTGGCATTTCTAGAGCATAATTCATGTTGCCCTTAGCTAGATGTTTAAAATAGCTCACGTGAATAGTGCTGTGAATTTCCCGTCTCTCCGCTTGCTATACAAGGAGCGCAGATGACTATCTGGACAGCCTCCGTCCTGGGCTTTGTTGGCATCTGCAGGTAGAGGCGATGAATTCCATCCCTCAAGTCTTTTCAGAGTTTTTGTCAAGCACAAAATCGGTTCTCCTTCCCTCCTCTCTCCTCAGCAAACCTACCTCTGGGTTGTGCTGAAAGGAAGGTAACTCCCTGACCGCGGCAGGCTGTGCCTAGAGGTGACCATTCTTCCCATCCTTTTCTGTTCAGGGTTCTGCCATAGCTTACAGCCCACTTTGAGCCTTTCCTTCGTGTGTAATCCCCCCCACCCCGCTCCTTTTTTTTTTATTTATTATAAGTGGTGATTATATGTTATTCTTGGCCATTAAAAAAAAAGCCCGTCTTTACAGAGTAGGATTAAGAACGTAAGACTTCAACAGGTAACTGAAAATAAGGTCAGTCAGGTCTTAGAAATCCCCTCCAGAAATCACCTGCCCCCCTTCTTAATTAGCCATTCATCAGCTTGCACATCTGTCCTGGAAGGGGCAGACCGTTGTGCTCAAACACGTGCGGAGCAGAAGCTGGTTGTACAAGAAGGAATGTACCGAGGAGCAGACTGATTTTTGTTTTCTTTTTTTCCTTTTTTTTAATGAGCAGAGGACAAATAGCACATTGTACGTAGTGTAAATTAGCTTGCAGAATCGAGAAATCCATACGTAATTTTTGGTCGGGTTTTCGGAGAGTCAGGAATTGGCAGGACTGTCTTTGCCCTGTCTCTACGCGTTCTCAAAGTTCCCTGGGAAACGAACCTGAATTTTATTAGACTTCATTGTTAGGTGTTTTTCTCCATGAAAACTGTATCTCTTGGTATTTCTCTGTAAAGAAACCAGAATAAAACTTCGAGCAGAAGAGTTGGAAATAACATCACTTTTTTTTTAATAGCAGTAATAAACTATTTGCTCCTGCATGGAAAAATTGTGTGCTGAGTTTCAGTACACAGTGATCTCTTTAAAGCTGCGTTTACAAGGCCCTCGGTTTATAATGGAAATGCTGACACAGTCTTAACACTGAAGGTGCCAGCCAGAGTAGCTTTGGCGTAGAGCTAGCCACAGAAAATTACGGATAATAACCCAGATACGGGCTCTGGATTGGGTTTTGTGCTGTTCAGCTGTTCTCCTATTTGAGAAAAACTGTCAAGTAATGAAGACTTCAGGAATGTGCATGTTTTACGACTGTTCTAGTTCAAAATGCTATTGTAAATCCAAATCTATCCTGTTTACTTAGTTTCCAGATCAAATCTCATTGTAAAATGTGTTACTGCCTACGTTCGTCTAAAATCTGGCGCTTCTATCTGTTTTTTCATCTAATAGGATGGCATTGGTAGCTTCCAAAAGTCAGCAGTTCTGTACAGAAAAAGGCATTAATAAAATCAGCAGTATGACCGTGCAGGTTTCTGTCTCCAAAAAGAATGAATAAATAAAAAGGAAAAAAACTCACCTTCGCTCCGTTTAAACCCTCTGATGATATAAACCTAGCAAAATGCTGGGCTGCGTCTTTGGTGTGGGCAAAGCTAATTCTTGTTTTAAAGGCCCAGGCATTATCGTCACTGAAACACCGTCCCAGTTTCCAGGTGTCTCGTGCGGACTCCTCGAGCCTTGGGGCCGAGGGGGGCATGGTGTGTTGGAAGGGAAGGTCGAAATAGAAATTTGATTCTGATGAGATGAATCGTGCAGCAAAAATACACGCTGCCCTGTATACTGTGGTGTAAATTCAGAGTTGTTCGGTGGCTTTGGTAGAAAGCTGCTTCTTCCCTTTCCACCCAGGCTGACAAGAACAGGCCCCGGGCGGGTGGTGTTTCCAGGCTGTCTTTTATGTGTTCTGGAAAAGAGTGAGAGAATACAAATGTTGTTTTAAGGTGGGAGTTTTATCTTCAGTAAAAGACAGGTTCAGCTATAAATTTCTAAGACCTGACTGGCCTTATTTTCAGTTACCTGTTAAAGTCTTACGTTCTTAATCCTACTCTGTAAAGACGGGCTTTTTTTAATGGCAAAGAATAACATATAATCACCACTTATAATAAATAAGGCAACAGGAGCCTACTTACTCAGCATTAACTTTAGTATTCAACAGATTGCTGGACGCACACGCCAGCGTGAAGCTCTGGAGCAGGGTATTTTAAATGCTTTTATTATCGAAAGCAAGATACTTTAAAAAGGAGGATGTTATCAAACAGTGAAAACCCTTTCAAACAAGATATTAGGGGCTGATAATAATCCTCCTTGAGAAAGTTATAGTTGAAGCTTTACCTCAAGTGAGTGTTTGAAACGGTTTACATAGCTTTTTTTAGAAAAAGATTTTCTGCTCTTAAAATTATTTCTACTCCACATCCTGTAAATAAAAGCCACAGCATAGCCAAGTGTGGGAGAAGCGATGTTATTTGAGGGATTATGTTAGATCACAATTATTTAAAATATTTATGTTGCTAAATAAAATGTAAAGCATTATTATCAACACTAAGGACTCTATCCATCACCTTTTGCCTGTATCATCCTGGATAGTGAAAAACTCCTCTAATTGAAGTTTTGTGCATTTTAGCAGTAATACATTTACCTTTTAGCGCTTAGTGTCGCAAAGACTTTAAATGACAAATACACTAACCATTTAGTCACTTGAAATCTGCATCAAGCGTGGTTTTATATTCACAGAATTGTGTGGCCACAAGACGTTTATTTGCTTCAAATAAATGTCCTCAAAAAAAAAAACGGAAGCGGAGCTAAGCTTTACCGTTGAGAAGTTCAGCAGGGTCTCCTGCACTGTGCGCATGCAGAGTGTCTCGTGCTCTCTCTCCAAAGATTTGGAAGTGGAGGCTGCTGTAGTTGCTGTTTTGCTAACACTTCATTATTTTTAGAAACTCTATCGGAGGGTGCTTGCCAGCACACTGAATAAACACAAGCGAACTATACTTGTTGGGAAACGGTTGCGGTATGTTTGGTGATGCGGCTTGCAGTTATGTAGCAGCATGTTTACTCACGTTCAGCTTCTCAGAATTCAGTAATCCATAATACGGGTTTCTAGCCCTAGACTGGCTCCTGACAGTTTCTTGTAATACTTGATGTTTTAAAATACAGGATTGCAAGAGGTACTCCACAAGGCACACTAATCGATCTGAAAGATTTTGTGTATTTATACAGTTTGCAGTACTTGTGACATTATCAGCTTTCCTGATTCACTTCCAGTCTTGCGAAACGTCCTTCCCTGTGTCGGAACGCTCCGCGCTGCCGTGTGACTCGCTCTCGGACGTGCTGTGAAGTGAGTCAGAGGAACAGGCTTCTGTTGCCTGCAGGCTGAGATAAAACCTACCAAATGGAAACGAGAGACTAGCTGGGCGAAAAGGAGGTGTAGGAATTGCTTCCTGTAAAGAACTGATCATAAGCACTGTGGACTCAGATGTTCAGCGAGGATAGCAAAGGTGACTGCGCGTGCCCTTCTAGGAGGTCCGGCTCTCTTGTGTTGGTCACTCACGCGCGTTGAAGATGCAGCCAGCAATATAAGGTTTTGGCTGGTTTGCATGATTGGAAGGTACGTGGCTAAATCTTGACCTATCTGAAGTTGTTAGGAATCCTGCCGTTGACTTCAGTATGATTGAAACCACCCTCCTGAACTTCCGTTTACTACTCCGTTCCTACATTTAGCCGTAGTAATTCCAAAGGCTTTGCCTTAATAGCTCTTCTAAGGTAAATGGAAGCTGCTCACACTGGCTGCTCGGAGGTCGTTTTCGCTGTAGGTATGGTCTGCACTTGAACATTACTCTGCATGTAAACACGTACCTGCTAGAGTGTGGGACAAAATCCCAAACTGTCATCACAATGCGAGGATTCAGCCAAAGTCCTGTTTGAGGCACAGCAGCAGCCGAGCAGCCCTTTTAGACAGGATGAGGGGAGACAGACAGTTTAGGACAGATACAAGCACTGCTGGAACGATACGCCTTCAAAGCACGGTATTAAGTGCTTGCGACACGGAATGCTTGCCGGTCAGCGCACCTGCACTGCAGAATTTATTTGCTCAGCAACAAGCCGGTAGGTCCCAGTTTACTGTATCTTTTGGCCTGATCTCTGTTGACAGACGAGCATGGAGAAATTTCCAACGTCTTGAAAAGTGGTAGCAGGTCTTCCAGTCCTCAGGATTGTGTCTGTCAGCTTCTGCGATTATCAGTCTTTCTGAGTCATTGGAAGAATTTTAAATTCTCACATATTTTAAAGTAAAAAATTACTTTGGTTTGTTCATGTATTGGCAACATAGCGTAGATTGTCTGCTTTGTCTCCTACTCCAGACAAAGTTGTTCTTGTTCGGCTCTGAGGGAAAAAGAAAAAGGCCCAAACCACTCTGAACTGTAAATCGAGCTTTCTCTGAACGTACTTCTCTGTGGGAAAGATCCGGTAAATGAATGCTACTGAATGAAGGAAATGTGCTGAACACGGTTGTTCACGTAAAAGGACAATCTGTACTCTCAGTAAAAGGTTGCCTCTATTTGCATAGCAAACATCAGGGAAGAAAAACTTTTGAAGGAGACGTGCAAATCTGTCTGCGTTTTCCCGGCGTCGCTCAGGCTGACACACCTTTGGAAAGGCAGAATTCGCTGTTTCTTTGACGGTGAGATATTTACGTACTTCATATTTGTTCCATTGATTTACGTTCAGAAATACGCTGAAGACTTTCTCCTGTTCCTGGGATGAATGGCATTATGGTTCAGTAAGCACATCAAAGATACACATTTTCTTTTAAGACTAAGGTTCTGATTCTGAATTTTACACGACAGATCTGATCCAGCCCTGCGATTACTTTCATCTCTTACCGTGCGTCCATTAATACCTAGTGTCTCTCCTGTTTCTGACGTTGCTGCCCTTTTTGCTCTGCAGTCAGTTGTTTGCAGTCACACGTGCAGCACTAAAGAATTACAATGGCGGTAGTTTAAAACATAATGAATTATCAGTTTGGATGTAATCCAGGGCCTAAATATGCTTTTGTGAGTCAATTCTGGGCATAAGAATTGCATAATGAAATAAATTACGTTTCTATTTTCAAATTATTAGCGTTTCTTTGAAATAAGGCTGTATACCTAGTGACTTCCGAAGTTTTTCAGTAATACGTGAAGTATGAAATGCAAAAAACCAGCGGCAATTCGGTGCTTAAAGCCAAAACCAAAGGGATTTTCAGAAATCAGTTAATTTGTGGTGATGTTAGTTGAGATCTATCACGTGCTTTTAATTTACTGTATTATTATTTACTGATCTTAATTGAGCAAGTGAAATACCATTTTTTTGTTCCTTACGGATGTGGGCTCTGTGGGAGATGATACATAGCCGAGGATGGGAAAACCTTACGGTAACCGTTCAAATGTGGGAAACTGGCCTTAATAGATTTTTTTTTTCCCTTTGTCTGACTGTTTTTTAATATCTTTTTGGCCTTGCAACATCTACCCTAATGCAGACATCTTAAGCGGAAGCGAACCTTACCTACTTTCTATTTAATGAGAGAACTGAAAATAAAACTGTGTCTTGTCTGACTGTTGCCATCCCCGCAGTCAACCTTGTGGAGGTTTTATCTTGGGCAATTAGCATTGCATTGTGCTAGGTTTTTTAATACTTAGTTTTCTGTTGCCTTAGGAGACATTAAAAGAAAGGGGTAGAGAAGAGATTCTGTAGAGAATTTGGTTGCTCTCCCTATATAAACTTGTAAGTGCTGTGAATTTGGCGCAATTAACTGAGTGCCCAACTTTGCAGAGTAAAAGTACTGTATCTGTACGTAAAAATGTAAAGCGTTTTAATTTTCTGTTCAACAGATGCATCTTTATCCCACAGTGGGACCTGGTGTCTGAAATTCATCGGTCCTGCTTTAATTTTTCCCGCTACTAACAACTGGATGTTACTACAATACACATGTAATTTATCACTTATTTGGAGTTACGGAGCGTAACCTTACCTTAAATAGTTCCTCTGTCGTAAAGCTAAGAGCACGTGGAAGCAGAGAAGGCAGTTAACTTTCTGACCGTGGGGTAAGCAAGAAGGTATGCCTCCGAAAGCGCTACGCAGGAGAGCAGCGCCTTCTTTCCTGTAGGAAGTCCCGAGTCTGTGAGTGCTGTTTGCAGAGCACGCGTTGTGTCTGGCGGCTTGCGTGTGACCTGTTCCCTGTGCACGACTTCAGAATACTTGATTTTTTTTAAATTTTTTTTTTGTGTTACATCCATTACGATCAGCGTTTGTCACTGGTTTATTTGTTCTCTGACCCGCCGCCACACGCTGCGCCGAGAGCGCTCCCTGAAGAGCGGAGCTGGGGACCTGCGAGGCAACAGGCAGCAGGTGCGCGTGGAGAGAGCGCTCACTGGCGAGTTTACGCCGCGCGGTTTCGGGCGGCGGTTCCGCGTAAGCTGCGGAACTCCTGTCGCCAAATTGCCGATCTGTCTGCCTGCGTTTCGGACTTGTTTTCGTCTTGAGCAGTGAGTTCCAGCAGTGCTGGATGGGGCAGGTGACATCAGTTGGATTTCTTGTGTCGGATGCCAGCCAAAACAGATGCGGGAAGAGGAGGGAGAAAAGAATTCAGAGTCGTCGGTTTGCAGCGCCAGCTCCATTCTCCATGGAGCTGATGTGTGTGTTTTCCTTGTGCTGTGTTCCCTTCCACGGCAAATGCAGGCTCCTTCAAGTGAGTTTCTGCGAGCTTGGAGTTGGAGAGAGTTCTTTCTTGCCTTGCGTTATGTTCCCGAATTTTGCGGGGATTAGCATTTCTGACCAAACATTTGCAGCAAATATTTCTGGAGTTCTGGCCTTCCCGCTTTTTGTTATAATCAAATTTTAAATCTGTAAACATCAACTCATTGCGCAGAACTTCAGCATACATACAAAACAGATCGGTGTCTGATTTTAAAAAAAATGTGCACAACACGGAACAAATTCTTTAGCGTTTCTTCCCCCGTGCTCTTTATTTTTCACCCCGAGAGATTGTATTACCAGTTATCCTACTGCTTTTTTTACTGACTGAAATTTAAATTAATAATTGCCTACCATAAAGACCTTGCAGTAAATATTATTGACTGATCTACACTAATTTTCATAACGTCTACATTCCATCAGAAACAAGTTATATTGGAGGAAAAAATCAGTGACCAAACGCAATAGTTACAATCAGTGCGTTTTTCGTTTCCTGTCCTAAGGTATGAGCTAGGTTAAGGATATGGGTAAACAATCTATTTTTTTTATCAGCTTGTGAACTCTCCAAAAGGTCACTTGAGAAGAATAGTCGAGTAATAGCGTAATTCATCAATCCAAAGTGTAAATTTAGACGCTGCATTCTTCCGCTGGGCAGCATGTAATCCCGGTTGAGAAGGGGCTCCGGAGCAGGTTCTTGTACGGAAGCGTGGGCACGTCTGTTTCGGAGCTGGCAATGTGGACGACCAGGAGGTCAGCAGGATTTTGACTGCCCTTTCTGTCACAAGCAAATGTGTTATTTCCAACCTTCAAAATTTAGCAGATTTTAAGGGTCTTTGTCTGGGCAAGAGGAAAAGAGGCTGAAGGTGTACTGGTGTGAATGATCGTTCACGTACAGAAACGAAGCCGACTGGCTGACTGCTAATGAGCATTTCACTGACCTCCAACATAAAGTAGTTTGCTCTTTCTCTCTGGTCAGCGTGTAGCCATGTTTCCCCTAAGTGTCCTAGAAGATAAGAGATAACATGCATTCTTGTGCCAGATAAACTTGGCATTTAGAATTCTTACGATGTATTTTGGGGTTTTTCCTTAACATCAGGAAAACCATTAAAGCAGAAATACTATGTCACGTGTTGCCAAGTCTAATGCCTTCTTGAGCATAAGTGCTGCTTGGATCAGACGGTTGAAAGAGCATACTTAGTACCTTTGGAAAATTTTGTCTGAACAACTGTCAGCATGCTTTCTCTGGTTGCGTTACTGTGATCTCATTTCTCTGCCTCCGGATGCTTTCACGATTTTTTTTTTTCCCTTTGTGCTCTTTTTGTTTAACCCGAGCCTACGGTTCTTCCATCGGCCACATACCCGAAGTACTGCATCACGGTCCAAGACAAACGTGTTGATGGACCCTAATGTAATAGAACTGAATACTTGGAGAAGGTGTTTAATCTGACTTCTGCTCCCTTTCATCCCTGGCAACTCACAGGACGCTCACACAGCATTGAGGAGGAACAGAATTGTCAAAGTACTGCTGGAGCTCCAGCGTGTAATTTTTAAACAAAAGCCTGATCCTGCATTTTAACTGAGGCTGACCTCCGTTGCGGTCTCCTAGAATGTCGCTAATAAAGATGCATCTTCAGCTTCTCAGACCAAGAGGGAATTCAGCTTTGAGGTGAAGGAGCTGTAATTCTCGCAGCCAGACATAAGCGATACGTTCTCAGTGGGAATTGTAGCCTGTGTAAATGTTAGCTGCCGTTTGCCTGCCCCTACAGCCAAGGGTTTTATTAGGAGTTCACGAGAGGTCAGATAAACATTTAGTGGCTTTCAAAAACGGTCTCTGCTCCTTTGAGTGGGTTGTGTTATGTGGTCAAGTTACAGTGAATGTCAAAGCACGGTGGGGATTGCTGGTCTTGCAGACTGCCTTGAACTGTTTGTGGTGGCTTGCACCCAAGTGTAGAGCGGGTTTAAGGAGAGTATGAAATAGCAGAAATTAGTGCGTCTGCTGAACGGAAAATTGGGGACTGTTATTTCGCCTTGAGTCATGTTTTGTTATATTTCACTGCCACTTCAAATTAGTGTGGTAGTGTACATGCTGAGGAAAACAAATTCAGGAATCATATTCAGCAATAGAGGAGTATTACATCAGTGTAGTGATGTGTGTGATGGATGTCTAAGAATGTGAGTGTTCAAGAACTTTTTTGCACCATTGAAACAATTCTTTGCTGGAAAATTATTCTAATTTATATGGAGAAAGTAAGTAAATTTGACCAGAAATTTTGGAAGAAGAGCTGCAGAGAAATGAATCGGTAGTTCCAAAGTACACCGTTTTGCTTGCTCGTGTGTGTGCAGAATCCATACATATATAATTATGCCTTATAGAAGTGATGCACCACTAATCCCTCTATTTTCTGAGCTCTTTATTAAAATAGCAATTCCATTTTTGACCAATTTTAAGAGAAATTATGACTTCTAGATTTTTTCAGTTTTGTCCATGTTCAATTCCCATAGAAGTCACAGTGTTAACATTTTTCAAAGGCAGCTGCATTCCAACAGGCTCTAAACATATCCGTGATTTCCCCCGTCAAATCGTGGTGTATGGTCAAGACAACGTAAGAAAAGATTCCTGGCACACCTTTCTTCTTCAAGAAGCAGCAGGAGTCAGAAGTTAATGTTTTAAGAGGTGGCAGTGTCCATTTTTAACTTTTTTTGCTATCCCGTTGCTAATCTTGCGGCATGGTTGCAGGAGTTGCACACATTTTGCATCTTGAGCTCTTACAGCTTTCAGATCCCCGTTGCTGCAGTTCTCCGGGATGTGTTGTAAGCATTGGAATAGCTTGAGAGGGAATGTAAATCCCCGCTAGCACACTAGAGCGTTTATACTCTTACAGTACTCGACTTTTCCGAGGGTTATATTTCTTAATTACTTTCTGCCAAGAAAGAACATAGATGGAAAAATTGGTCATGACAGATGTGCAGTGAAATCTGAAAGTCTGAATAAAAGGCTGAACTGCTGTTGATGAGGAAGAGAAACACAAAAAGTAGGACATCTCTGTGAGCAAAAGAAAAAGGTAGCGTAATTAGATTAGAGAAGAGGAGAAGAGAAGAGACGGTCATAGAGACAATAAAAGGCCTGGGTCGTTTGAATGGTTCGTAGTGTCTGCAACACAAGGCAATAGCAATGAAAAATTTTGCCGGCTATTTATACTCTTCTTAATCTGGCTTAATTTGGTACACAACAGCAGAGTTTTCCAAGCTAACTTTAAGCGCCTAGCAGACTGGGAAGTGCAGTTACTGGAGGCTTTGGTCCGTCATCGTCAGAGGCCCGAGCAGATCCGGGAATCTGTCGATCTGACTGAACTGCATCGCCTCCCTGAAGGCAGCTGCCCTTCGGTGTTGGAGCTCCACGTCAGCTAGAACGAAACTTGACTTACGTTCTCAGTCTTCTAGGTCTTTGCCAGCCTGCGCATCCGAAAGAAAAAGCGCGCTTCTCTGACCCTCGAGTGGCGTGCATTGGATCCCACAATGATGGGACCTGGTACTCCCCGTTTAACTGTGTTTCATAAGTTTTTGTGAAATGTCATAACTGTTTAGTCATTTTCTTCATATGGTCGCAGAAAAAAGTTGTTGATGTTTTCTGTGGCCCGCGCTGCATTGATTTATCGTTTTCCTACAGTGTAAGCTTGGGAATTTCAAGGTCATACCCCACCTGTATCACTAGTCGTACGATGCAGGTAGCTGTGAGGAGGTGGTGTGTCAGTTCGCAAACACTGTGTGCTGTATATGCTTCCGTGCATCCTCCCCGGGGTCTGCCCTCGCCGGCAAGAAGCAATGCTAAATATGGGTCTGAGCAAATGAAGAATTTTTGGGCCTCTGCGAAAGCTCCGAGTAGTAAAGTGCAGCTGTTTGTGCTTTGGAGAGCCACCAGCCTCTCTTCCTTGGAACAATCCTCCTCTTGTAAACCTGGCTTCGTGTTGCTTGCTGGCTTTACCGAGTTAGCCTCTCCTCTAAAATTTTTCAACTTCAAGTATCATTGTTTTCTAAATTCTGTACCTTTTTGTACACGAAAATACAGAATTTGGATGAAGCTTACTCTGTTAGATATAAGGGACGGTGATTCCCTAGTAAATCCTTCTGTGCAGTCTCAAACATCCACAGCATGAAAAGTGCTTTTCCCTCTGTTCCCTGTACCAGTGGCAATACACATTTAATTTTATAAGGATAGCAGACACACAGCTGTGAGGGCAAAAAGTATGGGGGCGCTCAGTAAAAATTTTTAGAGCTGTTAGAGTATTAATGGAAAGAATGATGGTAGGATAACGGTAGATTGCTGAGATACCTGCCTCAACGTTTGATTCTTCCTGTCTTGAAACACCCAAGAATTTCAAGCGCAGTTTAGTAAACTGTTCTTGAAGAGGCCTCCGGGTAGCACGCATTTGGAAATTTAGTAATTCCTTGGCTGTTACGAGATGCGCGCGTGTTTGTGCTATATACCGTTTGTTGGAGCGCTGCAGGTACTCTTATATACTTTACTTCTGCTTCGTAAAACAAACGTTGCTGTTTGGAAGGGCCGTGTTTTCCAAACTCGACGTCAAGAGAGGATGTCGCTTTCTTCCGGCTCCATAACTCGGGTAAGGAAGGTTTGAGGAGTCTGAGAGAGGAGCGGAAGGGTCCCCTCCCTCGACCTAATGCAGCCCAGGAGGCTGTTGGCCGCCGTTGCCGTGCGGGTGCGCTGCTGGCCCGTGGGCAGCGTGGTGTCCACCAGGTCCTCCTCTGCAGGGCAGCTTCCCAGCCGCTCGGCCCCCAGCCTTTCCTGGGGAACGGGGTTGCTCCTCCCCCGATTGGGACTTGGCATTTCCCTCTGAGCTTCCCGAGGTTCCTCTCTGGCTGTTTCTCCGGCCTGTCCCGGTTCCTCTGAATGGCGGCACAGCCACCTGGTCTTGCCAGCCGCTCCTCCTGGTTTTGCATCCTCTGCAGTCTTGCCGAGGGTGCGTTCTCTCCTGTCATCCGGATCACTAATTAAGGTGTTAAACGTCAGAGGACCCAGTATCGATGCCTAGGGTGTACCGCTGTTGACTGGCCTCCAGCTGGTGGATGGCTCAGAAATTTAGGCTGCTCGTAATGCTTTCGTGTCCCAGTGAAATTAAAAAGATGCGGCTTGCACAAAGTAGGTTATAGCACCGTGTCCTAACGCCGCCAAAATACATAGATACCTTGATTTAAAATACAGTCATCAATTAAGTTAGGTGTATAGGCAAGATTGTACTTCGTGGTAACTTGAAGTTACGCCGTGTAACTCTGTCAAGAAACAGGGCTTCAGCAAGAGTTCTTTGGAAGACTGCTCTTACGGTGCTGCCCTTCTCATAAACGTGACAAAACCAGGGTGAAGTAAACAGGTGAAGGGTGTCGTACATCGTTACGCGGTTTCGCAAATGAATAATCAGAATGCAACACCCTTACACGCAGTCCGGTGATTTTGCCTGGGTGAACTGGTCTGGACAAGTTCGAGATTTCCTTGCTTCTGTGCTGCTCCCCTGAGTGCAGCTATAGCCCTTCTGCGGGTGCTCTTTTAGCATCGTGTGCTGCAGTTATTGATGGGAGAGCTCAGGTTTTTCTGCTGTGCCGTGGAGCAGATTATGGTGCAAAACTGCCCCGCCAGCCTACAGTTCTTACTGTTCCTTCTGCATTAGCGGCTTCTAATGCTGTAAGATGGATAGACGTTTGTCCCGTCTTTTTTCAACCACGGAGACTTTGGTTAAAAGAACAATTACAGCTGAATGTCACGAACAGGTTAAGTGTGTTCCTTGATAGAGCTGTGGTTGCCCAGGTGAGACTCTTGTCGGTCAATACTTCAGGTTTTGCCGAGAGAAACTTAGGCAGGCGTTTCCTTCAGGAACGGAGAAGGGTATAAACACAACAAAAGCTGGTACGAGTGACTTCAAGACGTAAAAAAGGCTGTAGGAACTTACTGCTAAGGGTCGCATTTTTTTTGCCGTATTTTTGTCTTCCATTTTGCGATTACAGATGGGTTTCTGTCGTCAGGAACGCACCGTGCTCTCAGCATTACGGCTCCAGTGGCGGCTCCTGCTGTGCGGTGATTCCCCATCCTAATTTTAATGAGAGGCCGTAAACTTACGGCTTCGCTTGTTCATTTTGATCTGTCAGTAGCGTGATTTCAGCTCTTGGGATGCAAGTGAAATCAGCTCATGCACGGTATCTCTAATGTTTTGGAACTTAGTGGCGCTTGCTTGATTGTCACACTGTGAACCTGTAGTCCGTTTCCTTGTCATCTTCTCTCTGTGCCTCGCTGTTCTTTCTTGAAGAGTTATAATGAAACTTCACAAGAAGATAGTTTCATTGTTGTTCTGAGAGATTTTTTTTTTGCTCAATAATTCCTTCATTTCTTACGGAACAAGGGACAGAAACTGTCCTGACACATTTCATTTGCTCTAGACTTCATACTCGTTCTTTCCCTCACGCACACGGATTCTGCTCCTATTTTCCAGATCCTCTCACAACTCAGGCCTGTCTTAAGGATCTCTCGGGCACCAACTCCCCCTCCCGCCACGGCTGCTCCTGTACTTACTCCCCATTTGCTCTGTGCAATGTCTAAAGAAAAACGGATTATCATATTTTCCGAGGAAGTTCGTAATGCAGTAGTGCTAATAATAGCAGGTATTCTCTCTTGCCGTGCGCCACAGATACAGCCTTTTATAACCGTTACCTGTGTTAGAGCGAAGCAGTAGAAGCCTGTTCCCAGCGCTGCTGTGTGTCGTAGCTTCAGTTGCAGTCGGGATCTAAATGGGAAGCCATTTTCCTGTAATGAATGGGCTAACTCTTTAACGGGCTGTCTTTTCCCTGGCATTGTCCACGGTTGTTTTGGGTGTTGCTCACGTTTCAGGAATGCATCAGATCTTGGCGTAGGTGCCCAGTGGTTTTAAGTATGTTTAAATAAGCAGTGGCAAAGCAAGAGAAATGTTTTAGAATTTAAATAATTTATGCTTACGTACTGGGGCTTGCTTAATGCTTTTAAGTGAGGATCTGGTCGTCGTGGTTGTCCGTGCTTGCTACGAAATAGACTTTTTTCGCTCAGTTGTGGTGATTTGGAGCACTACTGCCCCGTCTCTGAAATTGCAACTTAAACACGATGTCTTTTTATTGCCAGTTTGATTTATGAAGGGCCTCTGTCTGCACGTTACCCGTTTCTGTCTTGTCAAAGATAATTTGTCTTGAGCAAGCGTGCACAAGGGTGTGCAGTATCCTGGGAACCAATTGTGCAGTGTCTTGTCGTTCACTATCCTTAATGGACGGAAATGATACCGGAGGGCTTACAGTAATTAAGTTTTAAGGTAAAAGTCTTAGCAGATTTTGTCGAATGAGAACAAAGTCCTTCTGATGTGCAGCAGCGTTCTAGGGGATACCATTAATACGTACGGGGCAATGTGGACGAATCTATTGGAGTCTGTTGATACGCCTGGTGTACTCTGGTTTTTCTTTGCTGTTTCTAATTTGTTACAAAGCTCTGTAAATTGACAAATGTTTAAAAGCTGTCGTGTAGTTGGAAGGCATTGTTCACATTAATGCGTCCCCACAACAGACTTGACTTTGCATTGAGAAGAAAGGTATTATGGAAACTGAAATATAGCTGACCTTGTTCGTGGATTAAGTTTCTGTGAAACTATTTATTTATTCCTATTAGAGGAACAGTCAATATTTATTTCTGTTCAAAAGAATAACAAGAGATAATTGTTTAGGAAAGAAACTCGTCTTTGTATTTTACTACACCTTCGCTCGGAGATTCAGAATAGGAAAAACCACTACCACCGGGATTTATTCTGTTCTATTCCGTGATTAAATTGTATGTGTTACAGTTCAACACAAACACCGAATAACTTTAGATTACTGTAAGGTAGTAAATTCTGTCCCCAGATCGAAATTTCATGTAGAACCTCTATCAGCAGAGCTGTTTGTAAAAATGAATTAAAAATGGAAAATACCAAGTAAAAAAAAAATCACACATTCAACAAGAAAACTTAAGTTTGCAATGTCAAATTTTTCTCTGAAGTATTTTGTTTTCTAGAAAGAGTTACTGAAACAACTTTATTTTTTATTAAAAATCTTGAATGTTCTACGTCACAAAAAGAAATAGTGAAAAAATAGATTAAAAAGCAAAAGTCCAGCATTCAGAAATATTGGATGAACGATGGAAGACAGTGTTTACGTACTTCAAGAATCTGGCAGAAGCAACTCAGTAAATCGTCTGTGCTGTCGAGTCACCTGTTATTGGTCAGGAAATACACTTACTGAAAGTACTGCCCTCCCGAATGCCATGGCATTAAAGGGATCAGGCATTAAAAAAAGAAATGGGAGGTGAGGATGAAAGTAGTTTTACCAAACTCCAGCTACCTAGAGATGAGGCATTGTGTGACCCTTGTGATCAAGGACCTGGCTTTGGTCAGTAGGAAAAGACATCTCCTGTTTGTTTTGGGCACCTCCTTAGTACAGGGGTGATCCCAAGCCTTGGGCATCGTGAGCTCGTTCCACAGAAGCACAAAGTTTGCACTAGGTGTTCAGGAGTTAAATTTTCTAATTGCATCCTTACAGTATTGGGGAAGTTAGTAAACCTCTTTTTTTGATTGGACATAGCCAATTTGCAACGTGCGTGTGAACGATTAGTATCCCTTAGCTGTGATCACCGTACGCGATGGAACTAGGAGTGAAAGCCGAAGGGTTTGTGCGTTTTGTGTGTCAGCTTCTGCACGGTCGTCTTTAGTCGTGCGCAGCAGGGCTTGCTCTCGTGCCCTGCACTGCGCAGCGCAGAGGTTGCCTCTTGCTTCTGGTTTATTCCGCCTAAGAAGAGCATGTTTAACAGTGATTAGAAAGAAAGCAAGCGTGTTAAGCACCAGGGGGATGTCGGGGAATGTGGTGGACTGACTGGCTGGCGTTACCACAAGTTGGCTTCTGGTCTGTGTTTGCCATAGAGCAGAGCACGGCTCAGCGTTTCCTTCAAAGTGCAGTGAGGGGGAAGGAAAACTTTTTTTATGTGTTTAAGAAAGCTGCAGTCAAACTTGTGCGTACTGAAGTTACTGCCTAAAAGAAGTTCTTAGTTAAATGTTTGATTTGTCGCTGCCCATTTTACACTTCTGCCTTCTCTCGATCTGGCGTGAGGTCAGGCGATTGCGGGTTTGAAGCTTACGGAAAAGAGACGAGCACGGTACGGACTGGTTTAAGATACAATGCTGATAGAATTCTTACCTAACACAGGTAAGGTAGTCAGGTTTGTGAAATCCGGAGAGGATGTTAATATGGAATCTCGGTGTCTGAAGAGGCTGGAAACAGACAGGGTCTCTCCGGTTTGCTATGGAAATAGCTCCCTGCGAAGGCAGCCTTGGTAATGAGAAAAACACCTTACAGTGCAATGCCTTTCCAAATGCGAAAGCAGTTCGTAAGGACTGATGTAACTACTGCTCCACGTTGGTTGTGCTTTCAAGAACGCTAAGTTTAGATTTATGAACGCTCGTCTGTTTTCGTTGGTATCTGGAATGCAATTAGAAATGCTGCCTTTTAAATAAAAGTTCTAATAATTAATTCAAGTAGTAACAAAGTGTAATTACTTCTAATCTAATGATTTCTAATCTGATAATATTACTGTTAACTATTCCTCCTCTTGCTTTTAGTTCCTACTTTCGTCATGCCTTAAGTGCAGAAATAGAGCACGAGTTCTGTGTGCGGAAAGCTATTACTTTTGCAATAATGCAATTTTAATAAGAGCTTGGTACAGGAATAATTTTACAAGGAAGAAAGTGTTCCATTTGGTCTACAATGCAGAAGCAGTGACAGGTGGGTTTTTTTTTTTTTATTTTAAGCTATTTTTATCATGGTTGTGGAAGGAAGGAGAGACTGCAAGTACAGTTAGACAAATCAGCTGATTAGACTGGTCCGCGAAGCTTTCTCCGTAGCTGAAACCAGAGTTTAACGTTCTGTCGTACAAAGCTAGGTGACTAGGTTGGAAATACTGGAACTGGAATAATAGTGCTTTCAGGCGTTGCCACAGAAGCGACCTTTGAATTCGTGTCTTATTAAATGAGATTTTTCAGTTAAACATTGCAAATTCTAGGGAGAGTGACTTTTTTGTTTTCTTATATGTTACTCTAAAGCGATAACCATGTTTAATTTCAGCTCAGATTTTAAGATACTGACCGTTCAAACCCTAATTGGTTAGAACATTTTTGATGAAGAGTAAATTAGTAAAAATCTTTGTGGCCTGGTTGCATGGATTCACTGCAAAAGCATAATAAGTTTCCATTCTTACCAAATTGCAAAATGGAATTTTAGTTATGCTTGGGAACCAGGAAGTACTGCTGAAAATACTTTACTTAAGAAAGGAGGGGTTACACTGGCAACTGGAAGAATTTCTTTGTGTTTATCGAAATGAAAAGAGTTTTGTTGCGGTTCAGTTAGTAAGGGGAGAGACAAATTTCCGCAACTTGCCAACTAAGAGTGTAGTTTGGTGAAAGGAATACCAAAATGACAAATGAATGTAATAAAATTGTCGTTGTAGCTTTATTCATGTGAATGGGATCAGGGAGATGATACGCCTTAGGTACAGGAAGGCATCTGTGATGGCTGATGAATATTTTAAGATTATAGTCAAAAGCGGTTAAAGACGAATGTGCTTTGTTTTAATTAATAAAACCTTGTTTTGCTGCTAGTTAAAGAAAAATTCTTACACAAGCGCAATCCTCTTCTGGTTTTTGGGATCCCTTTCATTTTTAAAGCCTTCAGTAAAAATAAAGATCTGTGTTTTCCCCGTTCGGCTGCCTTATCAGGGCTCTGAGGGCTCTGGGAGTCGAGAGACAAGTTAAGGAAACTGGAGATCGAGTGGTATCTGCAGGGAGAAGGGCGTGTGTGTGAGTTCTGGTTTGTCATTTCTTCTGCTGCTTCCTTTAAACGCATTCCCCTGTTGAGGAGGACAAAATGATTGATTTTTATTGTTACCTGTAAAAACATTTTTAATGCAACAATGGCTTCCTGTATTAGAATAATTGCTCTCAGCAAATGAATGCTGGTTTTGTTCAAAAAGTAACAGAACCAGGACGCTGCTCCATTGTTGCATCGCTGCCATGTGTTTCTGTGTTTGCTAATTAAGGGGGGGGGGGGGAAGAGCTGTCTATCAAGGTAAAATGTGTTTACATAAAGGCAGCAGGTATTTTCCGCTGTTGGGTGGGTGGTTTTGGTACACGCAACTCTGTCGTATTTACGTGTGAAGATGTAGTGCTATGTAAGCGAGACAGTCTGTGAAACTCTCGGAACTTGGCAGTGGGGGTACATCCTATCTCAAGCGTAGGGCTTAAGTAATATATGAGTAAAATTTGCTTAATTCTTGCTTAATTTTGGTTACGCCACAGGGCACACCGCTGCAGTTGGATTGCACTCCGTGACTTGCGCTCTCCCCCAGCGCCAGGAGCTCCTGGTGTTAGGCAGGAAAGAAAGATGAGGTGCTAAACAACGGGAAATAAAGATGTGGCCCTTAGGCACCCACAGGACGCGAGATCTGGGTTTAGGGTACAAACCATCTCGTATTTTTTGTTACCTAGCAGTGTTTGCGGCTTGAAGATCTTGCATTTGCGTGCCTCCAGTGCAACCCAGTTAGAGTTGAGGAGCACAACGCAGAAATGTGCACACAGACAGTTCTGCAGTCTCTTCCGTGCATTTAGTCTCCATTCTGTACGTTTGCGATGGAGCACTGCTGGGAGAGGCTGATCTCAGAGCGGTTTAGTATCACACACCCTTTCCATCCGCTGAGCCTGGAAGCGCGTCCATCAGATCGCTGCCTGCACAGGTACCTAGGCCGTGATCCAGAGCCACCGAATTGTGTTCACATAAGTGTTCCTCACTCAACCATTCTTTTCACTAGGTATTACCCACTAGTATGTCAATAACTTGAGAAGTTTGGAAATAATGTACTTTAGGTAGAATAAATGTAAATGAAAGGTGGGCTCTGAACCTCATCAGATTGTTTCTGCTGTCGGCCCTGGATAGTCCAGGCCCTAATAATTTAGGCTCGTAGTTGTGTGACGAAACACGGTGCAGGACATTTGTGGTCTGAGTGTGGACTTCAAGTATGTTACTTTAATCAGAAGCTGCAGGGATTTAAAAAACAGTAAAATTTTCTGTAGAGCTTGTGTCACCAAGCTCTGAAATCGAGCAATATCTGGGTTGGAATGTGGCATCTGTTGTAAACAGTGCACAGAAATAGTACACAACAATTTTTAGGTCGGGAAGCTGGGAACATGACGATCAACTGAAAATGCCAAGGGAATCGTGGGTGGGTGGAGTGTTATTACCCAATCTGGTGTTTGGCCAGGGAACCAAAACGCCCTGAAAACCTCTGTGGGATTGTTGATAACCACAGCTGATCAGGACTCACCTCCGCATCACAGAGGGGAGGCGACATACAGCAATATCGATTCTGTTGTATCTTCTTAGGTTTTTTTCTTTTTGCGTCTTCCCTGTCTCTCTGCCCAGTGCTTCAGCGTCGCCTACAAATGTTGGTGAGACATCACTCCAGTGGTTTGCAGGTGTTGCTGGTTCCCAGGCTAAGGCGACCGACAGCACGCTTTGACATGACAGGAGCGTTCAGTGGGAACCCGTTTCTGATCGTTGCCAGCACACGTCTGCTCCGGCTCCTGCCTCTGTCCTGTGCCATCCATCCTCCTCAGTTATGACAGTGAAATTATTGATAGTGTCACTTAGCGAACTAGATCAGGCAATCAATGTTCTGTTTTTAAAGCCAACTTGATTTCTTGATCTAGTTCACGCAAGCACGACAGGAGGTGCAAGATACTACAGTGCCAGGGAGGAAACAAGCAGAAAGCACGGCATCGGGAATGACTTGATCTGCTTTTGCCACTGAATGCTAATTGTAATGATTGTAAACGGGAATTTTGTTGCGTGGGTTGGAACTCTTACATCAGTCAGTCCTTTATCTAAATTATTTTCTTACGTTTACTTAGCAACTGACGGGATGCAGCTGTTGGTGTGCTCTAGTGAATACCTGAGTCACACCGTTGCACAACCACGTATGTTGGTGTTGATACCGTAACAGCTTGTCAGTGTCTGAGGTACTACATCTCAGGTGATAGTTTGTAAACCACTCGAAGTGTCCTGTCTGTTGATTTTTTTAGATTCGTGTCACTGAAGTGAATTCATTGACATGGAAATAAAGTGTTAAGATAGGCAAGAGTCAGTTGGGTGTTCGACATCATGAAGTACATGTTTTCCAACTTCTGCTGCATAGCCAAAATGCGTTTTTTTTTTCTTTTTTTCTTCCCACTGCTGTTTGGGCACTGTAAAATTTTCAGGCACTTTCAGAATTTTACACTGGATTACTCGTGATCGGTTTTAACAACATAGTATATTGTTCTGGTTTTAGACACAGGAAAGGTTTCAAAAGTGCAAGACCCGGGGCTGTTGAGACGGTTGTCGATGATGGTCGTGCATCTTAGGGGTCAGAAGATGCTACACAGGATTTCACCAAATTGACCTATTACTAAATTGTAGCGTTAAAGTCTTGGGAGAATTGTGCGTATTAGGAGCGCGTGTTCGTGTACACTGCGGGGTTTTCAGTAGTACTTTTATGTCGATGGGGATATTTTTGCTTTTCAACTTCCTCTGGGAAATACCAGTTGAATGATAATGTGTTAACCAGAAAGGCATGTGTGAAAATTCAGCAGGAAAGAGTATTTAAAAAAACACTAACAGGGAAATTATCTGCTAGAGGTTGCCTGACACAGTTGAGTTCAGCAGTTAAGTTTGAAGTAGGCCTTGAGCGTGTGGAGCTGGAAGGCTCTGCGTGAACACGGGTCCTAGGAGAGAGCTGCCGCTGCGTGCTGGGCCATCTTTCAGCGTACAATGCCTGCAGCTGGTCAGGCATGACCGTACCATCTTATCCAAACCAAAGTAATTAAAAAAAGGTTTGGGTGGGGTTTTTTTGTTTGGTTGGGTTTGGTTTTGTTTGGGGTTTTTTTTTGTTTTTTTTTTGTTTTATTTTGCTACTTAGTAGTCACAGAATCCTTGACTGGGTGAGGCTGGAAGGGACCTCTGGAGATGGTCTAGCGCACCTCCTGCTCAAATCCAGGTCAAACAGAGCAGGTTGCTGCTCGGGGCCTGGTCTGGCCGGGTTTGGAGTACCTCCAGTGACGGAAAATCCAGCGTCTTTAGGCAGTCTGTCCCGCTGTTTGACCGGTCTCACAGTAAAGAACTGTCTTACGTTTAAATGGGATTTCCTGTGGTTTAGTTTCTGCCTGTTGCTGCTCGTCCTGTCGCCGGGCTCTGCCGAGTCTGGCTTAATCTTCATTGCTCCCGCAGAAGGTATGTACGCACAGAGCTGAAAAGCTAAATCCCTGTTGTCAATAGCAGCTGTGGCAAGCAGTTCCAGTTTTGCTCGGGTTTTCCTTCTCCTGAGGGCTGCCTTATCTGTGTGACCCTTTCTCAGACAAATGAGTTATGTGCTTCATTCTCGGAAGCTTGTTGGAACCCTTCCTGAAGCATTGTCTTTCTGAATTTGAGATTATTCTGTAATTTTGTTTAAAAATTACTAAGGGTCTGTAACAGCTTAACTGTTAACTACGGGCACTTTCCCTTTTGGAAATCAACAAACGTAAATGTTTGAAATTAAGATGAGTACAATGCTTTTTAATACTTTTTCTTTTTAAATGTGATTTCCATTTTGTGTCAGTACAAAGTAAAATCGAGGTGCATGTGTACCATCGTAAGTTTCAAGTAAATTTTCATGTTTTGTACCTAGATGTTGATGGATTTTTTTTTTCCTTTCTGTACTTTTTACCAGACTAAGGGCTTTTGGGGTGGTCTAACTTTTTCCCAGACTTTTCTTACTGGCTTTGCAGCTTGGGTACGTATCAAGTTGCAGACCAATTTTTACATGCGTTTGCCTTGTAACCTATATCTCTCACATGCTGAGCAGTTGTTTCACATTGTAAATTGTTTGGCACAAGTTAAAATTTTGAAGTAGTTCTGTTGGTTTTTTAAAGCTTTTTAAGTCACTGAGTACTAATAACACTTAATGAAGTGTTTTCTCATGCCATTGCCTTTAACGATAGCTATCTTCTAATCTTTAATGATATATTTATGGTGTCTTTAATCATACCGTAGGTAAAATACAGACAAACTCTACTACATAGTAAAATTATACATACATACATAGTAAAATTAGACATACATTTACTCTGTTC
>VZSC01020007.1:66914-172568 GCA_013398225.1 Steatornis caripensis | reverse complement strand
CCTGAGTAAATATTTGGACTTTTTCTTATTTAAAGAGCTTTCCAGCATTATGGCAAATATTTTCTGCTATTTTAGGATATCGAAATGTATCCCTTTTTCCCTACTCATGAATCTTAATAGAGTGTTAATTAAAATCCATGTAAGAGATTTTTAGCTAAAGAAAATAATCCCTCCTATCTTCTGCTGAATTGACTAAATAAATTGGAAATAGAAATCATGTCTTGAATAAGCAATGCTTCTTTAAGATTTTGCTGCAGTTTCATGGTAATACTGCAAACACATTATTTTGCTTTGGTAGTATCCTTCTGCTTTTTTTTTCCCTTTTTTTTTTTTAATTAATGTGATATCTCTCACGTTTAGGCTTTCCAAAAGTACATCTGCATTTTGTTTGTTAGCAAAACCATATATTGCTAAAGAATGTTATTTTTCAAAACTTAACTACAAATCAGTTGGTCCCTTCATATATGCGTGTCTTTTAAGGCCAGAAGGGGGCTGGCTGGTTTCCCCTAAAGTATGTCAGGTTATGGACAGTTGTCGTATAGCTGATTGGTGATGTATAAGTGACATGAAATCTAATTTCATTTCCAGGAAAGGATCATCTCTTAAATCTCTGGCGACAACATGTTGCTCTGATTTCCAAACCTATAGATTTTTTTCAGTTCCCTCCTCAGACTGCTTCTCTAAAAACAGCTCTTTGACCTATAACCTGGCTTTTTTGACCTACCAGTGAACCACTTTGTTATGATTGCTTTCTGCTTATGATTGCTACTTCTTTTAAATAGACAACATTAACTACTTCAGAGTTACATATACAAATTAGCAGAAGGCTGAGAATTTCCTTTTGTTCTATGCTAGCATTAATTTCATGCCTCTATAATATCATATGCGAAATAACTAGAAAAGATTACAAAAGACTTTCTGATCCCACCACTACTCTGAAGTGCCATCTAGTGTCACTGAGGGACAGTAACAAAGTTACTGTTCACTGTGAAAACCAGGAGGAAAGATGTTTATGAGGCTTTATGAAAATGGCCTACACGAATTCACATACTCTGCTGTTTCACTTAGGTTTATTTATTTATTTATTAATCAGAGTGCATAGCTGTGAAATCAGGAGTCTTTTTGTATGTTCACAGTCAAAAATTCTTGCATTGCACATGAATGTGGTTTTGCTTGTCCTCTCTGAACGTACACGTTGCTCTGAAGTCACTTTTGCTACAGGGACTGGCCTGTATCTCTGCAATTTTTTTTCAGAAGAAGCGATCTTATTTTCATGTTCATTACCAAGCTATTGCTAGGTGGTTGGGATTTTTCCATTCCAAATTTTAAACCAGCAAAGAGCTTTAGTCAGTGCTAATTTACTTGGAAGAGGTTTATTCAATAAAAAAAAAAATAAGGATCATGTTTGTGACAAGTTTGCATAGCACTGAAGGGGAAACGTGCTGAGGGATGTTCAATATTAAGTGCATCAACTTCAAACTGAAATGCTGGAACTAAAAATAGTAGATAAATTTTAGCATAAAGCGTTATCCTAACAGTGCTCCAGCAGCTCCAGCTGCAATAGAGCAAAGTAGCTGTGCATCTCCTCAGAAGGCACAAAAACTGTTTTAGTGTTTGAATTAAACTCAACACAAACACTCAATCAGCTAGACTCATCAATGGACACATTTAAAGTGACTTAAAACAGCCTTTGGTCTCCTGCCCTGGTTCCTGCTCTGGGAGCTCAGGGCTGTTAGTGTACCGTAAGTGCCTGAGGATCAGGCAGAGGGATGCTTACCCTGCCTGTAAAATTCCACACTTTCCTTTCTGAGATACAAAGCTGTGGTTTCTTAAAAACTGCTTTGTCAGGCCATTCTCTTACTCGGTGTGTACATTATGTCACTTGAAAGCTTGGGAGATTACTTCTATGTGGGTGTCTTAAGTCAGCAGACAAGAAGAATGTTAATGCTTTGTTGCTGCCTGCTTAAACTGGGACTCAATTTACCTCTGTGGGAGAAAGAATGAACAAAACTATGAAAAAATAGTATTGCTTAAATTATATATATATATATATGCACTTTTTTTTTAGATTGTAGCATAATATTAAAGAAACAAGAAATAAAAACAACTAAAAACAAAATCAGAGAATCTGTAGTGCAATGAGAAGCAGAGAGAGTCGTGTTTCTGAATCCACATGTGCAGCTGCAGCAAGCAAATACAGTGAAGTTGTTTTTGGAAAACAAACATTGTAGGCCTTGCATCTGCGAACATTTACCCACATGAATAGTTCCAATGGTTTCAGTTAAAGGAACTGAAAGCTACAGATGGGCACTCAATTTTGACGGGAAATTAAACAAAAGATGCCATCTACTGTTTAAGTACAAAAGGCAGTTTAAACAAACAAACAATAAGCTATCAACTAAAGCACCTCCATCCAGAAAAGTTTCATCCAAAGAGTTCTCCCAGGTAGTGTCTTTGGCTCGCACTCAAATGGAGAGAAGATTAATACTTGCAAATAACAATTTTGGGTGATAAATGGCATGATATTTCGCTTATATACAGAAATATTAATTGGTAGGTTTTGTTGCTCCTAGCATTTGGCAGAATGACCAGTAGAATATGTACTTCTTTATTCTATATAAATGGTTAAATTTTACAAAACTTCCAATTTTCATATCTAACATGAAATCATAGCAAAAGTCCAGTGTTTTTTTCCCAGCTCTTTTGGTTATTGTCTCAACAGCATAGAAGCATATCATTTATGATAAATCATATTTACACCTTTTATTCATTTTCAACTAATGTATTAAACTACATATTACATTTGAATGAAAAAGCCTTAAGGATTTTGCTACTGTTTTTGCAAACTTCAGGTTTGGACAAGTTACATTATTGCTTCCAGATGAAGATTTTAATTGAGATGAATTAAGCTAGTGCTTCTCACAGCAACTTTGCGAAAGTGTTCAAATCGCAGTATAAAGGCATGGAAAATAGGGACCACGTGTCTGCTACTAAATGCATGATAGAAAGCCCTTTCAACAGGAAAACTCAGAACCAATTTAGCTAATCATGTAGTATTCTGCTGATGAATCCTTTCATCTTTTAATTTCAAAGTATTGAATCTTTACAGTAATCAGATGATTATAAGAACAAATTAAATTCCAGAGTGCAGAAAAAAAAATTCAAAATGCGTAAAATAATCTTGACATGAAAGACAGAATCATTCTAAATATTGGTTGGAAATATTTAGAATAGTTAGAAACTCTAGACAACTGAAATGCTTCAAAAGGCTTATTCACTTCTGAGAATAATCCTTCAGAGGTTTGTCCATACACATCATTTTCATGTGGAAGGAGAAAGTGGCTATGTTGCAATGGATTCTCGAAACAAAGCACCATCTTTGAAATGTTTACTAATGGAGAGTGACTGAGGGATCCTAAACCTCAGATGATTTAATATTTCATCATACCATCACCAAAATTAAACAAAAATATTAACCTTTTGGCTATTTTTTTCCTCTTCTATCCCTTACTTACATTTCCAGCACCAAGTTCTTTAAAGAGATGCCAATCATTTTTTATATACGTAGGAGCCACTGCATATGTAGCTTATGGGGAGACAAAGAAGATTGTGTGAATTTCTGTTCAACAGATGCAGATAATTGGATTGTTATGGAAAAAGTTAAGTAGTTATGCTCCTTATTGCTGTCAATGGACTAAATTACTGTGAAACGGTAATATTTCCTTTGAACATCCTTGTCAGAATTCTGACCCATGGGATTGCTGTGTTCCCTACACCTTAGGCAGCAGGAATGCGCTCCCACTACGGAAAAATACAACTACACAATGATTTTATATTATTCTGCAGAGTGGAAAAAGACGGCAGGAATAGGAATCGGAGAAGACATGTCCCACTCACCAAAGCTCTGCCCTACAGAGGAGGAAGTTGAGGACACCTCCCACTCCCCTCCACAGGGATTCAAGTGAGACAGAGGAGAAAAAAGAGATTTCTGTCTACTTGGCTACCTCACAGACAGCTTCTGGACTTGTATGAGGGCATGTATGGTAGTACATGAACATACGTGAACCTCATGAAGGTCGAGACGATCCCAGTATCGGTACAGACTGGGTGTTGAATGGATTGAGAGCAGCCCTGCAGAGAAGGGCTTGGAGATACTGGTGGATAAAAAACTGGGTATGAGTCAGCAATGTGCGCTTGCAGCCCAGAAAGCCAATTGCATCCTAGACCACGTAAAGAGAAGTGTGGAAAGCAGGTCGAGCGAGGAAATTCTCCACCTCTTCTCAGCTCTCGTAAGACTCCCACCCGGAGTTATGCATCAAATTCTGGGGTCTCCAGCACAAGAAAAACATGAATCTGTTAAAGCAGGTCCAGAGGAGAGCCACGAGAATGGTCAGAGGGCTGGGACACCTCTCCTATGAAGAAAGGCTGGGAGAGTTGGGGTTGTTCAGCCGGAAGAGAGAAAGCTCTGGGGGACCTTATTGGGGCCTTCCAATATATAAAGGAGGCTTATGAGAAAGACGGAGGCTTTTTATCAGGGCCTGTAGTGACAGGACAAGGGGCAACAGTTTTAAACTGAAAGAGGGTAGATTTAGGTTGGATATAAGGACGATATTCTTTACTTTAAGAATGGTGAAATACTGGAACAGGTTGCCTAGAGAGGTTGTGGATGTGACATCATCGGAAGTGTTCAAGGCCAGGCTGGATGGGGCTTTGAGCAACCTGATCTGGGGAGGATTGGACTAGATGAACTTTAAGGTCACTTCCAACCCAAACCATTCTGTGATTCCATATGCAGTACTAGGGCCCTGAATACACTAGGAGGTTCTTTCTGCCATTATCATACTCTTCCAGAGCCTCTGCCTACCTAGAAATCTACAACTCATTGTCCCAGGGACTAAGTTTAAGCTCAGGTCCTTGTGCTTTCCCTGAACTTATTGTTGGGTTCAGCAAGAGAGGACAGCTGTGCAAGTGAAGGCAAGCTGGGAGGCAGTGATGACACAAGCCAGGGCAGCAAATTCATGAGCAAGGTGCACAGTCCCACAGCACCTAGTGAAGAAGAGCAGAGCTGTTTTGGTGGGTGTAACCAGGGCTTGCCAACCATCCAGTGACAGACCTTCATTGAGGAGGCAGGTCCAAGGTCAAGCTCAGACAGCGAGTCAGTAAGATAATGCCAGGTACAAAACCAGGCACAGCATACCCGCAACAAAGCTAGGGCTGGGGATTCAGCTTAAATACAGCTGCTGGGCCAACGGGTGGATGAGGCATGGTTGGAGAACGTGGATGAGGCTGGTTAGGGCAATCAGAGCCTGCTAGTATGCTCAGGGCCCAGCATGTGGTGTGTTGTCCCATATACAGCTTGCAGAAGTCCCCAGTGACTCCAACAGCCTTGCTAGCAGTCTTGAAATGTGGGAAATAGATGGCATGTCATGTATCACCTGCACAACAATTCCCCACTTGATTGAAAGAATGACCCTCATGTGTGTTCCCTAGAAAAGCCACCAGTCTGAGACAGCACAAATCTCTAATGGGTCTGGAAGCAGGGCACATGAGGATGCAGGCTCACATATGTGCTCAGAACCAGTCTTGTTCATTTGTCAACCTTTGCATGCATCAAAACACTCTCTAATTTCCAGAAAGGGGAAGAGTAAATCTCAGTAGGATAGAAGAAAAGCAGGAAAGCATAATCAAAACTGTTACTGAAGGTGTGGGTCTTTCTAATGCAATTGCCCTGTTTATACTGCTTTCTGACACCAGGTACTCTCAGGGTTATTCAGCTACTGTTGTGCTAAAAGTTCCATAATAAACACAAAGACTTAACTGCAAAACCAGTGTAAAAGCCTTCTGTTTATGAGTAAAGTTATTACAAATGTGTGATGCTCAGCTCTGGAAACAATGAGGTCTCATTCTGCTTTCATGAGATCAGAATAGGAGCAATGGATTTTGCTATACCGCAGCTTGCTGATCATGTTATCGAAGTTTTCTCTGGGATAGGAACCTGACCTAAATTATAGTGTTGCTCACCGACACTGCTGTATGTCAGCAGTTCTATGCAAAACCAGCTTTTCCACTTAAAAATTATTGCTCTGCTAAAGCTTGGAATCAGATCATATTTCTATAACATATTTGCTTCTCTTTTGAAAATTAAAACTAATCCCTGTGTCTTCTCCAAAACTTCATTGTAAAGCTAGAGTGACATATGCACGCGCACACACACATGCACACACACATAAATTTTGAGAAAATTACGAAAATAATGAAATTACAGCATGATAAAATTCACATTGTTGAGCAGCTAATGTCAGCAGATCTTAGGACCTGAACGTCTATTTTCTTATTTATGGTCCAGGTTATATTCCACAGTCTAAAACTGCATCTGTATTATTAAGTGAAATGACACCATATTCCAGGTCTGAACCAACTAGCATGACTCAGCCCCATCTCTACTGTAAGGCTCTCTTACCCCACAAAACAGAGTGGCTTCATTTAAACTCTCTGTTCAGAGCGGTAAGTCCCAAACCATGGCTAGGAATTGTTCAATTCAAGCTAGAATCATCGAAAGCCCATTCTAATAGATTAATACTATAAAAAATGACTTGACAGTGCCAGGGCCACAATGTGATTTACTAGTGCAGGCAGAGCCTAAAGGAGCAGTCAGTCATCCATTTGCTTATATACAATAATTTTAAGTGTGATTATATTAATATTTTGCATCAATCTACCCAAATATTGACAATGTTTTACCTGCTTGCTGTTCGGATGCTTTCCTGTTTTTTCTTCTCAGTCAGTTGTAATGCTTTCTTCAGCCCTTCATAGCAAAGTTTGTCTTTTTATAAATTTGAACAGCTGATAACATGGAGTTCTGATCTGACTGAGAGTTTGGAGGAGTTACAATATTTGATTGCAATGTTTTAATTTCCATACCTACAATCCAAATAAATTACAACCCAGCATTTGAAGAGAGAAGGAAAGAAATTCCCTCTAGGTTGGCTTCATATTGTTATTCCAAAAAAAAAAGTACAGCATATTTGAAAATGTTATTCTGTTTTTTAGCATAATGTATCTATGTAAACAAAATTAATTTTAAGTATTAAGAAAACATGAAAAAGACCACTGGGAAGCTAAAGAGACAGATGTTGACTCCAGTTTTTGGTCCAAATCCGTTTGCCATTTAGCAGACATACATGTGTATAAATATACAGATACATAGTTATTCAAATACAATTGCTAAGTGCTTATTGAAGTCCAAAAAATACGAAGAGGTGAATAAAAAAAGAGTCAGACTAAGTAGACAGAGGTCTAAAATCTATGGGAGCTGAAGAAGAATACTTGGAAAGTTGTCTATTCTCCTTAATAACACAGGATGAGGGAAATGTTGGTGCAGCTTGTCCCTTTTGGGTTGGATGGAGAGCAAATCAGACCTTAAGCACTCTTGTGTCAATTCAAAATAAGCCTATGAAAGCTTGTGATGCAAAATCTCTTAAATTGTTTCTGCCTTTTCCAATGTCTGTAAATTATACAATTATACATGAAATCTATTGAAAAGCCTTGCTTGACCAAAACAAAAGAAAACTGTTCATTGAGGACTCAGGTGAGGACTGCCTCTGCATTTTATTTCATCCTTCAAAAAAGTCCCTATTTTGCATTTTTTATTATTATGTTTTTTAGAGGTGGTAAGAAAATGGAAAATAACTTTGGGGAATAGATCATGATTGTCTCCAGGCTTGTACATCTCGTTTTGCTTGGCTCTATTTCTGTGACATTTCTTTGCTGACATTGTGCTGAATACTCAACTAAGAGAAGTCTACAGATAAAATTTTTGGAGAAAATACAGTTCAGACAGTTTACACGAAGTGAGGATATTACCTCACTTAGGAGTCTGGCTATCTTCTGGACTGGAGCAACAAGTACATAATTCAGGTACCAAAACATGAGTGTCTAATGTCATTCTAGATTGCTTAGATGTGCCTGGCCTCCTGCCACTGCTTCAGGACAGGACAGGTCTCCCTCCTCAAGAACATAAGTCATAGCAGCCAGCCCTGTTTGGATGTGCTGGACAGTTCAGGGCATGTCGGATGGCAGTAGATGTCTTTGCATCACTAGGTGACTGAAGCCCCTTGACAACAGTAAATTGCCTAAATGCAGGCACCTTGTTGTTAGGCACTGTGGAATACTATGCTCTGTCATCAGCTGCCACTTGAAAAGGGACAGGTCTTTAAGTCCTTTCTCATAACCTATACAGACGAGCTGCATACCTTAGAGCATTTCAAATGATACTAGATGCTTACATTTAGGTAACTGAATACTGTTACAGGGGTGTGTGTGTGTGTGTGTTAGAGAGTTGAATCACTCCGTAGGCTCCATAACTCTATTTACTAGATCCTCATTGACCATGAGGAATGCTTGTACTTCTAGTACACATGTAGACACCTATGTTTGCTGTCTCTCAGGACCAAAGCTTGAGATACAGCACCTGAGATCTGAGATAAATCATTTGTAAAAAAGTTGGTCTCTGTCTCACAGAGAAGTGAAGGTAGTCTTGATGAGATGTAAGGTGGAGTAACTCATGAAATAAGTAGCTCCTCTAATGGGAAATTTTATTTCATGAGATGTTTCTAGCAGTGCCATGCAGCCCATAATAAAACATTAGTAGAGTTTCTCAACAGTGTACGATTCCTAAGGCAAAAGGTATTGCACACGACACGAGGTAAATCCACTCTGGACCTCCTTACGATGAATAAAAACAAGTTAATCACTGGATTGGAATCTGGTGGTGGCCAAAGCTGACCATTTAATATGGTCAAAAGCATATTTCCAGACAGTATTTCAGAGGAGCTCAATGTCTCCAAACAGGAAAAGGATGAGCAAATTTGTCTGGGAGGAAAAAATTAGAAGAAAAATAAGAATATCTATACTTGAAGAGAATTTAAGAGATTGTCCTCAAATACATTTTCCCCCTTGATTTTACAACCAAAAAAGGCCAATTTTAGCCATAAGCTTGCTTATTTCAGTAGAAAAGTGAAATGCAATTATAAGTGGGGAAAAAAAAAAGTATGAGACATGAAGAATGAGGAAATATAAAGTATATATAATAGCGTCTCTGTACATATTAGTAATAAGGCAAAATTAAAACTGAATTGCACCAAAGATATTAGTAACAAGTCCACAGATAACATGGCTGAAGATAGTTGGAAGAAGCTGAAATTTATGATGAAAACAAATTCTAATAATGATATAAACCCAGAACTAGACAGATGCAAAACAATAGGTAGAAATTAAATATGTAAAAAAAAATCAGTAAACATTTTTTCTCTGCATTTGGAGAGTAGACTGATGCACTTTCATCAAGCTTATGGTCTTTTTTTCATGTGAGGACTATCATGTTCTTTACAAAGGGAGAACACTAAATAATATTTGTTAGTGATAAATACTTTCAAATTTGATTGTCATAATAATTTGCCCTTAGATTACTTAGAAACCCATGTGAGAGAACTTTCGTTCATTTACAGTCCATTTTCATAGCCTGGGAATACCAGAACACCAGTGCGTTGTTACTGTTCATGAACTACAAATAGGTAGATACTATACCTCAAGGCTATTCACCTGCCATCAGTCCCAGGAATAATAATGTAAAATTCTGATACAGCATTCAGTTGGTAATAAATTGACAACTAATTTCTGAATAGATGCTAATAGATAACTAATGATATAACAGATATTATCTAGCAAGCGTTTACTTGCTTGTGAGGTTATAAACTTAGTGGGTATCAGAGTCTTCGGTAGTAGCAGTAGATTTCCCCAAGGTGTTTCTTTTTAAAAATGACAATGAGCAGAACTTTAAAAAACTGCACATTAAGGGGCTCCCAAAACGTCCTGTCTTTGTGGCAAAGACAATTTATCACCAAGTGGATGTGTTCCAGTAGAGGGTCACATCAACTGGCAGCGGCCAAATGCTATGTGTTGGTTTTCTGGACATCATATTCAAAGATAAGTGGCATGTGGTTGCACACCAGACTGCTGCTTTCTACACAGAATGACAGAATCATAGAATATCTGTCTGGAAGAGACTCACAAGGACCGTCGAGTCCAACACCCTGCTTCTTGCAGGACCATCTGAAACTAAGCCTTAAAGCACCATACTGATGCATTACTTTAGGCAAAGAGTTACAGTCATAGGAACTCACTGGGAGACAGCACCTTGTGGAGAAGCAGCATGATGCAGTAAACCAGCTTTGCAGGAGGCAGCAGTTCCCACTCCCACTGAGGTCTTGTAGAGCAGACTGTTCCAGCAGATGCTGCCCACTGCAGCTGCGTGCACAAACTGGAGCGGCAAACTCCTCAGGACCTCACCATACACCCTGCGAGCTGGAAGCTACTGTTTCTGTGTCAGCTGGCAACCCTGTTGAGTTCGTTAAGTCTAAAGATTTCTGGTGTTCATGCTTCAAGGAGAAACAGTAGAAGACTTACATACTGAGTAGGGATACCCCGGGTCTGTGCTAACTAAGCAGATCTTCATTCCTACCAGCCTGGGAACCAGCCCTCTACTTCTGGGCTGTGCCTGCAAATACGCATTAGCAAACACAAGGATGAAAACTGTGATAAATCAGCCTTCTTCAAGTGGCAGTCTAAAGCATGTCGGCTGCTACCCCGAGACACAACCTTCTTCTCACAGACGGGAAAGTACTGAGTGCCTGTCACGACCTATCAGATCCTGAATCCAGCCTGGGCAGAAATAACCACGTTTCTGCACCAAACTAGAAAACTCCCAAACTTTTCATGTCTTAGATCATGGTTATGTGATGTCTGCAGCACAAGTAGGCAAAAGTGTTTTGTTGAACTCAGTACAGCACTAGCAGGGTGAAGTTTAATTGATGGTGTTACATGGCAGGTTGGGGTAGATGACGCAATGTTCCTGCTGATCTGAAACTGTAGCGATCTGAAAGCAGATAGACATCGCTAATGCTTAGATTAGGTAAGGATGTTTAACACCCAATGGTTTTCAAAGGACATCTACATTGATACAGCACTAGTATATACAAGCAATAGGCAGTGAGCTACCTAAGTTTGCGGAGTTCATCTCTTTCTTTTCCTATAAATTAGCTGTACTGTTTAAAATACAGAGCTGCTACTATAATTTTACCTGTAACCACAACTTTCCCACAAATTCAACAACTCCTTGACATCCTCTTACATTCATTACATTAGGAATCATTTGGATAGGTTCATGTTCCTGGGCCACTTGACTTTCTTTTATACATAGATTAGCACATTTTAAATGCTATAACACAAAGAACAGTGTGTGTGTATATATATAGGAATGTTTTAAAAATAGCATCTTGCCTTTATGTATACAGTTCTTATCATAAAAGAGGTCTGATCAAGCTTTGAATAAATTCAAAGGAATTTTGCCATTGACAATTTCAATCAAATTGAGTGCAGCCTAGTACAAAAGCAGTATGAAAAGCAACGGAGAAGAGGCTAACAGTACTAGAATATAGCCACTGTCAAGTTTGAAGCAAAACAGTGAGCAATTTTTCAGAATGACAAAAACAAAGATTCATGCTCAACTGAAATATCTGTTGCGGTCTGCTAATAGGTTGTAACACTATTACCATTTTTGTAAATTTCCAAAGCTATGATTTCCTTTTTAGGAGAAAGGAAAAAAAGGATTTGGATCACCACAAATTTTGTAATGCTTATAGTATGTGCTCTAACACTTTCCGTTTAACATGTAAGTGCAGTGTAGAGTCTGAACAAACAAAATTTCAATTTGGAGGAATGGAAGTTTTCAGATGAAAAAATAATAAGCACCTACAGCCTTCAGAATCTGGAACTGAATTGTTTTTAGTGGAACTCGTTTGATATGAGTCAGTCTTAAGTAATATTTTCAAAATGCTGCAAAACTTCACAAAAACATTTAACTAATTACTGGAGGTTTGAGTCAATACCATATTTTTTTAAATTCACTAGGTATAGGCTAACAGCTGTATATTCAATATTTAGAGATATGGAAAAAAAATACATAAACACTATGCTACCTCTTTATAATTAAGTGGTTTGCTGTACGATGCCCATGGAATGGCCTTTTCCCTTAATGGAGATTTCTTTACCTTCTGCTGCAGGTAGCCAATTAAAACGAGCTAGCCTTCGTTTTATCTTGACATTAATATTTAATTTAAATTATGAGTGACCAGTTCAAAAATTCACTGTTCATTTTATGTGCCAATGTGAAAAGTTCCACAAGCAATTTTTCTGGGGCTATATGCTCCTATGACCCAGACGTCCTACTCTTAATTTTGGGCACCCAAATCTCTTGTTTTTAGGTTACACATCTGTGTACCAGATGTGTAAACAGGTTTAAGACTAAAAGGAAGCAGTTGGTTTAGATAATATCCATTAGGTTTTAGTAACTTGGGTCCTTTGGGAGAAAGGAGATTAAAAGTGAACTGATTGGGAGGAGTTCCTATTTATGCAGAATTGCATAGAAGTTATAAAGAAGATGGTTTTACAGGAGAGAAAAGGCAGAAACAATATCATTGATGAGTGAAGAGAGAAAATGAGTCACACTGTAACTTGATAGTATTTGAAGGCTGGATCTCACCCACTGCCAAGTGATAGACTTGCAGTGAGCCTTTCAGATTCTTTCACTACAACCTACCAGACTTCTTGGCCATCTCCAGCCTTGAAAATATGAATTAACAAGAAAGGAGTTTTGAATCAAATAAAAGGAATATTTCTGTTCATGTATCACAAGCTGAAGAAAACTAGATGAGAACAGGTTTTGAACGCATTTCCCATCAAAGAAAAATCAATAAATAAGGAAGAATAAAAAAAGAAATTTTGGAGAAAAGACACTGAGATGGTTTAATTAGGAGCACAGTTGCTGTAAAGGTGAAATATCAACACACCCTGGCATTATCAGGTATGAAGCATATTCGTAAGCAGTTTTCAACTTAGATGTCATAGGTGAATTTACACATTATTTTGTGTATTCCTTGGAAATTAGCTAGACTTCGTTTACATGCTACTTAATGACTTCTGAGAACTACCAAAATCAAAAAACCCCCACAAAATAGGACCAGAATGTAGAAATCACCCACATACTTTCCCACTCTCCACTGCAGAAGAAGCCATACCTCCATTTGTTGGGCATTAGTCCCTACCTGCTCTCCCAAACGGAAGTTTATGAGATCAGTGCTTCACAAGTCAGAACAGTAGGATTAGGAAAGCATATAAACTGATGCTGAAGGGACAGTATTAAACAACAAAGTGGAGAGATGACAAGAATCTTATTAAAGAAAAGGAAAAATCTATCGTTTTATATCTTTTCTTTGGAAGGCATGTGATTCTTCATCTCGACTGTGTAATTTATATAGCTAATTTAAAACAGTCAGCAAGACAGGAACTATATGAATGAAAAAGTCTCAGCTGAACTTTATGTGACCCAAGCTTTTACCATATGTTAATTGTAAAACATCACCACGTTTGTTTTATAAGATCTTTCTACAACATATAAAGATGTACATGCTTTGTGTTTCTGTTAATAGAATGAGAAAAAGGATGTGTACTGGACATACAGAAATCAATATAATAAACAACCGGTGCATAAATAGAACTGTGCCAAAAACATACTAAGCCGGCACTGTCCTGTATTTGCAGCCAATGTACAATTCTATTTGCACTGCAAATGTAACACTACCTCTATTACTGAAAGACCAAAATATGTATTAATTTATTATAATACTGAGCTTGTCCTTCAAAACAAATCTTTAATCTGAGAAAACACAACTACTGCCTTTTCCATGAATTTGAAAAATGTCTTTACTAACATTATACTCCATCGCTCAGCTTTCTGTATCTTCTTCCACAGAGTAAACGTCCGTATTGCCTTAAAGGTCATCCTTATCTGTATTAAAATTCTTTCCTTTATTCCAATCGAACTTTTACTGAATGCTTCTGCTTGTTGCCCCATTTGCAGTCAAGGCTACAGTTTTGGTTTTCCTTGGTCAGCTGAAACCAATGAAGTAATTTTTAGATAAGTATCACACTGTGCATGAGAAACTCCATCTGGTCTCTGTTTGTCCGCACGCAGAACAACAGCTTTGTCCACTTCTACATGTCTCGTTCTGATACCATGCACACTTCTTCACCTACTTAGCTTATTCCACTACCGTAATCCCACTGCCTCACATTCACTTATCTGCATCATTCAAATAGTAATGTAGTCATGGTCCGTCATTAGCATGTTTCCTAACGTGTAAATGGTTCTCCCAGACCAGAAGGACAGGCGTGATGCCAGAACATCAAAAGTGTAGCATTCACTCCCTATGGGCTGCACTGGCACTTGGCACTCCGTCTTGAGCAAATTTGTTTGCTAAACGTGTTATCGAAGTAGCACAGAGGTCCACAATCATTTGGCGTCTTTCCTGTTCTCGGTTAAGGGCACTGAATTATGCCAGGCCTTTTCCTGCTCCCAGTAACCTGCACTGGGAGGGAGGCCAAGATGCATCAGTAGCAGATTTTGGGGGAAGCCAACATCCAGGCTCCTCTTGCTCAGGAAGCTGCTAGCGTTCTCCAGCCCAGCCACATCCTGTACCATGACTTTTCATAAAGATAGACAGTTGATAACAGACAAAAAAACTTGATCTGTACCCCAAACAATTGCAGTCAAACACAATTAAACACACAAGACATTTTAAAATGGCTTGTGCATGATTTCTGTATGCACGTTTCACATTTGTCCCTTTCCAACTCCATAAGAAAGAGCTTGCATCCTGTAAAAAGAGAAGACATCCACCATGTAGAGATAAGGGAGGGTTCTTATGGAAAGATTAAGACCCACTTTAAACAGTTACTGTCTTAGTGCATTATTTTTTGGCATTCCCTGGAGAAACTAACATCTCATCCAAGCCTTAAGATGCATTCTTGAACTACATCCATGGAATAAGAAACAGACAACGTAAAGCTGAGTAGTTCCAGATTCTGAAAAGCAGGAGCAAGCTGTAAGTGCAAAAATGAATAAATGTATAAAGTGAGTTTACAGTAACTGCTGAAAAGCCGTTCCTGGGATGTGTTTTTATTAAACAAACATGCTTTCAATCACCAAAGAAAATCCTCAGATCAAATAAATTGCAGTGCTTTGCAGAAGATACTTTGAACTCGTATTTAATGTTGTGGAAAAGGTTAGAATTCAAGGACAATCCTGCATCTTCGGTTCTGGACCTTAAGCTAAGACTTTTATTGAGGATATTTTACTGCAGACATAAGATAGTTAAAGAAAAAGGCAGAAAGATGAATGAGTCACTTGGCTGAAGAAGCACAGCAGCATTGAAGTCTGAGTGCTATTTGTTAGCTCATGTCTAGCAGTATAAAATAAGTTGGAAAACAAAAGTCTGTTTGCAATTTGTTTTACAATCTAAAATGTTTTCCCTCTAAAATACAGAAATTTCTTGTATAAGGCTATGGCTAGTGGTCTAAACTTTCTCAGGTTTGTGAAACACTGATCATTCTCTCATCCCACAGGAATAACAGATGGGTTGTCCTTGTACAAAATATGGTATCCACCTGAACTTCATTAGAAAGCTGCATTTTTGTACATGCCACACCACAAGATCACCATGATGACATAGCAGCTTCAGAGAGCAGCGTGACTAGGGCTTTTTTTTTTTTTTCTCGTAACACAGAGGATCTGGCAGACTTCTACCTCCTGACACTGTTTACAGCATATATTGGTAGATACAGTCCCTTATTGCATCTGCTCTGGGAATTAAGGAAAGCAGCTTCAAGGCAGTAAGGTAAGTGCTGCTGCATGCTTTAACTGTAAAGTTCAGCTATTTAAATGTAGCTATAATGGGAATGTCAAAACATGTCAGGATAAGTTTGCCAATTCGTAAATTGAACACAAATCAAGAGTTGCTTAGTGGATTTGCTTTCTCAGTTTCCTTAAAACCTCACATACTTTGTGCATCAGTGTTGCACTTTTTTACAGTCTGTTTTGTTCTACTTCAAAAGAAGAGTTGACGTACAGTATAAAGAGATTTGTAAGACTACTCACTGCTTACTTATTCATTCATATTCTATTAGTAAGAAGTCCACAGACTCCATTTGTTAAATCATTTTTCTTCATTTAGCAAAAAGACAGAATATTCTGATATTTAACTAATTAATCAGGTAAACTATGAGAGGAAAATTACAGATATTTTGAAATTTTTAGTTCATTTTAAAGCACACTTTAAATATATTATTGAAACTTTTACAAAGTAACGTTATGCTGCAGATTTAAGGTATATTTAGTTTAAGGCTGGTTGAATGATAAACTTGTATTTATTTTTTTTTCCACAACTTTAGAATTAAGGTAGTATAGAGTAGCTTCAAAACAGTTTGAATAATTTGTCTACTCTACTGTAGTAAGCATTTTTCCAAAATCATGGGTTTGCCATTTAGTATGTTTTGGCAAGTTGCCTGAGCAACTTCACAAATACTTCCCCAGGTATTGTACAACATAACTGGTTGGAACAAACACAGGCAATTAGTTCAATCATGCTTATGTTATAAGATAAATGTCTAAGAATGTATCCTGATTTATCTTTTGGATTCATGTAGTTCAGTGCAACAAACGAGCATGTGTGCACTTTGTATTCACTTATTACACTTCTGACAGAAAAATTTAGATATATGAATGAGAAATCTGTGAATAAAGCAAGATAACTACACTACACATGTACTTTAGTGTGCTATTTTGTGTCACACACATGTTCATATGCCCTTGCACTACCGAATTGTCACCCACATTTTAAAATGTTGATAAATAATTCAAAACACTTGCTATCTAACTTTTTAAATTACTTTCAGGGTTCTGCAGAGCAGTTAAACATTGCATACTATTTAAAAGAAATGTCAACCTATGATATCAATAATAAAATTTAGCATTGCAAATAGCATTTGAAACCAGAAGAACAATAGAAATTGAATTTAAAATCAGATGTTTGTGCTACTTTATCAGAAAGACTATAAAATGATGCAGGTGTATAAAAATGATACTGTTAGGTCAAAGAGTGTAGTTCGAGAAGTTCATTACACTCTGTCTTATACTTTTAATACAGAAGCAGTTAGTGCCCTATCCTTAATGGTCAGTACCTAAATAGGACCAGATTTTGAGCTGAACTGTATCACTGCAGTGTCTTTGCTTTCAGAGGAGCTGTACTTGTTTATACCAGCAGGGGACTGACGGTTGAGTTTGCATGTTCTCATGCAGTAATGAAGAACAGAAAAAGGAAATTACACTGATAGTTCATGTTTCAATGATTGCTCTACCCTATGGTTTATAATTAGGTAAATGTGGTGGGATCAACACCATGGTAAAGATAGGCAATTGTCCTCCTTACTCGGCTGACAGCATCTTAATACCTAGCAGAGGGACTTTGTGGGTGATTGACTAGAGAAAACATGAGAATATTTTTTAAAAAAATCTTTGTGCTGTACTGCATGAGATCAATAGGCCCTGCCTAGAGGTACTTCGGTTGAGATTATTAGCTGATGAAAATGTGAATTGGCTTTTATCAAGTCAATAAAAGCAAGGTTATTTAGAATTAGGAAAGACTTTCCAGCTATGGCCCTGCATTTTAACACTACATACTCTGTGTCAGACTAAACAATGCCAATAGCAAAAGTAACTTAGTCTGCTGGAAGATTGCCCAGATCTGAGATCAATGTCTGGTGGTCTGCTTACAGGCTTCACATACTTTCTGAAATTATCTGAGAACAAGAAGGTTCTGAGGATTTTCTTAATAATCTCACTCTCTGAGCAGTAGTTGAGTACATCAAGCATTGCCTTTTACTGGTGAAAATCAAAGTAAGATCACTGACTTCAGTGATGCTAGACCCAATTTCCAACACAACTATCATCTAGGTAGTAACAAAGAAAAGCAAGATACCAGTTTTCACAGATTAGAATCTTGTGGATTATCTGACAAGAAAGGTATGCCCTTGAAAAGCAAGGTGAGATCACTCACATTGGCTCACAGCAAAACATCCCCAAAGATACTGAACGCCCTTTTTCTGTATGTGTACTGGAAGACCAACTATGTGAAGCCAGTGCTTTATTGTTCTATTGACTTAGAATGGTCATACAATGTAATCAACACATTTATTAAGAGAGGGATATATATAATTTGCAAGAACATTTGCACTGTCTGAAATGCAGTCATTTCAGATCCACTGTAGATCCGTATCAGGTAGAGAATACTTGTGCACAAATATGCAGTGCTGGTTGTTTGACATGTCCAGGAGAATATGTTATATGTTTCTATTAGTTTGTTCTTTAGGTGAACATGAAACTTAGTGGAACATGCTTTACTGAATATGACCCATGAGAAGAAGATATTTCAAGCTACAGGCACCTTAACAACACACTACACAGCAGATCATTACCCTGATCTGTAACTTCCACGGATCTTCCAAATTTAAGTAAATTGCCACGTGTTATTTATATATGAGGCAATTCAGTGTATTAGGAATGCCTGACGAAATTTAAATGGCAGAACCGCTTCTAAACATGTCCTTCAGCAAAACTGAAATCTCTTCTGTGCCAGGTTTATAAAACTTGGACCTTATAATCCTTCTTGTGATTTAATGAATGAATGAAGAAATATATAAAGAATTTTTTACTTACAACCGCAGAATTGCCTGCAATTTTGCCTTACAAAGGCAGATTATAATGAGACAGGGATTGTAAATTTATAGTAGTAACAATGCAATGCTAACAAACTAATGTATTTTTTCTTAATAGCTTTAAATGGGAAGCTTAAATTAGTTTTTAATTATAATCTTTATGTGGTAAAATTTCAAATATTGCTGAAAGAGAGAAAAAATTAGTTATAACTTTTTTTATTCTCTTTCACCATACAGGGACAAGACATATTGCAATGATGACTTTAAACTCCCTACCTGTCTTTCTGTTATTGATTAGTGGCATTTTTTGCCAGTATGACTATGGTCCTGCAGAAGATTATGGTTATGATCCTTTTGGGCCATCCTCAGCAGTCTGTGCCCCAGAATGCAATTGTCCTTTAAACTACCCTACTGCCATGTATTGTGACAATCTTAAACTAAAAACCATTCCAATTGTACCAAGTGGAATAAAATACCTTTATCTTCGAAACAATATGATTGAGGGCATTGAAGAGAACACCTTTGATAATGTAACAGACCTACAGTGGCTGATCCTAGATCACAACCATTTGGAAAATTCAAAAATTAAGGGAAGAGTATTCTCTAAACTAAAGCATCTGAAGAAACTTCACATTAACTACAACAATTTGACTGAAGCTGTTGGACCACTCCCCAAAACTCTGGATGACCTGCAATTAAGTCACAACAAGATCACAAAAGTCAATCCCGGTGCACTTGAGGGGCTGGTGAATCTGACTGTCATTCACCTCCAGAACAACCAGCTGAAAGCAGATTCTATTTCTGGGGCTTTTAAAGGCCTGAATTCACTTTTGTATCTTGACTTAAGCTTCAATCGACTTACAAAGCTACCAACAGGACTGCCTCACTCCTTACTCATGCTGTATTTTGATAATAACCAGATCTCCAACATTCCCGATGAGTACTTCCAAGGTTTTAAAGCCCTGCAATATTTACGTTTATCCCACAATAAATTAACAGATTCTGGAATACCAGGCAATGTCTTCAATATCACATCGCTGGTTGAGTTGGATCTCTCCTTCAACCAGCTGAAGAGCATTCCAACTGTCAGTGAGAACCTCGAAAACTTCTACCTCCAAGTCAACAAAATTAACAGTGAGTTAAATTTGCATATTTTCATTAATCTTTACCACAGTGCAGACACTGATAGTCAGTGTAAGTATCAGAAAGGGTAGATCAACCAGTCTGAAGAAATGATACTGGTTAGACTGTTAGCACACTAGTATTTCTCTGACTGTTGTCCACATTAATGTTAAAAGATAGACGTTTATCTGATAGCTGCTCAAGTTAACTTTAAAGACAGAAATTTCTGTTTTCATACTAATGTGGGTATTATTGTTCAAATTCTCATCTCACGTAAACTGGAGTAACTCAACAGAAGCCAATGCCTTATACAACTGAGGAAAAAACAGTGGGAAAATCTTGATCAATGTAGAAGATCTTCAGAATTCGTAAGTCAGCAAAAAGAAAGATATCAGATGAGGATCTGACTTTTCAGGAGGCTAGTAGTGAAAGTGCTGGAGGGAGGAGAGAGGGAGAAGACAACAAATTCATAAGGTATCAGGCACAAGGCACAGTGAAAAAGATACAACAATGTAGCTGGTTTTCTTCTCTTTCCTCCCTTCTCTTATGCAGTATCCCTCCAAACCCATCTTGAAATTCAAAGAGCTGGGCCTATTATTTTTTCTTTTCATTCTCATTTCCCATCACATCGTTTGATCAGTTGGCAAGCAGTTGGCTCTCCATTCATTCATGATTTGAAAAAACATTCCTTCTGATGCCAATAAATGTCACAACTTGCATGAAATCATGGAGGTTTCTACTGAAACAGGGCTTTTACGAGGCTGTCCTAATCCTGGGATAGGAAGGAGGTTATCTGAGAGCTGGAGAGGCCTTGCCATCACTTCTGTCAGTGGTGGTCCCTGATGGAGAGGCAGATCTGCCAAGCTTAACAGTGTTTCTGCAGGAGGGCTTACATCACCTTGCTAGCTGGCATAAAGTAAACCGTAAAACCCTCTCTTCTGTTGGCCTGCTTGTATCCATCAGGGGGTTAGGATATCAGTGTTAGCTATTCCATACATAGATAACTCCATACAGATGTAGCCTTTAAAGCCAGATATTTTAGTGCAGATCTTACCAGACAGAGGGCAAGACCTTCTGAAATGTTTTGTATTTACTATGCTTCACATTTTCCTCAATGTTATTATTTTTTCCCTATTACATCTCAGTTCCTTGTTTTGATGAGGGAAAACAATGAGTTAATGCTTCCCACCTGAGGTACCACATACAGCGACCTGTAGAACTCTATCAGATACTCTCCCTCTCCTAAAAGAGCTAACAATGATGATGTTTAATTTCTCATGAGATATATGAGGCAATTTTCCCTGCTGAGTGGTTGTTCTGAGCCTTCTGTAAGACACCCAGGTACTGAGTTTGCTTTCCATTCACATTTCCAAGACTTCTGAGTCAAGGACTGTGACAACAATTTAATTTTGCAATGAAAGCTCTATTTCCAGACTACTGGTCAGCAGCAGAGGGGGGTGGTGTGAGGAGTGGGTGTGCACCATCTACTGCTGCACTGTCATTGCAACCCTATGGACTGATGCAAGAGAACTCTGATTTATTTGTTTTTGCTTAACCACAAAATCTAGCAGACTTCAATATTAAATATTCTTAACTATTTAATTTCGCAGGCATAGTATTGTGCTCCCCAAGATGCCAACTGACAGTGTGGGACAAAATTTAGTTAGCAATAAGCATTTCAGTTTAATGAAGTACCAGATACAGGGTGCCCAAAGACTTTGCAGTTCGCTATTCATTACACCATACAGCTGTGAGTGCTTCATCTCTAAAAATAGTTGATTGACCTTTATTTGAGCCTCAAAAAATTGAACAGTTTCTTTTGTTAATAAAATATTATATTTGTGTAAGGATTTTGTAAGGATTGTGTAAGGATGACTGCAAACAAGGCGTTTCCCTTTCATACCATGGCCCATGTGACACATATACCGTGAGAGAGAAACTTCTATATTAGGGGTCATGATAATTTGTTTCAAAACGTACAAAAGGAATAATCGTTCAGATTATGCTTACATAAATTGAAGTTTGCACTTATACTGAAATCTAACATAACTATATTTCTCCAGGGTTGTTAATTTATTACTGTCTCCCTTTTTCTCAAGTACCTTTAGGCTAATAATTAAATTTTATATTTGTCTAAGAAAGAGTGATCTGGTTCCAATCCTTTAGATATTACCAGAAAGAAAGGAAATATCTCTCTAAGTTATTGTCTCTGGGTTTCATCCTGGGCTTGCTACAGTCATTACACATTGCCATACATAAAAAGTTACCTGTTTGAGAAATACCCTCATTTGAGTGACTTCGAGCTTTTTCGAAGAACATTTGATGAATATACATATAAAAAAATTTGTAGAGAATTGGCTTCACTTTGGTATGTTCTGTCTTCATCTGTGATACAAAGAGAAGTGGGCAAAGCAGACAGCAAACTGGAATGAAGACAAATTCAGAGTAATTCCTCTGATCTCTAACTAATAAATTGAAGCACATCCATTATATTGAATAATGTAGATTAGATAATTCATTACATAATTAGACAATGTAAATTATATATCAACTGTATACTCCATCTACTGCACTCAATGCTAGTTGGATCTCCAAGCTAGCACAGGACCATGCGAGGTTTATAAAAGCGTTGGTTTTCTCCATACCTCTAACCTAAACTGTAACTTCTTTTTTAAATATTTCTTGCTATTAGTAATTTAAGGGTGGACTTTTCTGTTTAACAACAGCAGTTTGCTACCATGCTTTAAGATGATGCCATTAGGGTTGTGTGTGTGTGTGTGTGTGTATACTTGTTTTGCAGGCTCCTCAAGGCAAAAAGAAACTCTGCAAGACAGAAAAAAGTACAAGAATCAAAGAGGTTCAGTGATACAAGAAGAGGGTCCAAAGGGAAACTTCTCCATAGCTCATTTGTACTTGTAAGCAATTAAGGAGAGAGTTATTGCTTCCACATGAAAGCCCAGCAAGAAGATATCACGTGAATGTATTATTGCAAGGGGGAATGTGAAAGTGTTCCAGAGGCAGTTAAGGGGCCACATATTCTGCTCCAGTCCATTGGCTGGATCAGTACCTGCACCATAATTGTACTTATTAAAACAGAGTTAATTGTGGAGGTGCTTTAGGGTCTTTTAGGGTCTGACTCACTCCACCAATTCCAAAAGGATTTTTTTTTACAGTGGCCTGTACAGAAATGACTCAGATATGATTACTGTGGGACTATAGACCAGCAAGGATGACTATGGTACTTCAAATCCCATTAAGATTGCCCATTGTATTGCACGCCTGAACAAGGCATCTTTGCATACTTAATCTTCCTTTCAGCTAAAGACTGCTTACACTCCTGATGTACAAGGAATACACTCTCATCCAGCACGTAGTAAAAAATTAATTAGTCTAAAAAATAAGTGTTTCCATGCTCCCATTTTGCTGTTCCTGCTTTTTTTTCCCCCAGATATTTCAAATATTCAGGCAGCTTGCTAGACTATCAGAATTTCTTATGGTGACAGACACTTTTAGTGAGAAAATAATTGTTCAGGTCAAAATCCAATTTTCACCCAACCCTTGTTCTCTCAGTGTCTGGCTCATGCAGGAATTCTGTGTTGGGAAAATATGAATGTCACACTAGTTGCAAAATTCCAGGTACACTGCCTCTGAACCTGAATATTATAAATTCAGGAAGATATTTTAATGCCTGCAACATTAATAAGTGTAATAAAGGAGGAAGTAAGCTGCTGGCATATTTTATGCAACAGTGCTCTAGTCTCACCATTTGCAGTTTTCATACAGATCATATAGGTAACAGCACATCAAGTGCATTCACAAGACCTACTTACCATATTTTCTGTTGGTGGAGACTGCAATTAGAAAACAAACATTTTTAATATGCTTCTGGCAACTGAAAATTATATGAACTGTATGAAAAATTAATACCCAAATACAAACAGTGTGCACCAAATATTGGAGCCAAAACCCACTGAAGTCCATGACAGAGTTCCTTTGACTTCTGTGAGGACTACATCTACATCCACTTCCAAAGTGGTTTCAATTTCATAAATAGTCAACACAGATGAGTATTTTGGTAACACAGATAAATTTTGTTGTTTACATTCATGAAGTTTACATCCTTTGAGTAGTTAAGCATCTACCGAAGAAAAATATACTTACCATGTCATTCCTGAATGACAAGAAAATAGAAAAAAATTTCTATATTCAAATTCATGCTTATTTTAGTCTTTACAGATTAGACCCAAACTATGCAGAAAACTGGACCTAAATAGTTAATGGTATAGCCTGTAGGCTAAGCAAATGAGTTCAAAGTCTCAGGAACTTACGTTTTCATTCAGCAAAATTCCACACAGTTCTAATCCTATAAACATCTGTCAGATTATATGATCCTAACTCACAAGAATCATCAGTTCATTTCAGCTGGTACATTCTGAATCGGAAGAGTATCAGAATTTGTCTGCGGTCTTAAAATTATACTTTATTGCAATATGGACTGCCCAATAAATGTGCCATTAGGGCTGCATTTTATCTCTCACCCTTCCAAAAGAAGGTTGTACACTATACAAAATATAGGAAATTGTTTTGATTTACTTTAATCAAATTGGTGATCAAGATCTAACATTTGAACTAGGTTTCCTTAATCTCTACTCAAAATAACTTGTTTTCTAAAACATACACAAATCTTCACCCATTCTTCAACATCATATCTCTGTGTCCAAAAAATTATCTAAGCTCTCACGCTCTAAAGAGCTGCCTGTACAGATGCGTGTACATTTATACTTGTTTACACAAGCAATTTTTCATCAATGATAGCAGATTATCGTAATGCCAGTTCTGAAAGCATCCATTCGAAGTTAAAGTGGAGATATGAGAGATACTTCCTCCGCTTCCTTTAGTAAGTACTACAACATGATGTAGGTAACCACATTTTCTTAGATGAGTTAAATAGTCATGAAGAAAAGATATATAAGGTGGTGTTTTCAAAAGTCCACCTTATAAAATGGCATCTGATTTTTAGAAATTTTTAGAGACTTTTACAGATTTTTAGAGATTTTTACAAAAAAGGCATCTGATTTTTAGGATACTACCTTGATTTCTCAGAAATTATGAGAGCTAGTCCTTTGCAACATAAAAGCAACTGAAGATATGAAATTTGTCTATATACTGGTGAAGAGGTTCATAGAAGGAGTTCCTTTAAAATATTTTCTGTGTGAATTCAATTTATGTCAATGGCCTGAAGAAGAACAAGCCTCTCAGACTGCTTCTTTAGTAGTGATGGAGCTTTTCAATAGACTAATCCTCTGTCTGACTCAAAGGAAACACAGGTGAGAACGAAGGACCATTTTTGCAGAATAACATGACGTGGTATGCAGGGAACATCAGGTTTATTCACATACATTCTCTCTTGAGAATAGATCTCTGCATGACAGAGGTGTATAATAAGTGTATGTGTGTGCTTATATATACTAAGCACAGAATTTCTTTGTTTCATATAATTTCTAGCTTACAGTTAATGCTGGTCATAGGATAGAATCATAGAATCATAGAGTGGTAGGGGTTGGAAGGGACCTCTAGAGATCATCCAGTCCAACCCCCCTGCTAAAGCAGGTTAGCCTAGAGTAGGTTGCACAGGAATGCGTCCAGGCGGGTTTTGAGTATCTGCAGAGAAGGAGACTCCACAACCTCCCTGGGCAGCCTGTTCCAGTGCTCTGTCACCCTCACAGTAAAGAAGTTCCTCCTCATGTTCAGGTGGAAAACAAGACATAGTTTTCCATTCAAGACTTATCTGGTGTTATGTGAACCAAATAATACTTCAACTGAATACAGGTTACATTATGATATATAAATTACAATAAATACAAATGTGGTGGGTTTTTTTATACTCACCTTCTGATCCTACTGTTCTGGAAAGGTTCAACTACCAACAATTTAAATGTAAAAATTTAAATGTAAAACTCTTCCTCATCCCCAGCCCCAAATTTCTTTTTGAAACTAGCAAATCAAAATGAGACATCCAAAATAACATTTGACGCAAACACCCATTGGACTGACCGTTCTTAACGGTAGGGCCATATCATGGTTCCAATTTCTCCAGAAACTTTTTACTTCCTTCAATACCTTATGTAGCATTGTTTTACTCTTCCTTCATAATGTACCCAGCATAACAGATTCCTCTCTCTGCATCTCCAGTTTTACTGTAGATTCAGTTTTTTCCTTTTTTATAAGTGCCAGATTAGATCTTTATATAAAGTCTGAAGTCTTAAAAATCAAAAGGGTACTGGGAGTACATCACATTCAAAAATCTCAGTCTTGAAATTCCGAACTTCTCACAATTAATGGAAAGAACAATCCCCTCAAGTTCCAGCAAACTCATGGGGAATTACATCAGTGGACATGCGAAATATCAAAAAATAGCAGAATAAATTTAAAGTCACAATTTCCCAATAAACTAAAAAAGCAGAAAAATAATAGTTTTATCCTATTATTCCTGTTTTTTCATGCTTTCTCTTATTCGTGTTCCCTTTGTTACAGAGTTCCCATTGAGCAGCTTCTGTAAGGTTGTTGGGCCAATGACCTATTCCAAGATCACACACTTGCGCCTGGATGGAAACAATCTCACTCGGGCTGACCTGCCACAAGAGATGTACAACTGCCTTCGGGTGGCTGCTGAGATTTCACTGGAGTGAGATACCTGGGAGCTACCAGTTCCCTTCTAGGGGACGTAACTACAGGAATTACATCATGATAGCTCTTTAAAATTAGGTTATGCCTTAAAAAAATGTCAATCTGCATATTATCCATTCTGTTTGTTAATATTTAGCATGAACTTGGCAATCTTAAGGAAATGTGTACATATTTTTACAAACAGTTGTATTTAGAAAGCACAAGAATGACCAAATATGGTGCAAAATGTGCCTTCATCTGTCTAGCTAAGTTGATGAAAAGCATTCAACTTAATAGAAATCTATGTCCATGCATGCAATATAGCCAGCTGGTACCAGACTTACATGGATGTCAGGTGGGTTTCATCAGGGTGCTGAGCGGTATGGGCTAGCCTGTGTAAATACAAGATTCTTCTCCAATCATTCCAACTTCCTTAATAATTCACACCTTTTTCATATTGTTATTAAATACAAAGAAAAAAATGATTTAAGAATTTAACAACAATTTTAAATGTATGAAAATATGTTTTCAGAGCCCACAACATTATTAAATTAATGAGATATGTGAAAGGTAACAAGGAAAAAAACATTTTTCAGGTTAAAAAATTGTTTAGTCTTCTTTTTGTCATACTTTCATTTAAACTTTCATAGTAAGATTTTTATCCATTACTGGTATAACTGTTATTCCAAAATAAGTCATATATACAAGTATTTTTATTCAATTACTTGCATGCTACTTTTAACGAGATTGTAGAAAATAAAGCATAGCAAATAGTATTTTTGTGTCCATATCATTGTCAACTATGTTTCAGTCTTTTATAAATTGAAAAATCCTTCAGGTTAAGACAAGACAATCTAAGCTATTCTATTATTATTAAAATTTATTGTAAGGTTAATAAACTGTTTTCTCTACTTTCAAGTTTCAATACGTTTTGTAAACATAGTTTAACATGCTTCACTGCACTTGTGTTGGCCATTAAGTCGATGCCTTATGGAGCTTGCAGTATAGGCATAACAGCACTATGAAATGGTGCAAATTAATTTCTCAGTATTGTCAAAAGAACAATGAAATCTTTCAGAAGCCACAGGCAATGAGTATAATGCAGCCCTAGTTACTCATGATAGTGAGATGGTAGTATATTCTACCTGTGAAAGAATAGTCCAAATATTGTCAGTATCCTGGAACACACACTAAAATAAATGTGTTAGTAACTGAGAGCTTGCCTGCAGACCCAGATCATCCCATGGGTGCTATTTTCATTTCAACTACTAGACTACTAAACATTCAAACAGAAACTTGTTTAGTTTCTATAGCAAAAGCAGAAACTATCACCTCTGAAAAAAATCCCCAACAAATCACACCAAACCGTTTAGTCAGCACATTGCCAATTCCAGTTGTTTAGAATCAATACGCAATCCACAAAGAAACCTGGGACTAAAACAAAAGGAGATTTGCAGCAGACAATAGAAATATTTCCATCCTTATTTTTGTCGTTTTGAAACTCATATTTGTTAGTTCTTTTTTTATCCACATACAGGAAGGATTGAAAGTAACCTTTGTTACAAGTAAGCTAGAATTTTCATAAAAGAACAGAGTCTAAAACTGGAGCTTTCTGAACATGTTAGAGTGGGAATCACTATGGAATAGCACCTAGGCATTATAACATAGGAGAATAAGAAAGAAGTGCATGCAGAACCCCACAAAGAATAGAAAAAAGATATGGGAAGAGCATACAACCATTTCCAGAGATTTTAGCTCAACTGTTCCTTTACTGGAAAATACCATAAACACTAAGACGTCTAAAGCACAAACTGATTCTGAGATGTGTCACCACATAGCTGTAATCTAGCAAACAGGACAGAAATGTATTTTTCTTTTCAGTTTGTTTCAGTAAACCAGTTATCGTTAAGTGAAATGAAACAGTGGGAACAGTGAGACTGAGAACAGTCCACCTCAGGACAGATTAAAACCTGTTGATGAGGATATTTTCTTCATACCCATATTTTGCAGATAAAGCATCCACAGACGTTCACAAGGCATTCTGTAGTTCTGTTCAAGGGATACAGTAGAAGGAAGACCTCTGTCTAAATAGCAAACTACAAATGAACTCCCTCAGAAACTGGGGAACCCTCACCTTACAATCAGCACTTGAGCAACTAAGTGAAAACGGCATTTGGCAGTACAGTTTTATCTTGAACACCTCTTTCCTGTGGTTCAGAAATTCCCATTTAGCTGGGGAGAGATAACATTGCACAGCTTGCTCTTCATATTACCTGAAATTAGAACGTGAAATCCTTTTGCTGGAGGAGAAATGAAACACTGTACCCCTTTGCTTTCATATTGTGAAACACAGAAGCACCCGTTTCTGTTTCTGCATTAATGAATTGGTTTAAATAACTATAAAGACTGTTTAAGTTCTCAATCTATACATATCTTAAAGAAACAAATAGGCAACAATGTAAATATACATGTACCTTCGTTCTCAGGTTATGAAAGGTACAGGAATTGTTTGCTAGGCACTAGGCAGAAATGTAGATGTTTGGGAATACTTTACAGAGCTAGAGACTTAGAAACCGAGTCACCGTAACTTACAATTTCTACCCTTCCTGGAAGGGAACGTGATGGATCTTGGCTGTAAGGCCCTCAGCATTATGGATACTGAAAAACATGATGCATACGACCCTGTTCCCACCTAACCTGATCATATTATAAGAAAATTATGTGTCCAGGTGCAAAGATGTTAGTTAAAAGTAGGTAGACATGAACAGATAATAACACAGCAGCAGTAGCATGGAGACTGCAGAGTGGGTAAATTAACCTGAACTAAATTCTGTTTAGGGCCACATAATATGCAGCCTATGGTATAGCTACACAATTTACTTACAATATGTGTCCCTTCTCATATGAAACTGCATGAAAATGTCCTAACAATGAGTAAATTTGTCAGGACACTTTCATGCGGAGTTTCATATGGAAGAATTTACAAAAATAAAGATCTTTTGGGAAGATATGAGTTTGAAAGCAGATTTAAAAAGGAAAGTTTGCTACGAATGTCATGAAAAGCAGTATTATGACAATATACAATATCAATACATAAAAACTTTACCCATGAAATTTCAGGAACTGGTTTGCAAGTATGTGGCATAGTCATTCACAAAGATAGAGTCACCTTTCAAACAAACAAGTATTGTCTGATTTAAAAGATATTTTTCATATTAGATTAAATTAGAGAAGTTCCCTAGAAGGAACAGGCAGTGACTTCTTAGGTGAATTTCTGGACATGCACCGGAAGCATAAATCCTACATGCCCTCTACTGCTTTATAGCATAGTCAAATGGATCAAGAAAGGAGTAAGCAGTTGACTACAGCTGTCATTCCAGTGCAAGAAACCTGGCAGGGTCCCGTCCCTACTCGCAAACTTTCATTTTTAACGAAAGGGAAGAAATAGGTAGTTGCTTAGCATAAACCAAATTATTTTGAAAACTGGGAACAAGAAGGCAAAACATCATTAAGAAAGGCAATCTGAATTGTTGTATGTACAGCTGCAACAAGCGTAGACTGAAGACAGTAGAGACTGTGAGTGTACAAAGCAAAATGAAGTTCAGTGGAGATCCACTAAGATGGAGGGTTACAAAGAGAACTTCCTTCAGTCATCTTTTTTCCAGGCTATGCCAAGTCACTTCCCTTAGCCTCTCTGAATATACCAAATGCCTCAGTCCCATGATTTATTGCAGTCTTCCATTGCCTAAAAGAGCACTATAGAAAAAAGGGCCAGATTCAGGGGTGTGTAATGAAAGGACAAGAAGGCAAATGAAAAGTTCCAGAAAAAGAAATTCAAACTGGACATACAAAGAAATTCTTCAAAATGAGCATGTAATGCACTGACACAAGTTGTCCAGGGAGGCTGTGGACTCTCCATCCTTGGAGATTTTCAGAACTTGCATGACAGTGCCCTGAGGAACTGATCTGGCTTTGAAGTCAGCCTTATTTTTACAAGGAGGTTAAACTAAATGACCTTCAGATGTTCCTTCAAACTTATTTATAATTTCTTTGAATCTGTGGCTCTAAGAATACTAGTAACCAATGGGGCTCAATACCAGTTTTATTAACCAGCTCTACAGTTGAAGAGATTTGTATTAAATCAATGTGGAAAATTTATTGTCTCAGGTTCCAGTCCACAATTCAGACTCCCATGATACTCACAAAATCATAACGCAGCTAACATTTGGATATAGATTTCATAGGTAAAAACTGTGGAAATTTTCCTTCAATGCCCAGATGTCTGCAGCTGGCTTGTGCAAATCTGCTCCTATTTTGACACTTGCGAGTGCTGGCAGTCAAGTCAGAGTTCCATCCCATCTAACTAACTCTCCCATGTGGGACAGCACTGGCAAACATACTCAGATGTCTATACAAAGTAAGGGGAACAGTCTGTGAGCTACCATCCAAGCAGACACAGTGTTCATGGAGGACATTTTAGTTTTGTACTTTTTTGCAGATTTAGATACTGGATGAAAGACTCTCAGTCTGTAAAAAAATAACTTAATCGGTATGCTATAAGCATCCATGGATAACTATCTCTTAAATATTCTATATTTATTGTGAACTGTTCAACACCTGTTAGCACAGAGAAAGAAAAGGAGGACTAAGTCTGTACTTCAGGACACTCACCTTGAATGTAGGAATGTCAGGTTCAAGTGCCTGGGCACTTGATCTCTTCACTTTATTACGCAAAGAGAAACAGTCTTAAAAGAAGAGGCTGAAGCACTTTTAATCACACAATACTCTGCAGCTTCTGAGATAAAGTTGTGGTTGTGGACTAGACAGGAAATAATTGAGCCCGTATCTCCACATGCTAGAACCACAAGAAGGATCCCACTAGTCCTCTTTGAGACGTGACCGGCCTGAAGTGCCCAACATGAATGAGTTCAGAGGTGAGACTGAATTGCTCAAGGCTTCGCTTACTCAATCACATAAACACTTTGCCCTGAAGATTTCAGTTTGGAAACTGTAAGTGTTCTCAGTTTGATAGCTTTCGTGAACCCTTTAGGTGCTAACTGGGTTTTTTTGTCAGCACCTATATCCCTCCATCAATGTATATGAAGGTATAGGCATACAATCAGGAGCTGAGGATTTCAGTGGGCAGTAGCATATCTGAAAAATTACGTATTGTTACTTTTTGGTGTTATAAACCATGATTCTTTGTTAGTGTAACCGTATATATATGGGGGTTTTTTTGGCAGTTATCTTTCTTCAAAGAATTTGGAAACATAATCTGCAGATCAGAAAACACAGCATTTATAACAAGTCTTGATTATCTGAATAATTAAATATAATCCCCCTTATGCAGTACCTCTGTAGTACAGCATACCTTTTTATTCTGAAATTGCTAAAGAAAAGTAGGAAAAAAAGTCTTAATTAGAAGGCAGTGAAGACATGACTCAAATACATGAAAGGGGAAATGCTATTTATAGTCCAGAGGACAGTGTGGAGCCATAGGGATTTGGTCAAATGCATCTGACTTCTGAACAAGAGGAAAGCTTTGTTTTGGAAAAAGTGCTACTGTTCTGGCAAAAAAGGGCAAATCAAACCCACTTCACAAGGAAAGGTATGAAGGATCATGGAGTTTTTTTATTCTCTNTCAACACCTGTTAGCACAGAGAAAGAAAAGGAGGACTAAGTCTGTACTTCAGGACACTCACCTTGAATGTAGGAATGTCAGGTTCAAGTGCCTGGGCACTTGATCTCTTCACTTTATTACGCAAAGAGAAACAGTCTTAAAAGAAGAGGCTGAAGCACTTTTAATCACACAATACTCTGCAGCTTCTGAGATAAAGTTGTGGTTGTGGACTAGACAGGAAATAATTGAGCCCGTATCTCCACATGCTAGAACCACAAGAAGGATCCCACTAGTCCTCTTTGAGACGTGACCGGCCTGAAGTGCCCAACATGAATGAGTTCAGAGGTGAGACTGAATTGCTCAAGGCTTCGCTTACTCAATCACATAAACACTTTGCCCTGAAGATTTCAGTTTGGAAACTGTAAGTGTTCTCAGTTTGATAGCTTTCGTGAACCCTTTAGGTGCTAACTGGGTTTTTTTGTCAGCACCTATATCCCTCCATCAATGTATATGAAGGTATAGGCATACAATCAGGAGCTGAGGATTTCAGTGGGCAGTAGCATATCTGAAAAATTACGTATTGTTACTTTTTGGTGTTATAAACCATGATTCTTTGTTAGTGTAACCGTATATATATGGGGGTTTTTTTGGCAGTTATCTTTCTTCAAAGAATTTGGAAACATAATCTGCAGATCAGAAAACACAGCATTTATAACAAGTCTTGATTATCTGAATAATTAAATATAATCCCCCTTATGCAGTACCTCTGTAGTACAGCATACCTTTTTATTCTGAAATTGCTAAAGAAAAGTAGGAAAAAAAGTCTTAATTAGAAGGCAGTGAAGACATGACTCAAATACATGAAAGGGGAAATGCTATTTATAGTCCAGAGGACAGTGTGGAGCCATAGGGATTTGGTCAAATGCATCTGACTTCTGAACAAGAGGAAAGCTTTGTTTTGGAAAAAGTGCTACTGTTCTGGCAAAAAAGGGCAAATCAAACCCACTTCACAAGGAAAGGTATGAAGGATCATGGAGTTTTTTTATTCTCTCCAAGAAAGCAATTTTCAGTGATATTTTGAACAACGTCTACATCGATTTTTTTGAGACGTTTAAAAATATTTTTAAATGTTCATTAAAAAAATCCCACATTCTTTAAAATGATTTATAAGTGCTCCTTATACCATCTGTCAGATCTGGTTGTAATGGTCAAACCACTATAAGATCATTCTGGTTATCTTATACGCCATGTTTTTATACTTGCGGAGAGATCCCTACTACAGTGTCTCAGCAGCAGAGGTGGGAAAAATCACCCCAATATTTTCTCAGAATCAGACCCTGCGAGTAATTTTTTTGTTGTTGTTGCCCAAGGGTAAAAGAAAGCAAACTAAGTCTGGGATACCCATGTGAATTGNAAACCACTATAAGATCATTCTGGTTATGTTATACGCCACGTTTTTATACTTGCGGAGAGATCCCTACTACAGTGTCTCAGCAGCAGAGGTGGGAAAAATCACCCCAATATTTTCTCAGAATCAGACCCTGCGAGTAATTTTTTTGTTGTTGTTGCCCAAGGGTAAAAGAAAGCAAACTAAGTCTGGGATACCCATGTGAATTGTAGGACATTTCTTTGCCAGAAAACATGACTAGCTTCTTAATAACAAAAAATTATCTGATTTTAGACTTCTGTCTCCAACATGCAGAATGTCAGGCATCTCATATCCCCTGAGGAGCTGCTTGCTAGGTGCACCTCTGGACATAGCTGTGCTGCCTGCAAGGCAGGTAATATGCGTTTTCTTAGTAGATAGATGAATTCCTCCCTGCGGTTGATGCATCAGCACTCAGCAGAGAAAGAAGTTACTATACCACTGAGCTGGAGATCTTCCATGCCAGGAGTTCCATGCTAGTATGGAGGTTGCTGCTCCTGTTCTCTTTCCTGCTGCGCCTCGCTCAGTTCTTGTATTGCTCAGTCAGCACAAGAGTTTACGGCTGCAGAAGTGACTGAGTTAACACATAGCCTTTGGACCTGCAAAGAGAATGGGGTTGTTAGATTTATCTGTAAGGGCAGCTATGCTGTGCGAAAGAGCATTTTTGTCTTTATCCCTTGTCTCCTAGCACGGCACAAAGCATGCAAGACAGCAGTGTTATCTGGTCAACCTGACTAGAGCACATATTCCAAAAATTACAAAGACACTTTGGACTATATTGAATAATATCTGTTAAAATATATTTCTATTTAAGATAATGTTTTTATTGAAACATGTGTAAGACTTTAGACAGAAGTACTGGAAGTCTTTAGAAATTTCATACCTTATTAATAAAATTAATAATAAGCTGTCCTAAAGATTAACAAGGCCAAGTGCTGTCTTTCAAAGTTCCTAATTTCACCAACTTTCCAGCATCTCATTTTCTGCACCTGCCATCCATCTTACTCTGTAGACTGGTTTCCAAACTAGATAAACAAATGTTTCCTGAACTTCACGTTTAGACTTCATCATTACAACCATACTGCTGCCTAAAAAACAAACAGTAAGACTAATAAGTTCTCAGAATCATGTGCATCGTTCCATTCATTTCAATAAGAATTTGTGTTTCCATGTGTAAAACTTAGATGTTTTTAGCCAAGTTCCTGCATTTGGGTAAGAAAAGTCATCCCCTGCACTATTTGCATTCCCACCCTAGATCCAAAAGGATGACAGGTATATTGCTCTTAATGAAAACCACAGCCCTGAGATGAAGTGTATATTAGTGAGGAACTAGGCATTTACCTGTGGGGTTTACAGCAGCCACGGTGATGAGCAGGGAATCATGTAAGATAAGAGTAGGCAATGCTGGAGCACAAGCCTGACTGTTCAGGGCATCTGGAGTGTTGCACGGTGCTTGTATAGGGTTCCAGAGCTGTTTTCAAAGAAAAACGTGGTGTCAGTCGGCACCAAAGTGCTGGATCTTGACAACTTTCATCTATAGTATAAAGACTCAGTTTCAACATGTTTCATCTGAAAGGATAGCTAGTGACTAGTGAGTCATGAGAGTCTCACTCATGGTGAGTGAGATTCTAGGTTCAAGTCAGAACTCTGGAAGAAAACTTGAGTGCTTTGGAAAATGCCAACTGTTGAAAATTATGACCAACATAACAGTTTAAGAAAAAAAAAAGTCACATAATCTAATGTTTAATTTCAGTATTTCCCAGGAGTGTCTGCATTAAAAATTAGACAAAAATTACTACAATTGATGGAAAATAAAATAAGGGCTGGGTTTTCATATAGCTTATGGCATTTGGCTTTCCTTTTTAAATATTAAGCATCTGAACCTTGAATTTCTCATCTGGCAGAATCACTATATCAGGTCTTCATTATAAGCACACTAAATATTTCTTTTCATTAAGTTATAGGAGTACTTTTTTATGAAACCCTTGTCATTTATTTTGGAGGACAGATCTTTCCTTTATTCTATGCTTCTTGGAATTCATCATCCTAATGTGGGAATCTAAAATGAAGAAAAATTCAAATAGTTTTGGACATCTTTAACAGAACAAAATAAGAGAACGAAAGTAACGTTAAATCTTACAGCCTGTTTTCACTAACTTTATGCTATCTTACAATATTTAATCCATGATGGTTTACTTTTCAAAACTGCATATTTACAGAATGGGCATTGGATGACTAATTAATGTTGTAATTTACCATTAGTGCCTGGAAAATATTAATCATCTAAACAGCCACATGCAGGCCCAAGAGCTCAATGTACGTGTGTAATTGATAAATGCATGTCAAATATTTAATTTAAGATATATTTAGCATACCTAGTTGTACATGTAGCATTTTAAAAATTGAGTCTCTAGTTAGGATAGATTTATTACAGTGTTGAAATTGTTGAAAGCACGAAAACAAATTAAGATAAGAGATTGACAGCCACATTTACATAGTAGGTAGACTAAATATAGCTAGCCAAGATATATACCAGATCTTGGCATCGTGTCATGGAACCTTTATGGTGTCACTGTGGTAAAGAGCTCAAACTAGAGAGAGAAAGGGAACAGAGAGCCAAAAAATTCCTTAATGAAGCATATTCAGGAGAGCACTATATTTCCCGTAAAAGCTGAGCGTTTTCCCACAGTTATTCTGTTCTGAAATGTGTTGCTCTGCAAGGGTCTTTTTAAGCCGAGCTACTCAGATCTCACTGTGGTTTTTACAAGGGACTGAAAATGAGCAGAAAGTAAACTGCTAAAATTTTTTTTCTGGATTTTTAGAATAGGATTTCATCTTCCCAAATCATATATAAACAAGAGATCAGGTGACATTTACATTTCACAGATTAAGCCAGCTCAGGTATTTCCTAGGTTTCCTTGAAACGATTTCTCCTAATCTAACCTGAAAGATCCCCAGGTAAACTGCCTACACTTTAGCTGCCTGCATATGCACGGAAATGCCTACTTAAATAAGAGACGTAATTTCTCCCACTGAGAGGTCTAGACATGCAATTCTAGGCTTCTAGGAGAAGCACAGAGTCCCTGCTCCAAAGTCTGTTTTGATTTTGGTTTTGTTTTTTTTTTTCCACCAGGAATGATGTAGAGTAAAATGCGTCCATAGAAGCAGAGTCTGAAACATCTGCACTGGCCCCTTTGATCTGTCTGCACTGTCCTCTGGGCTAACCTGAAGGGCTCACTCATGTTTCTGGCTCCTTTTTAAAAGGAGTAGCAGATTTTAATTGTAATATATCACTGTCTGGTGATCAGGGAACTGTTTGGAAACAGAAGTTTTGTCTTTCTGACTCTGAGTAAAACTCACAGCTTCCTACTCTATTTCAAGCAGCAATGCAAAAAAGACATCACCATTGTGTGCCAATCTTCAGAAGTGAGAGAAGCAAACTGAATCCTGCGCAAATGTAAACACCTGCCTTAAGTCATCTGGGGTTACCAGTAGAGTACATGGTGAGGGGTACGTAAACTTGACTTGCTGTCTTTTTCAGGTTTTGAAGCATCATCTCGTCACATAAAGGGAATTTAAGAGCATGTTTCAGATAAACTGATTGTGCTTTGGATCATTTTAGTAAAGTAGTATTCACATTCGGCATGCTGGATTGCAGCCTCTGTTAAATGGAGAAATCCACATGGCTGGTGAATTAGGTCTGCTTGCAGTATACTCCTGGGTTTGCTGATGATGAACTATACACATGCTTGATGTTTAACAGACTTTGCTTTGTATTAAATCTGAGACATATGGCAGACATTACTGAAAGAAAGCAATGCATTTTTTCACCATCAGCAACTTTGATGTTGAAATAGAACAACAGCTCTCACAGCACTCCCAGTTGTCCATATCTCCTCCCAATGGGTCTCTCTAGTCTATCTTTTTAGTCCTTCTAGTCTTTCTCAAGCTCGTGGGTTGTTCTAGTCTCAAGCATGTACATCACTCTGCTCAAGGAGATGTTACCATCCTCTTCAGTTGTTAGTGCTCTGCACCTTTTGGTATTTATTTTATATATAGATTCTCTTATTACATTGATTAACAATGTGGATTGCCAGGAGACACATGGAGCAAAAATCCTGTAATAGCTTGAGATATCTTCCTCAAACTAGATTAATCCCAACAGCATCTTTTTTACAGTAATAATTTTCCCACTTCCTTTTATTGTCAAGCAAATACCTTGCATACTGCTACTTTTTGGGAGATTGTTCATGACCTCAGGTCTAGCTTGTATTTCACTGATATTTGCCTTTGATTGTTCGGCTTCACAACTTAAAAATGACCTCATTAACACAAAATTCTTACCTCTCTCTTACTGAACAAAAAGGCCCTGAAAATGTCTCAGGTTGGATACTCAAAACAAAACGCCTCGCAACACATTAGTCATTTTAAAAAATCTTGGCTGTCGTCTTTTATTAGTCTGTAAAACTTTATGACCATATATTGCACCCTTTAAATAATAAATAGTAACACCATATGATGGAGGACTGAACAAAACAAATGCATGAGGGAGAATATGTGTATAATCTTGAAGCTTTCATGGAAAGCAAGCCTTTCTGCAAAGTCTGCTTAGGCACCCCAGCAATCATTTGTTACTGCAGAGATCTTTCCAAAATTTTGGAGTGAACATGAGAATACATACTACAGTCACCACACTCTTTCTGCGTGATTTTGATGAAATTTCTTATAATTTTTTCTACTCATTGTTTGCATCAGAAGAAATTAAAATTCACGTTATTGAGAAAGTCTTAGCAAACGTTTTTGCTGTTTTCTTCTCCTGGAGAAGAACTGCTTCTTTGAATGGGATGGCAGTTTGTGTGTTTGATGAGGATCAAATATCCGGCCTCCAAATCCACAAAGGGCAGACTGTGACATGCCTCTCCCTTGCGAACTGTAGTTCACACAAACAGTCCCACCGCCTGTCACAAGATAACCGGCAAGTCCCTCTGCCAGTGACTTCTGTGGTAACATAATGAACATCTGTACACGATTAGCAGGTTAAAGGGTAAATTCAGACTCCCATGAAGCACAAGATAAATCAATCTCTTTTTTTGTTAAATGCGCAACACCTGGCAACTTGCATTTAAGTGTGTCACAACAAATATCTGCCACCAGGACTCACTGTTTTAAACCCTTCAGTACAACATTTGTGAAGGTCTTGGCTCATTCTTTAATGGACAACGGACCTCAGTACCTTCATATCCTCCCTACACACTCCGTGAAGATTTGGCACAAGTGCAAAACAGTTTTATGTTGCACTGCCTGGCTTTTACCAGAATCATAGATGCACGTTTCATGGTGAAGCCTTCTTAAATCACTCGCAACTGAAAACACAACTATTTCAACCTTCGCACAGTGTTGCCTCTGCCTCTCCCCACCACTCTTCCATGGACTCCAGCCGATAAGCCTCCTTGTCATTAATGTGTGGTAATACGTCTGCTGCAGGAGGTCAAAGGAAACGTTTTAAGGCCTAGGTATTTAAAGTGACGTTCATAATGAAAAGGTTAACACATTACGTGTAATTTTTGTGCTTATAATTAGTACATCTGCTTAAAGCTAGAGTTTTTATTTTTAGGTATAGACGTTAATAGAATTCATCTAATTTAAAACTTTTGAAATATTCAGCTTAGTATGCATGAAGGAATCAATTTTATACCTGGCTTAAAAGAAAGCCCTAATAATCTCTAAGAGATGTTTAAGGGTCTGGAGTTCCAGCAGAGTGAAACACTCAAGCACTTGTTTTATTTTTAAGCATACACTTAAGCCATGTAAAAATTACTGATAGTAAGGATGTATTTTTCCCTAAATGAAAAACAAGATAATACAAATATATACTTAGGAAAAAATATTTATGACATATTTAACATTAGCCTTGTTGAAATCATTTGAAGCTGCCCATGTACATAAGGGTTGCTTTCCTTTTTTTGATTACTTATCTTTTTGTCCACTCTCCATCTAAACGTCTTTTGAGACATTCTTAGTTTTGGAAGCAAAATATTAAACATTATGAAAAAGTTGTTAGAGGTTTTACAGTTAAAATAAATCAAATTAAGCTGAATTAAAATAATTACATAAGTAAGTTTTAAGATTAATATAAACTCATAAAAGGTACCAGGATATATTTTATGTTTTCAGTATTTTCATTATCTTTTTCCTTAAAATACTTATGCTGTTGTTCTGGCTTTGAACGTGGCTAGTTTTCCTGATATTAAGTTGCCACTTAAAGCTTGAACTAAAAAAGAAAACAAAAATCCTCCAAAATACTTAACTTGAGAAACATGTGTCTATGCCTTGGAGAGCAAGTTGGCTGGAAAGAGTTTACTTTAGTTCAATGATAAAACAAGATAATTAATTGGTGCCTTGATAATTACAAACAGACCTCACTGCAGGAGGCACTGGAGACTATGATAACTTTGTAGAAATATATGTAAATATCTCTCTGAAAAAAAAAAGGAAAAGGTATGTTTTAATCTTTAAAGAAATTAAAATATGTTATTAAAAAATTCTTAGGAAATGCTTCTGCTATCTTCTCCTAATCAAGAATTATATCTTTAAATGGCATGGTAGCATCTGCATTTGATAAAAATCAAATAAAATATTTCCGTAGAAACAGATGGCACTGTTTTTAATTCTTTGTGGCCAGTTCAGTTATTATGAGAATGAATCATGATACAAGCAAGATTTGCGTGTAAAGTATCTTCTGATAAAAATTTTGAATAAAGGTACATTTTGTGTTACCTGTTTCATCTAGACCAGTTCCTCTCATCTGCTTAAACGTAAAAATCAAACGCCTTCAGCTCTGTGGCTGCTTGATACTAAAACCAGGATTTCCTGTCTTTTGCTGCCTAGGTGCTGAAGTGCCTTAGTTATTTTAGGGGTTAAAAGCTGTAGCCACTGATGCGTATATATTAGGCTGTATTCATAGAACACGGCTTGTAGCCTGACTAAAGCTATTACAGTCTAACAACAGTGACCAATAGAAAGAGAAGAAGATCCAAGAAAGCTGAGGTAAGCCCAAATTCTGAAGCAATGTCAAACAGAAACTATAGCTAATAAGGTGTGTATGGTAATATGTTTGGGAATATTAGCATGTACTTCAAGTTTTATATGCTATTAATTCTTAGAAGGACAGGAAGCAAACGCAGTGGGTAGCAGCCAAAGGCTGTGAATTTACAGTGATTTCTAACTGGCTTCATATAGCTCCAGGAACTTGACTAACAAGGTAATTTACTTTATATTTCTTTTTAAAAATGTTATTAAGGTCATGGATATTTACACAGTGTGAAGATGCCATTTCACTGTGTAAATTAGAGATTATATTCTTTAGAAATATTTTATTTGCCCTTTTTTGGAATGCTTCCCGATGATAGTAGTTTCTGAGGCTGGAAGATCTGTAGGATACTGCACTTGTTACTGCTAATAATAATGTTGAAAACTGTTAAATGACTACATGTCATACGCAGCAACTTAACTGAGCTCTTAACACAACTGGTGCAGTAAATTCTCTCTGTGAGAGAATTTACTTTTTATTTAAACACTATTTTTGCCAAAACTAACATCCTGATTTTGACTGGAAATTTCAGTTATCAGTCTGTTGCCTCTGCATTGCAAAACGCTTGCTAATCTTCATCAGAAAGCAAGCAAGATAACAGTTTGTGAAGCACTGGTTTTGTGCGACACAAATATTTCCTTTTGGAGTAAATTATCACTGATGATTTTGTTCATCACTTAATGGTGGAAGAGGCTAAACAAATCAAATAATTAAGTAGGTAAAATAGATACAAGATGCATAAGTGTACATGACATAATTTGGTTAGGACTTACTTTTTGTGTCATTTAGAACAGGGATTTGTTTTGTCTGCTTGCTTTAGAGAAGGAAATTCATAACTTTGGGTATGAGAGAGTGAATGAGGGAGGGGAATGGATTACTCAAAACATATTCCTTCCAAGCTTTTTAAGAACATGCCCAACAAACAGCTGTTAAAACACTCTTTGATCTTTCACTTTTCTGTGATGAGAAAAGACCCTGGAAAATCTGATCCAGATGTCATTATAATTTAAGAGAAAGGAAAAACAGAAAAGAGGGTATGATTAATTTTAAAAGGAGGAACATTGAGTACAAGAGTATTTATATCATCACGGTATTGTAGCTTTACTGAAGATGGCACACTACATAAAGTAGTTTATAGCTCTGTACAAGAAAACTTAAACAAATTTATAAGAAGCACTGATTCAATGTCAGAAAAATTATCCATGTTTTCAGGTTCTTTGAAATGACACTTGCATGAACATCAGTTAAACTGGTAGTCAATGTGGAGTCTAAGCAGAATCAGGAAAATGTTCTTCAACATATAGCACAGAATTGTTTATTCCTCTTACATTACGGTTCAGTTTTTCCTTAACATGCCATAGGTAATACCATAGAGGACAGAATTTGGCTGTTTATAAAAGAAATATTATATTCTACGTAATACTGCTTTGTTAATCTAGTATGCTGTTACAGAGTTCTGTTGAGAGATAGCTAATTGTTTTTCTTCCCTTCCAAGGCAAACAATGACTCTGAAAGTCTATACAAGCCTTTTGCTCTTATTCTTGGTCAATTCTGTGTGGACTCGAACTGTGAGACAAGTTTATGATGAGCTGGATCCTGAGCACTGGTCTCACTACACTTTTGAGTGTCCACGAGAGTGCTTTTGTCCTCCTAGTTTCCCCAATGCATTATACTGCGATAACAAAGGACTTAAAGAAATACCTGCAATCCCAGCAAGAATTTGGTATCTCTATCTTCAAAACAATCTCATTGAAACAGTTTCAGAGAAGCCTTTTGTGAATGCCACTCATCTGAGATGGATAAATCTGAACAAGAATAAGATCACCAACAGTGGAATTGAGAGTGGTGTGCTGAGCAAGATGAAAAGGCTGCTTTACTTATTTCTTGAAGACAATGAATTGGAAGAGGTGCCTGCCCCATTACCAATGGGCCTGGAACAGCTAAGATTGGCTAGAAACAAAATATCCAGAATCCCAGAAGGAGTCTTCAGCAACTTGGAAAACCTTACTATGTTAGATCTGCACCAGAACAGCTTGTTGGACAGCGCTCTTCAAAGTGACACCTTCCAAGGACTCAACAATCTTATGCAACTCAACATAGCAAAAAATTCACTCAAGAAAATGCCTTTAAGCATTCCAGCTAACACACTGCAGCTGTTTCTGGACAACAATTCCATTGAAGTGATACCAGAAAACTATTTCAGTGCAATACCCAAAGTGACTTTCCTTAGGCTGAACTACAATAAATTATCTGATGATGGTATTCCCCCAAATGGGTTTAATGTTTCATCTATTCTAGATCTACAGCTGTCTCACAACCAGCTCACTAAAATTCCACCAATCAATGCTCATCTCGAGCACCTTCATCTTGATCACAACAGAATCAAAAGTAAGTCTGTATTGCCAGTGTGGGATCCTACCAAGACATAATTATTTTAAAATGTCTACTTAACTATAAAAAAATGCTCTCTGAAATAAAGAGATTAAAAATGTGCTGTAGATTATAGGGAGATAAGCAAGAGGACCTGCCACAAGCCAGTTTTAAAGTCAGGTCTAAAATATGACAACCAAATATGTGCATAAAAGTAATACCACATGTGGAAAATGTTCAAATGCGTACAGAAAAAGTACTTTAAAAGCAGATCAGAAATATGCGCGGATTAAGGAGAATCTGTGCATTCACATTTAACTGTATACATGCCAGTAACCATTTTGTGGGAACATATTAAGTTTCCCACAGAAAGACTAGGAGTAAATAAGCAAGAAACAACAATAAAAAAGTGGGTGCTACAAGTTAGGATATTCAATCCACATCTGTATGACTGTTAGATTTTCTAAGTTCCTGAGCACCTTAGGGACTTCACTAAACTAACAGAATTGCTGTATGCTCAGTGCTTCTGAGAACCTCTCTGCCCACCTAAATTATGTAGTAGGAGATTAAGGTAAGGCACTCTTTAAACAGAATAAAATGTTGGCTGTAATCAACACAAACTGTTTCAATTATCACTAATTAGAACGTGGATATTGAATATTTCAGGCTTGAATATCCTCCCCATCTTTTGTTTACTGTGCACAAAATGTTAACGGGTTTAGTCTTCATGGAAAATCTTCTCACTGACTTTACAGAATCTTCATCCTACTAAGGTTTACCTCCTCAAATGTCTTCTAACATTTTCCACTTTGTATAAATGAGGCAAGGGTTTGCACTCAAGACAACAGAAGCCTGTTTTCACGTCATAGTTCTGCTTCTAGCACTGCTTCCAGAGTCATTCAGGTACAGCGGGGATGGAGTGATTAGGGACACTGGGTGAAGTAATGTGCTCAATAAGTCCTACAGATCTTAAATCCTTTGTTTCATGCCAAAAGCCAAAATCAAAGTGACTTTCTATTTATCACTGCGCAGAAGGTAACCAAGTCTCTACATTTGTCTTCCTGTCATGGTGAATAAATTGAATACATTTGAATTGAATAAATGGTTTTTTACTCCTGTTTTGTGTCACTGTAGCTCACAGATATACTAAAAATAATGATTTGGCTTCTGTATGAAACAAGGACATACCAAAGGAAGGTATCTATGAGCAATTTTGGTTAATTCACTGCATTTTGCAAAACAAATGTATGAAACCTTGTAAAGAAAAACCAGGTTTGTACAACTGGCACATATTTAAGTAGCCTGTGAGAAGTCTAACTGCTAATTAGAGTTAGGGTTTATGACATATGTTGTTACTGAATATATTTCATTTGCCCCTGGTTGCAAAGTGATTTATTTTAATTGCTTCACTGCAGACCCTCAGGTGCAGACTTTATCTCCTGTCACTTCAAGTGGACACTAAATTGAAATCAATGGAATGTAACCTGTCCAGTTTAAGAAGTGTTTTGTGTCTAAGTAGTATTTAAAGAGCTGCAAAATTGCCTTCCTTTCCTAAGTAAGTTTTAAAAAGGTTAAAACCTTGAAAAATCAACATGTATTATATTTGCAAACTCAAGTTCCATTTTCCAGTGTCGTATGGGTACTCATGAGCCTAAATCACAATGATTTTTCACAAGCCTTATATTCCTTAATGCCTTTACCACTTTTCAAAATTCATTACTAACTTAAGCACAGTACTGCTCTTAATTAAGAAAAAAAAAAGTTGTTATTCTTAGTAAGTACATATAAAGTAGTCAAAAAATATTAAAAAAGGCAACCTGACACCTTAAATGAAATGCAGGTGTTATGTAAGGCACATTCTACCACATAGCATAATTGCTAAAGAGGTAAGGGATAACGACATAAGTCTTCATGAGAGACTGCTCTAATAGACAAATATCTCAAAGGGCCTTTAGGATCACAAAGATTGAATGTAATTCCACCAGGCAGGAGTAATAAGATGAGGCATTAACTCTGTGGATTGTTTTTGTCTTCTTAAACCTAGAAAGATGATGACCAGTCATTACTTTAAGATAACCAATGTAAAAGATTTGAAAAAAAAAAAAACTGTAAAAGCCTGGATCTGGTTTCTCCACAAAAGACTCCTCCTGAAAGTTTACTTTTATGTGTGCAGTACAAGCCCTTTTTATAATATTCTCAGATATCCCTACACACCTGCCAATTGCTGCTTTATTTTCTGTTGGTGTTTCATAGTTACACTGCTGGTATTGCAAGAGCTCAGACATCAAAATTTCTATGCTACTACTATTTGCTTACTTTTTACTGTATGTTATTCTGTAACATGAAAGTCGAAGGCCTTACTTCTCCAGAGACCATTTATGAAAATATAAAGTAATACCCTGAAGCCCAGTGAAGCCAATTATAACTGCATCATTGGTCTCAGTGGAACCAGGATTTTGTGTGTGCCCCTTCCCCAAGGAGCTCAATGCACAGAGGAAAAAAAAGTACTTGGAAGTTGGAAGCAGAATCAACGTAAAACCAGAACGAATCATGGCTACAACAGAAACGTACCACACTTGTTCCATGGCATTTTAAAACACACATTTTAAAATATTTATTTATGAGATACACACGTGAGGCTATGGGGAGATGTCAAATGATGGAAAAGTTAGAGGAAGGAAAAGGAGGAGAAGACATGAAACAATGACGTAGCGAGTGAGCAAGGGTAAGCAGGTGGTATTACAGTGCTATCAAAGCAGCACTAAAAGGGAGAGAACAGCAAGTTCCCCTGAAGGACCACCAGGAGATTGGGATAGGTCCTCTGAGCTAATATTATTCTATGTGCAGAGAAAGGGAGAAATCCTTGGGCCAAGTAGCAATGCCAGTCTATCAGAATCCGTTATAGGATATTTGGAAAGAAATGGTTGAAGTTAGAGATCCTGACTTATTGTCAGACCCTTGCGCTATAGCTGGTACCGGATTCTTTGCTGGAATTGTCCAGGAAGGTACCGGTTTCCAGGTTTATCCATGGCTGCTGCAGTTAAATATTATGTGAAAAGGAGAAAGGGAGTCCAGCTATTTGAGGTGGACTACAGTGAGCGCAGCTAGAGGTTACAAGAATAGAACAGAAATACCCTCACACTCATCTGTGTCAGAACACATCTATCTTCCAGATAAACTTACTTTCTGAATGTTTCTAAATTATGAGTTTTACTGGAAAAGAAACAGGATCTTCTGTGGTTCTTCAGCAGACACACAGTATTAGTGATTAATGATATTATCTTCTGCAGTTTTACCCTACAGCAGCTCCAGAGATTCATTTTTTAACTATTACATCACTCAACAATGCTGTTGAGAATGGGTGGAATTCATCTTATTTGAATTAACCATCCTAGATTTTTCTATCTAGTTTGTGTTAGCCATACAGACCCCATACTTAATTAATGGGAAGAGATACACAATTGCAGAGGGAAAATCATCCCACCTGAAGGAGCTGTGAATCACCTCTTGGAAGTGTTCATCTCTCTGCAGAGTTAATAAACAGAGTCTAAAATGTTCACTTAGACTGACACCCTCTACACGGACCAGTTTAGGTAGAGTGAATTGTGCCTGTGTAGATGGATTGCCTTGTCCCTCCCGCTTAAACAAAACTCAGCAATATACCCATGAAGAGGACTGCAAGAGTAGAGGAGAGAGAGAGGCTTTTACTCCTCTGATAGTTTGGGTAAGATTTACTGTTCATAGGAAGAGAACAATAAAAACCCAAACCACTTCATACCACACATCATCAGGAAATAACTTCTTCATAGGTGGCCTGTGGTTAGATAACTGCTGCCTCGCATCAAGACTGAAGTAATTAACCCAGTGAAAACTAGTGCAGTGGGATAGTTTCTAGGTCAGAGAACACAGAGATTTAGAACACACTTGAAGCCATCTTGTCTCTTAAGGACAGTAGTGCTTACCTGAAAAGGCAGATATTTTCTGCTACATAGTATTGATTCACTTACAAAACTTGCAATAACTGCTTCCATAATGAAACCTCACTCCCAAGCTTCCTGCTTCGTAGCTTCACATATAAGAATAGGTTGTAGATTGTTTCTTCCAAGAATATCAAATACTTTAAAAACATCAACCAAATTTCACGACATAGGCAAAGACATTTTGATATTACGGAGATGATCTGGGCAATTTTTAAAAACAGGGTGTTTTTTTTTATTTTTGGGAAAAAAATTTCATCATAACACTTCATCAATTTTGGTTTGTAAAATCTATTGTAATAAAAAGATTTGTGCATATTATCATTGCTAGATATAAGGGGAGAAAAATCTTGATAGAAAGCATTTCTTTTCCTATTTCTGGACTGATAAAAAAACTGCTCCAAAAAAAATGTTATACACACATTCTCTGTTCAACCACTTTTTGTGGGTGGTCTGAGGCCAACAAGATCCTCGAGCAGTCAGGCCAATCAGTAAATATCATAATTTCGTCAAAGGAATTTGACATCTTTGATAAATAAACACCAGTGTTTTATAGAACAAGACCATTCTGAGGCTGAAACAGGGCAGCAGCAGCTTCACTATTCAACAACTGAAGACAAGATATGAAAAGAATTTTAGCCAAGTGACAGTGCAGAGGTAACATAGGGGAGACAATGCAAAGCACTTTATTTATTCAGTTCTTCTGAAAATGTGTAATGATTTAAGCCATATTTTCAAATTTTATCTGAAGTGAAACAAGCTATGTTTGATTTATAAAGAATTTTAAGGACTTGCTGGCTTTCAGATTAGGAAGAAAAATATGCCATTGCACAAGTTATATTCTTGCAATTAAAACCAACAGCACTGAAGAATTTGAGAGAACAGGAAAGTACAGATGTTAAAAGTTACAGACACTATAAGAAAAGCTCCTCTGATTGAATACTGTTATTATTTTTAATGCAAGATCTTCTTTGGGGAATATTATCCGCTAAAAGTAATATACTGTCATTGCAGTAAGATGTTAAAAATCTTTCAGCATTAACCTTCTGCTCTTTCTGAGGGCAGAGAGCTATTTCTCGATGAATAGTCAGTCACCCAGTAGTTTTCCACATTAGTTTCCTCTGTCCAAGGTAAACTTATGCATCTAGTGGCCTTTATTCATAATTGCAGCACATTAGATACCCGATTCACTGATCTAGACTACAGTATCTTAAGATGCTGTTTCGCTTGATCAAAAAAGCAGTTAATTGATAATTTAGCATTTTCCAACTGTGATAGGAGCAAGTATCTTTGACACAAATATCAGTGGAAGCCTATTTTATTTGTTTGCTAAATGAATTTTATGTTCATGAATGTTTCCCATGGAAATTACCTAACACGTTGATCTACATTTTCAGGTGTCAATGGTACTCAAATATGCCCGGTCTCAATTGCTGTAGCCGAAGACTATGGTTTTTATGGCAACATCCCTCGCCTCCGGTACCTTCGTCTGGATGGAAATGAAATTCAACCTCCGATCCCATTGGACATCATGATATGTTTCCGACTACTTCAAGCTGTTGTCATATAAAGATATCACAGTGTCAGTCTTGTGCTGTGAGAGTCCTAAGATACAAGTTTTGCTGGAATGAGACTTGTTCTAACTCGTAAATCAAGAAGTAGCAGCTTTATTTTGACTTTAATTTTTTCTTTGCTTGCATCTTTTCTGTGTCTGAAAAGATTGTTCTTCCTTCAGAAGAGATTTTGGATGGACATGAAACATGTTCTTAACACTTTCCCTAAGAATTCCTAATGCGAATATATTGAAAATCATCCATGTAAGATCCCAAATGTTCCAAAGCAAATTCTTGTCTGCTCTGTCTTTCTTGTCAAATGCTACAATGTCTATCCTGTTAACATAATTGTTAAGGAAATTATATTTCCTTATTTTGTTAGATAGTAACTAACATAATGAGTTTGGCTGCACTTAGCTAAATATATAAGCTAGAAAAATAATGAGTTGCATGACTACTGGTTATCAGAACTGCCACTGTCTTTTTTAAGATATTGACTAGTGATGAACAACCACTTAACATGTAAATAACACACAAATTGCTGTCATCCTTTGAAGACTGATACTTTTAAGGTATGAAGTACATGAGGCTCAGAGTCCAAAGCAATATACTGAATATATATTGTTGTATGGATTCATTTAGTGTATGATTTCAGAATTGGAATACACCGATCCAACTCAAATCCAGGGACGAGGAAACGTGAGATGAAATCTTGGTCTATCAAAGTGCTAGTTTTCTGCTGTTTCATTCTTCAGTCTTCCATTTCCAGTTTTGACTCCTTTTTTTTTTTTTTTTTAGCTTTGGGATAGTCATTGAATATTTGGTTTATTTTAGTTTCCATAGAGAGAAAACCAAGAACAATAATGATCACATATTTCACAGACCAGGTATTTCACAAAAATTAGAATGGTTTCTTAATACAATAGTGATAAAGATAGAATTAAGGAATTAAGAGATACATACCCTCCCAACTATTTACTGAACTAGCCAAATATTTGCATAGGAATTGTATCATTTTAAGCAAATACAACCAACTCAGAGCAGTATTTAGCTATCTACTGACTCATATACGTGCACATAATAACACTGCATTTTAGAGAAGTCCAGATATTTAGAATAAAGCCCATTCACAATTCACTAGCAAGGGAGATATCAGCAGGCATCTTTTTATGAAATCTGGTTGGGTTTCTTCTATTTTTATAAGGTAATATTGGGATTTCAAAACACAACTTGAATATTAGAGGCAACTATTCACTGGGAGAGTATGACATTTTTATTTCTGATAGCCAGCACAACAGACTATCCATCAGTCATATTATTTTAGTCTTCTTGTATTTGTAGATAGAAGCAATTAGCTCTTCTTTGATAGCTTGCAACTGTTTCTAACATTTAAATACTGGTCTCAGTAATAAGCATTTAAAGACTATGCATGTGGTATAACTTTTTCCCTGAAGATGAAGCATTTTCTTAAAAGTAGATTTTTAAAAGGGTTGAGAACTGCAATTTCTAACATTCAGTCTCTTTTTATCTGAAAATCAGGCCTTGTTCTGCTCCGCTGCACTTGTGGAAATAACCTAGTACAGAAACCCAGCATAGAAATAACCCATTCAGAAATCCTATCACAAAAACACTTATATTTGCAGTTCTTTTTATGTGATTGCTGAGAAACTCCTACCCTTCTAGCAAAATATTTTCTATACCTCTGTGCTCACCCTATATGAAAAAATACAAATTTAAAAAGTGTCTACAATATGTATGCATGTTTAACTATGTTCTTTAGCATAGTAGGATAGTAATTTATTTTTTGAACAAAAGATTTTGTGACAACACTGCTAATTAAATTATAACAGTAATTATGTGCTTGTACTTGGAAAGTAATTTCTACTTTGAACAAAGGGTGAACACACATACTTCAAAGTGAATATTCACAGGCATGCACACATATTATTAACATTATTTACAGTTCTAACTGATCATACAGCAAAGCGTCTTGAAGTTCCAGCCAAAAATTATGAGCCTTTTAGGCACTATATGCATATTAAACCAGAGAAGACTAACCCTTCCTCAAAGAGATATCAAGCTTACATATGAGAAGGAACGATATGTAAAATCATATAGGGACACTGGTCCATCAAGTTACACAATTTTCTTAATAGGGGCATTATGTGATGAAATCAGGGGCACACAATCCAATGAAATCACTTTTAGCAGATATTTTCCACCAGTTGGCCTGATATTATTGGATTTTTCCAATCCACTGTAGGGTGGAAAACCTTATAAAGGCTCAAAGGCCAATACTATCTTATGGAACAATCTTTGGACACATGCAGATTGATGGTAAAGACATGTCCCTGTCACATCCCAGTTAATCTGAGTGAAGACAAAAATTCATGATACATCCTCGGAGAAACTTTTGTCGGGCTGAAGAGCTACTCCTGCCAAGTGCTCTGTGTTCTACATCTTTGGTGCAACCTGTTGAATCCACATCTGGGAACTGTTTAATAAAGAGAAAATCCTAAGTACCATAATTTAGGTTAATTTGTCCTATCTTGATTCCCTCTCCCAGAACTCGCGGAATGAAGTAGAATGAAAAATAGTTATGCTACTGCAGTGACCTTCACAAGATAAATCAACTCTCCTTGGAGTTTGAGCTGCTTTACTCAATACATGTTTCTATTTGCAAGTCTTAATATTCTTAAACATTCTGGGAAAGTTGGCGAAATTTCCCCTCAAATTACAACAGCAGGCCTAAATTTCATTACTGTTTGGAACTAAACAATGTAGGCTTTCAGCCACACCTCATTCAGTCTATTCATTATGCCAGAAGACTATAAAGGAAAATGTAAAACACAGTGTTTTTTCACATCTCCCTATGAAGAGGGCCCCTAAAACAATGTAAAAAGCGTCACTGTGCTTGAAAGTCTGATGTTAATTCTTCCTAATACAAGACTGGTATAAGACTCCCCGCTGATATTTCCTGCTTCAGAAAAAAATACAGTTTCTTCCACTGCAAGGAGGGAGGAACAGACCTCTCAGATGTCCCTTCTGAACCCACAGCCGCCTTCATAAAGCCAACATTTGTTTCGCTTAATTGTCAGAGCACATCACAAACAGTTTTGAATGGAATATCATGTACAGAAACAAAGATATTTCAAATATAAGAAGCTGAGAACAAAGCAGGCCACCTTGAGCACACTGCAGTTGTGGTCAATCGCTAACCAAAACACAAACATCTAGTGCTTTGCCAGAAATGCATATTACATATGAGTTAATTTTGAAATCATGCTTGTTAACACAGATGTGCTATCACCTCAGCCCCGGGTACAGACAGTTGCTCCGTAAAGAAAAGCATTAAAGCAAAGTGAGAGGCTCAAGAACTGAGAAGTACCCAGAGGTTTCTGACACGTCTGCCAGCCTGATTGGAGGCTGGATGATAGATCTGTCAAAAGACTGTGTGGTTTTATAATGCAGCTGGCTCTGCAGGAAGAAAAGTCCTTTATAGATGCTGCCAGTGTAAGTTAAAAATTCAGCCATATGCATGAACGTCCCTGCTCTACACACTTCTCTGGCATTTTCTGTTTCTTTCTCAATATTTCAAACAGTTTGCTACCACTTTCTTCTTCAACATTTTTAATGAAAAACACCACCACAACAATCATCTGCAGAGATGCCAGTGACCACAGCAGCTTGTATGACACTTGAAGGAAGAAACACAAAAACTAGGCAAAAATTTGGAAGACAACTATTTGCATGTTTGTAATTACTAACTCCAACACGTCTTGTGCCACTGAAGGGATTTTCATTCACCTTTGCTGCACCCAAATGTTTTCCAATGTTTGCCACAAATACTTGCTGTAATTTTTCCAGCCTAGAAAAACTATTTGCCAATATTATGTTGCAGCCAGTTTTGTTATATATCTGGAATCAGATTACTGTAACACCTAAATCTCTGTGTTGGTTGTTGGACAACTAATATCTCACTTTGGTCATATGTGGCAGAGAATCTTTGGCGTTGTTGAAGTCGGCAAGTAAACATCCTCCTCTTCACTGAAAGTCTCCTCCATAATTTTTTTTCCAGAATTGCGTACCCATTTAAACATAAAAAGTAGCTCTACAAGGCACCACACTGTCTGGGTAATGATACTCGGAAGTGGTACTAACCACTTCAGGTCAAGCTTATGAAGCAATACGCATCATTTGCATCATGTTCTGCCTTAGCTAATTTGCCTTCTTCCCCATTAGTAGAGGTAATACTGTTTCTGAGTCCTGTGCTTTCTCTGTCAGTGCCAGTTCAAACAAATCTGTATGGTAATGAATTTGAAACCTTTCCCAATACAGTTGTTTCCTACACCTCCTGCACTGTTGCCAACAGCCTGGGTATCCTTCTTATTGTTTTTGTCTTGGTTTCTGCAGCACATGCATTTGACCAACCCACCTGCCTATCAGTTTCATTTCTTCAGTGTTTTTTAGTTTAAGCACGTTTATGCACGCTGCTCTAATGGCTGTTCTGATCTCATGCTTCCTGGCAGTTCAGCTGCATCCGGGTTTCTCCAGGGGAAGTGCCGCCCCGACGGCCGCACGTGCAGCGCACCAGAACGGCATGCCCTGTTGCTCACAGCATTCACACCTCCACCTACGCGCGTGCACGGATCCAGGCTGATGCCGTCACGTAGACAGAGTATGTATGGAAATCTCTTTTCCAAGGCTTCTCCTCTCCAGTCCCAGAGTTTTTTGTAGGAGAATTAGTGAAGAAACTGGAATCACATCTTCCACAAACAAAAGCTGTTTCTAATTAAGAGCTGAGNTGCACGGATCCAGGCTGATGCCGTCACGTAGACAGAGTATGTATGGAAATCTCTTTTCCAAGGCTTCTCCTCTCCAGTCCCGGAGTTTTTTGTAGGAAAATTAGTGAAGAAACTGGAATCACATCTTCCACAAACAAAAGCTGTTTCTAATTAGGAGCTGAGGCAATGAGAATTACGTGTGAAATCAGCAGCTCTCAGTGAAGTTAGGCTTTTTCAATAAATCATTTACTCCTTAAAATGCTCTATCACAGGTTTTCTGAATTACTAGTATATTCAGAAAAAAATATGCAAATAGTTTAAGCCACAGGAAAGAAAAAAAATTAAAACAGTGTTTACGCTTCTTATTTAATAATCCTGTTGCTAAGACATCCATGTAGCATGGTACACCCTTCTCCATGCAATGCAACCCTGGAATTTGTCTGAAATCATCCTCCTACTACTAGGAAGCCTATTTCAAGGAGGGTAATCTCCTTGTGATGCTCTATTTCGTTTCAGGACTTCAAATAATCCACTGATTGTCTACTCTGGCAGTGAGGACAGGATATTATAGGATCTAGGCTCAAATCCTTGTCTGAATCAGCAGCAGAGTGAATTGGAGTGTCGATTTTTTTTCCCCCAAGGAGGCTGTTTTGAGCACCAAAGTAGAGGTTCACACTGTTTTCTGAAACCTAAGACTTGTTTCTTTTAACGACTAGAACTGCTTCAAACAAAGAAGACCGATAGTAACCCTTCCCAACACTGCTCAGCAGCAGAACAGGCAGGAGATACTCTGCGGAAGTGACACCTAAAACGCCTTCTCCAACAAAGCTGCCAGGCACAGGGCCCCCACATTCCCTGCCTCTGCATTACTGTGCCACACGGAGGAGCGAAATCTGTTGGTGCAGATCTTCTCTGAAGGTCCGGGTGTTTTGGCTCTTTTAAAAAGCTAGGCATTTATGTGTTTGTTTTGGTTTGATGTAAATTCCTTAACATTCAATTTAAAATACAACATAAAAACAGTGTGAGGCTTATTTTCCATTTCAATAAGAAAAGAAGACAAAAATGTTTAATTCTTAGTCAAATAAACATAAATATTTGTATATTGGTCTGAACATCAAACAAAAAAACAGAAAAGCCAATTTTCTGTTCTTGAGACAAGATTTCTGTGCCTTCCTTTCCCCCTCCAGTGTTCTTTTTTCACATTTGCACTCCGAGATCACGTAAAGACTTACTGGGTACTGAAGAACATTGAGAATGATTTCAGCTGCAATATTACGCATGCTTCTTAATCTCCTCAAAGTATTAGTAAGACTTGTGCCTCTACTTTCTTATTTTTGCGAGCTCTGCATGCANGTACTGAAGAACATTGAGAATGATTTCAGCTGCAATATTACGCATGCTTCTTAATCTCCTCAAAGTATTAGTAAGACTTGTGCCTCTACTTTCTTACTTTTGTGAGCTCTGCATGCAGGCCCCCTTTTTTGTGCTGTTTCAACTGCAGTTGTTGTAAATGTTTACGCAAGATGCCTGTGCAGGAAATACAGTGTTCCCAGGGACTCACGGCTTTGTATGGTGCCTGCTTTCTGCATATTGAGACATCTACTGCCTACCTCCTGAAGCTCCCACAGGGCTTATTCCTGGTGGTTGAACACCACCTCAATGCTGGGATTTTTCCCAGTGTTGGTACTGTGAAGAACGGAACGGGGTAAGTCCCATTGCTGCTTGGCCTCTTCTAACACAGGCCACCTGGGCTGATGGAGGAATGACAGCCTGCGGGCCTTGTGGCTAAGGAGCTGAAGCAGGTGACTAGCAGTTCAGGGTTATGAAGAGGTTGAGTTCAGTGGTAGGAATCAAAGCAAGAAGATTCAACAGCTAAATAAAGTCTGTTTTATCACAAATACACAGAGCAGAAAATCACCCAGCGCAAGACAGACAGAGATGAACATGTAATTGGAGAAAACTTTCAGGCTTGCAAGTATGTGCAATTAATTGTATAGGTGAGAAACAAAGAAAGACAACAATTAGGTCGGTCTGGCCGCCGATCAAGAACGATGAGGAAAAAAACCCAATAGTTTTTGAATTTGTTCCAAACTCTAGCAGCTTCGAGGATCCTAATATTGGTTGAAGTCCAAAAGCCCACCTGATGCATTCTGCTTGGCACATTAGACCCCTGTAACGCTTCTATCATATTAAGAAAAACCTCTCCCTAAATCTTTGGTATATCAGCCGTGCTTTCTGTCAACAGTTATACAGAGCTGCTCCTAGAAATACATTTTCTTTTACAGCAAACCTTTATCTAAAATACACCAAGAAGAATAAACTGAGAAACAAGTCCACAGCCTCATCTATATCAACGTCAGCAAACAGTCCCCGTTAGGTGGGAGCTGCGTGCAATCTGGATGGTAAATATACTTCCAAAGTAATTGCCTCGCTCCTTTTCATGTTTCCTTCAAGCAGCCAGCCACACAGATTGAACTACCTGAATGTCCATGAACTACCTGGAGAAAAGACGCCCCAGTTCTTGCACTGCCATTCCGACAGGGAGCCTGGAGGCTGAATGAGAGGCAAGGGAAGGAAGAATCCTGGTTTGGCTGGGTAAATTTTCACGGCAGCCCCTGATGAATGGAGACATGAACTAGGCATCTTAAATCAGGATGTTTAAACAAAAGGTTGAAAAAAAAAGTCAATCTATAAATAGGGAATTCTTCTTAATTACCGTTTGGATTTTAAGAATTTATAGGGTTTATAAAGTCGTATTTTATCCCTGTGTAACAGGACTACAAATTTCACTGTTTTTTTAACTAAAGTTGATGTTCTCTATAATCAGTGACTTGAGAAACAGAATTTTTTACATCATCACTACGTCTGCCTCACCCGGTTCTGTGCCATTTGTCACTGAGTCCCCTTAACGATCTCCTGCAGCTGCCTCTTGAGGCACGCTACCTTGGGTCATCAGTACAGATGGGAGAAAGATCTTTGGAAACCTGTGCATTAAGCTCGGGCAGTTCGCCCGAGGGACTTCAGAGAGAGGAAACAGTGGAAAGATGTGAATGCAGAAATGGAACCTTTTTTCCTGCAAAACTTGCTCTTCTGGTTGCACTGACCATCTTAACTTGCAGGGTTTTCTGGTAATGTGTAACGATTTGTCCTTTCTTGTTTCCCTTCTCAGACGTAAACAGTAGGTTGGTGGCACGAATGAGTTTCTGGCATTGCTCTTTTTTTTCATATTAACCATTGTGATGAGGTCTAAACAGTCATCGGTGAACTCTTCCGTGTCTCCAGAAACTGTTTAAAGATAGCAGTTCAGGCACAGCCCAGCAGTTATAAATGCTGCTGAAAGCTCATGTAAACATATCCTCTGTTTAAAAAAAAAATGAAACAAAACCCCAAACCTTCTCCCTTCTGAAAGCTGTTACTGTTTTCAGGGAAAATATGTCAAATACCCCTACAGTTTTCATTAACTTTTTGATCATTTCAGAAAACATTTCCATAACAGTTCTGATGAATTCATGCACCTTATTTAAAAGAAAATAAACTTTGAAGAAACATACCTTACCATTAGCAGGCAATTCAAAATGTTTTAGATAGATAAATCTTTTCACATTGATCTGCTCGAAGACACACTTCGTGTTGAATATTTGCATCCCGTTAAAATGAAAACACTTATAATTTCTAAATTGTCCCTGCTCCTTGTGTTTGTAGAGACACAGATTTTAATTTTAAGACTCTTTTTTAATTCAACAAAATGCCTGAAGAACTGGGAATCGCCTGAGCTGGTGACTGCAGTCTACTCGTTTGCTAGGAATAGAAATTCCTATTCTTTCAAGAGAGTAAGCCCTTAGACCAAAACCTCTTAACCCATCTAAAGATGAGTGGGACATGCTGAAGCCCTGTGCTTTTTACAGCTAAAGAAAGCTGAAAGCACTGCAAGTTAGCTAGCTCGTACAGCCCTTGACCAGGTGGTGTGTCCCCCTCTGCATCACAAGATCATGGAGTTATGTAGTCAGTTGCTGCTGAACTGTGAGCAGAATCAGTGTTGACAGGGAAGTGATGTGATAAAGCCCATTTACATGTGATATAACCATACGAACAAATGCGACACAAGTTAACAGATTTTGGATGGTAGTCTTTACTCAGAAAATTATATTAGCCTTTGCCAGAATGATGCTCCTTTCCACTTGGAAAAAAAAACAAAACAAAACAAAACAAAACCTTTTACTGTATTTTAATTCTGGAAAAACTGCCTGTTTTAGGAAGAATTCTTAGAGATCTCAAAAATCTGTGCAGGAGCTTCAGCCATAGCTGTTATCACAGGCTGTTATTACACAGTACTCTCAAATATATGAAAAGACTTTTTTTGTGGCCAATATTTGGCCAAGTAACAAAACAACTGTATTTATCATTAGTCATGTCACAAATAAAACCACAATTTGATAAGGAAGGAGGTAAAGGAAGTCAGATACTAGAAAAGAAAGGATGAGAGATGTGAAAAAGACTAGGGAGGGAAAAAAAGAGAAGGAATTTGTGATGGGGGTATAAAAAATGAAGAAGGAAAATAAGATTAATTTGAAAAAGAAGGAAGCTTGAGAAATGCCTTTTTGGGCATCCCTTTGCATGAGAGTAAGAGGAGGGGGAAGGAGACACAAAGAGCTCAGATGTTTTCTGGGAGAAAAACTGAAAGCCTGGAAGCCTGGAAACTACTGGTCCACAATGTCTCCTCTAGCAGGGCTGTGGTCTTTCCTAAAATCTTAGACTTACAGAGCCTCAGTCTAGTCTAGCATTACTTCTTTTGAGAACTGGCAGGACAGCAACAGCTAATAGTAAGTGTTTAATAATGTAATGCTGTCTAAAGTGCTGTGATTAATATGTAATCCAACATTTGAGCCCTGTCCAAACACAAAGAAACTGTGCCGATGTGAAAATAACACCCATGAGCTTTCTTCAGATCATGCATTACCACATTTTGTGCACTGTTTCATGCTCATGTGGAGTTGCTTTTTAGAATGAACTCCAGAAGGAATACGGTAACACGCCCCGACGATGAATTTTGTTAAAGATTTTTTGGAAACCACATGAAGAGGCAATGTCATCTGGCAAATCAACTCTGCAGTGTTCTTAGACTTAACGTTTACCCTGTAAACCATATGCTTCTCTATGTGCTTAGCTTTATCAACCAATGTTTCAGGCACTGGCTGATATGACATTCATGGTCTACTAATTTTCCATGGCCCTCTAACTTGTTGGGTTTTTCAGAAGTGCTATGGCCCCTTAAATACTTTCAGGTGTTGAATCATGGCACACATGTACTGCAAGCTCGAAAGCAAAGTTTTGCTTCCTGCTAGCCTCCACTTAACATCATGCAATGAAAAAGTCCTCATTTTTCCTAGGAATACCAGAAAAAAAATGTCCATGCTGAAGAAGAAAATTCAACATCGGACGGTTATAGAAACAATGTTTAAAGAAGTTCTAAGTACGGTCCCAACACTGGTTAATCATAAAATATTTGACATCTCTACTCTTGCAAATGGGATGGCTTTGTAAATTCATCTCATTAATGACAGGTAGACAACTGGATACTTAATCTTGATTAATATGGATGAAATTCAAATTCAAGTTCAGATTACAGAATATCAGAAATCCAACTCACATGAATTTTTCCACTGGAGAACAGGTTATCTCTCCAGATAAACATTTTTTCAGGCTTTTTTTCTTTTTTTTTAATGGCAGATAAACATCTAATCTTACATCTTTTGAGATTCCAAGAATCTAAGAGCAAATCACTTATTACATGGACAGATTAGGTGACCTTATGGGCTCCTATTAGAAAATGAAGGGAAAAGAAAGGGGTACAAGGAAAACTGTGAATTTCCCTAAACCCTCTTCTACCTTAACAATATCTAGAACAGTGCAAAAAGATATTAACTTTGAAGTTTGAATTTCAGTGACAAACAGGAGGGAAAGTTGAGAAGAAAGGACTCAATAGCTCTCGTATCAAACCCCTCTACCCACAGTACTGCTTTTTGGCTCAGCTTTAACACAGTGACATTTTTATTTCAATACATAATCTAGCTAAGGGGAAAAAAAGAAAAGTTGTTCTGGATCATGCATTCCCTCTCCACATCTACACATCTTCTTGCCAGAATCCCACAGCGGTGGAGTTGTTCTTTGTGTCAATAGCACATGATTGAGCGATACGTATCCTCATTTCGGTATGTTGTTTTCCAATCAAATATACGTATAACACATGGAAGAAACATACTGCGTACACATAATACACTGGGTAGAGGAAGAGGCACAGGACTGAATAAAAGATACTATAAAATGAAGACTTTGATGAAACTGGTTTTAGTTAGAGAAAAAATGGAAGATTTTTAACTGTAATCAATGCTTCAAGCTATTCTGGAAATAATCCAAGACAAATGAAATGAGACGAGGTACGTGAAAGCTTCTGGGTTTGCAATAGGAACAGCTGTGTCTAGAGAAGCTGGGCAAGGGGTTTTTTTATTCAAATATGTCTGTTTTAAACAGCATTTTCAATTCAAGCATACATCTCTGTCCATTAAAACAAAGAAAAAAATTCCAGGGCTAAGCACACAGGACAAACACCATACGATCTTCAATAAACAGCCTTATAATCAAACAGCATGTAATTAGTGCAAGAACTGAATGCCAAAAATATGTTGCGATTCCATTAAATGTACCCTTAAGGATTTGTGAAAAAGAATAGATATTCTAGGACCTGTGCCCATTTATCCCGTTCTGTTCCACATGAAAGAAATTATAGTAAATCAACTGCATATCTGGAAAGGATTAAATCATCATCTGTCATTGGCAAGCTTAAAGGAAAAAGTCACAAGAAAGCACAGATTTATATAATAAAAGTTCTCATGTTTCATGGAATAAAAGGGAAAAAAAAAACACCAAAGGGAAAGTTTTTGTTGCCTTTGGTTATTCTTCTTCTCAGACAATATATTATGGAGTTCTCCTCTGCTCCCTTTTAATAACTTTATTCAATCATCTGAAGTTGCAGACATAGTACCCGGAGTTATTTAAAGGAAACATTTCAAACTCTTATCACAGAAAGTCCTACAGGAACAAACTTTTTCTCTCTAGCAGATGATACAGCAACAGTCATTGGCACTACACAGTAGCAACCAAAACAGACTGGTCCCCTCAGCAGGATTCTTTTTAATGATAGAAATGACAGGCTTTTTTACTACCCTCGAGTTCTGTTTAAAGTAGTATGTGGGTCAAAATGTGCCTTTGTTAATGGTGTTTCAGAGGTGTAAACGAAAGCAAGGACTTTCTCGAGCAGACCAAGCTCACCATGGGCTCCAAATGATTTACCTCAGAGATGGCTTTAGTTCAATAAAGTTTTACAAGTCAGGCTGCGCTGTTCTTTAACTTACATTTAGTTTTGGTATATTATTCTTGTGTGTTAGCTATCATTAAACCACCATAAAATGTCCAGGGCTCACCCTTCATTTAATCTGCACTCTGATGTGAAAATCTGATGATTTCCACCAGTTGAGCCTGTGCCTCAGACTTTACAAAGAAGACATAATCTATGAATACTAGAGATTACAAATGAGAAGCGCACTTACATGCCCACATTACAGAGATAAACTGAAATTTCTATTTTCTTTCCCAAAAATGATGGTATGAGCAACTTCTGGTTCAGCATCTTATTTATGGATTTAGCAGCAACATTCATTCCTGGGTGTCCTCTTGCATCTCAGGTCATTCTTCAGTAGGTCTTAGTCCTTTCTTCACTCTCTTCCATATCCTGCTGATCTCCTACTGCTTATTTTCCTTAGCGAAGTCAATTTATTCACACTAATTTATCTATTAACTTCTGTGGTGAGGATTCCCCAGTCTCCTGCTGAAGGCTATATTAAAGAAACTAGAATTTGCAATGGGAAAACATGGAGCTTACTCTTTTTCTTCTGTAGTTCTCCACAATGCCATCTATGTGTCTTCCTTACTGCTATTAATTTCTCCCCTACTTTTCTTTTGGACCCCTCCTTCTTCCTGCTGTGTCTGAATTTTGTCACTACATGCTATACTGTTTCCTATGCCTGAACTATTATTCCTATGCATGGCTTTTGTCAGTATTTTTATGAAGCTCAGTTATTAGTATCTTTTACTTCTGGTCTCTGGTACAGCAGTTCTTATTTTTTTCCTTCTCTCTCCTCACACGCGATCATTCAGACACACTTCATACATTAAAAATGAACAGTTTCAAATGATCTTCCTTGCCTATCATTTTGACCACATCAGGCTATGTCTGAACATTTCCGCTTACTCCCTTTCCCCAGCCGATGAAATTCAAACTTCTGATCTTCACGTAGGACTTGTTCATTTGGAGCAAAAATCTCAATTCCTTGCTATCACGTAATCCAATTCATACATTTCTGTGATTTTACACTAAAACTACCAACGGCTATTCACCATCACTGCACAGTTGCTCCTGAATCTATTGCTTTCACAGTTGAAAAACTGAAGTTCCCACCTGGATTTATATGTGGCTGATGTCAGCCCTTTTGCTGTGGTGCCAGCAGATTATTTTTTTTTCTGGATACTTAACAGTGAACCAACCGACTACCAAAAGGAAACAGCAAAATAACTGTGGGCATCTAGGCAAACAGCACTATAATCACCACTTTGCTCATCAAAGGATAGAAACAGAAAGAAATCACCATTTATACAACGAAATCTAACGCTGTTTCCCTTGTGCTTGGATGGAGAATTTTCCTCTGCACCACAGCTGGAGTAACTCCCTCAGTGTAAAGCTGGATGAGTCTGGATTAATCTGGGTTTCCTGACTTCAGGAAACTTGCACAAGCCGAAACCTCCCCATGAATGATTCTTGCACATGTTCACCGGCACAGCTTTGTAAGAAAACAGGACCAGCAATCTTGAAAGAGCACTGAGACACGCTACATCTGCAGTTACTTTGAACTCTAAAACTTTCCTTTTCCCTTCCGTGTCTCACCCAGCGCTTCTGTATTTCGCCAACATCTGCTTAGATCTGGTGCTTAAGTTTTGGTTTGTCACTTCTGGATGATACACAGTAGAGAAATTCCACTCAACAAATGATTTTACCTGTATTTTAGCCATTTTGGCTGTGCTACGTAAAAGGTCTTTCATCATCTAATCCTGATCCTGTTTCTGTTAATGGCAGCACAGAGATTACAGAGCTCATGGAATAGAGACCACTTGGTAACTTGTTGCAGATGGCGAGCTGAGCAAATGCTGATTGCAGTTTAATTTTAAGCAGTGAAAGTCAGTGACACGTCGTGCAGGCAGTGAAGCAAAACAAACAAACAAACGCCCTAAAAGACAGTCCTGCAAACCAGAAGTTTTAAAGCCATTTGGTTACACTGTCTTGAGGTTTCGTGAAGCTACCAGGATCTGTCTGTGTGAGTCTGTCTGTATGTGTGTGTATGTCTGTGCGCATGAATTAGAAAAATACTTTTGGAAAATGACTCATACGTTTCAAGTAGAAACTGAAAAGCAAAGTTTTAATACCTCAGTTCAACCAAAAACAATCACAAAGTATTAATTTAGGTATTTTTCTTGGATATTTGCCTTTAAAAATATGACTAATGTCTGACCTTTAAAAAGTAGAGAAATTCACATGTCACCCTTCAACCAATGATAGTTTCCTTTACTGTCATGCTCGTACCAGTCTGCACTTTTGCTGAACTGCTATCTGGGCTGACATTTTCTGCAAGTTAAGATATTTTTTAAAGATGTTTTCCAAATGTTTAACTGATAGACATTGAGGTCTGGCTAACTTGGTATTTCATTCTTGTTTACAGCCACATTATTTTGTACATAATTGATACATCACCATGGTAATTCTAACAGCCAAAGAAAATTAATATTTTTGCTTAAAGTCTATGAGAAAAATGTAAATTCTCACATTCTTTGTGCATTGGTGTCTCAAAGTCTATTCAGAAACGAAACAGTTTAAAGTAGAAAGTCAAAACAAATAAACAGAAATACTGGCTGAAGGGTGGTGTGTCTCCTATTTACAAAGCACCAGAGGTTCTGGAGGCAGGCTGTGGTTAGCCATGGCACAGGCCAGCTATGTCTGTCTCACTCTGTGTGACCGGCTCAGGCACTTCTACCCCATGTCCCCGACTGCAGCACCCACCTCCCACTCTCTCCGCCAAGCGCCATGGTTCCTCCTCTACTTCTCAACTGTGCCAGTCAAAGCTGGCTGGCTGCTGTCAACTGGAACCAGATGTCCAAAAGGTGGAGAGAGCCTGAAATGCTGTGTTGGGGTTGGGGTTGGATCATCTAACAGGACCCATACTCTCTCTCAGAAGCTCTACTGGGAAATACGTCTTTGGTTTTAGCCTGTTTGGGCCCCCATCAGATGACCTAATGTTGGTGTGGGTACAGCCACTGTATCACTCAAGCCACCTGCATGAATCTGTGAAGCAGGATAGTCTTTCTTCTGTCACACGAACTAACCTGTGAATGCTGTCTTTTGCTAGCAGGAGCAGTAAGGTGGGCTAGTAAAGCTGGTGTACTTTCTCCCTTCCCCCTCTTGCCACTCACTGGCACCACAATTCATTCCATGGGCCATGGTGGTGATGCCGCTCCCCTCCTCTACAGCTTCTCTAAAGTCTTGGTACTATTGCTGCCACTGCAGAGCAAACCTGAACCACGACTTTTTTTTTTTTTAATCAAATATTTCAGTGTCAGAAACTGCTAGTTAACAGAAAACTTCCCATAGAAGGGAGACTGTTACGAAGAAAAACAAAGACTTTTGCAAAAAAAACCCCAACAACTTACTCTATGAAAACATACGTAATTTCAAAAAATCATGTTCATGTTATTAGAGTAACAGAAAGAAAAATTGTAGAGAGTCAGTTGGACTGGCAATAGCAATCCTGCTGAAGTTCAGCTCAGTCCTGCATATATTGACAGATCTATTTTGCTACAATAACTTCCAACTATCAATCAGCTGCAGCTCTATTTTACAATGTATATACTTCAATTGAATTAATTGGAAAAAGGATCTGCCTTGCAGGCCAGCATATTTTAAAAACCCTACAGGTAAGGTTACATTTTTAACATTTTATAAAATCCTATGAAAAACATTCTAATACTATATACATTTTATTCCTGGCTTTTGGAATGCAATAACAATATTTAAAAAAAAAAAGTTAAAATAACTTCTAACATGAAAATACTTTTTCTTTTTTTTGTTTGAAAACATGACTGTAAAGATAGCAGGGGGAGAAAAAGGGAGCTGTTTTACTGTTTATATTCCATCTATATAATAAGGAATTTTTCAGATTTCTTCTTCCGGGGTTAGACACTCTTACATTCAATCCTTGATTCCGTAAGAGATTAAGAGAATGAGTATATTTCCCAAATACAAGACCAATGTAGGTTAACATCAGTAGAGCTTCCCTTGAGATAATACCCTCAGAGACACTAACTTGGCTACTGCTAGAAGAAACAATTAAAACGAAACAATGCATAAATGCCATTGAAGGATGAAACTGATACTATGGTAACATGAATGCCAACTGCATGTCTGACCCACTGGTGCCTGAGCAAAGCATGATGATAACCGGTTTGTACACTGCACTAACAATTTCCAGATTATGTTCTACAGGTTGGAATAATTACGACTTCTTTGGATCACTGTAGGTGAGAACTACTTGCCAGTGAGTTGTACTAACGTTGTAAAATTTAAGATACTCCAAGCGATTAATATTCATGCATTTTGTAACAAATTCAGAGAAAGCAGAGATCATTTTTATGTTACAACTGTAAGACTACATGAAGGCATTCAAATGCAAACAATTGTCCCAGCCTCTTTACAAGCACTTTTCGAATGTTTTAGAAGCATATGTAGAGGGTATAAAACACTGCGATATATGCACTACAAAGTGCAAACCTAAGAACACATGCACAATTTCACATTCAAACATCATAGGAAACTATGGGTAAAATTTATGCTGATGAGAAAAACAACTTTAATTCACGTCCTCAATTTCAAATTTACTCGGGATACTGAGGACATTATGACCCTCATCATGTTACATAAAATCTTTCACAGTCTCTATCCATGAAATAAGTATGGTGTAACAGCCTTCACCAGTTCTTTTGAATAAATGGGTACGCCAACACACAATATGTAATACAAAGCCTGTGCTCTAGTGAAGTCCAAATCTTCTTAATCTTCTTATTGAACCTTGTTTCTGGTTTATTTTTCCATCCCAAGCAAAACATCATACATGTTTTAGCGATAAATATGATAACCCAGCTCTGAACTGTACTTGTTTAGTTAGGCAAAAGCACTCTGAAGTTTTCCATCTCTGGGGCCACGAACTGCATTTTCCTGAAAGGATCTAACACCAACCAGTCCACAGGCTGGGCTGGAACAGCAGACAATAGCTCTGAATGTTAATAAAAACCATTCTGCCACACCACATGCTTGCATACTCAGCAGTGCTATCTTACGCTCAGCTATGATTAAAGAAAGAACAGAAATTCCTTTCCCAACTCCTTCTCAAAACTGATGCAAATTATACCTCTCAAACAGCAAACTGTAAATTTGGTTTTAGAAGAATGGCAGTCTCTGTCTAACGTGAGCGGAATATAACCCGAGTATGTGAGTCTGAAGCCCTGACTCCCGTCTTTGGCCTCAGCGGGAATTCCTGAGATTGCCTTCATTAACGAGCTACAGTATAACCTGCATATATCCGTGTGTGTACACTAAACTGATAGACCAATGAAGCACAAAATGCATATTTGTTTTCACCCAATTCATTTCAAAAGTATGAAAGGATTAGTAACAAGGTAGATAAAACCTGACTCACTATGATTTCCTCAGCAAATCTTCAGAAAACACATCTCTCTCCATCTCTCCTCTGCACATTTACATGGAACAAGGGAAAATGTTATCTTAAGCACCAACGTCAATTTAGATTACATTTCAGTATCACCTGCCAATTGTGTCCAAACTGAAATTACTAAATCACCTGAGAAAAAGACACTCTCTCGAGGCTTTTGAATCAAAAAAAAAGAAGTGGTGGAGGAATATGATTTATTGTAGAGGCTATTTCAGACCTGTTTTAGCAGAGTTTGAACAATCACAGTTCTCTGATTTTCTAAGTGCTTTTCTAAGCTAAACATATGGTTTAAACACATATAATACATAGTAATAATCTGACAAGCTTTGTATCCGCTTGAAAATTTATAACATACAGAAAGAGTGAACAGCATACTGTGATGGATTTAACTTATGGACTGATTATACAAACAAATGTTAGAGAGGTAAAATTGGAAATATACTTAAGGACGACCTTTGAATTTCACAGGACAGTCATATCAGCAAGCTTGGCTAAAGATAATTAAAAGTAAAAGCTTTTGGATTATGCTCATAGTTTGCAACTAAGTTTAATAATTTCAGAAGTAGATACTGCAGGTTCTAAATCATCCTTTCCAAAAGAAAAATGAGAGGCATCCATTCTTGTCATTGTAACCATTTGTTTGATTTTACTGCAATTGTGGGCAGTTCCTGTTAAAGCTAATGCTTTATTCTTAAAAACTAAGACTTTCCAGGTATACTGAATGCAATGATGAACCAGAGTCTAAACAGATCGACGCTTTACATATGCAAGAAAACAATATTCTGGGTGCTTATTAATAAAAGCGTCACAGTTTAGTAGACCAGAATGCATGAAAATATTCTGAGATGTCACTGTTATTAATCAATATTAACGAGATCCAGCATACATCTGACATTTTAAATAGGCATCTTATTTTTTTTCTGGAAGATTTTTTTAAAAAAAAAAAAGAGCAACAATTAATATTTGAACGGCAGGAAAAAGGTCTTATACTACATGATCTGACGCTTTAATTTGCCTACATCAAACATGGAAGTAAGAGGTGACAATTAAAGTAAATGTAAGGGAAAAGAATAACAGCTTCTAAGGGCATGTGAACTGAAAGGGACTTTGCCATCGAGAACCAAAAGTCAGGCAAACTGAGGTGGGAAATAAGGCACTTGAGTTGATCCATATGCAATGGGATTTTATTTATTTCTGTGACTCATTAAAAAAGCTTTTACCTTCCTTGCATTCACTGTTTATGCAGAAATATTTAAACCTAAACAAGACTTTACTAGTAAAAACAATTGCAGCTATCTCACATTTTCTGTTTAACTCTCTTATTCCTCCTGTTTATGGTGATTTGCACAAGGGATGGAACAGTTGGAGCACTCTAAATCCTTCTTTTGTACGTTGTTCAACTTTGATGAGCAAAATGCAAATGCTAATCCCTTCTGCAGACACATGATTTCCTTCCTTTCTCCTTCTCTCAGATAAATTTGTTTTTCTGTTCTCCTGCCTTTGTTCCCTAGTCCCAGCGAGGTTCATATGACGCACTCCTTTTCCCAGGGTCCTAGGGTGAATGAGGTTCCACAATCCAGCAATTCATGAAATGCAAGAGACAGCGAGACAGGCAAGGGATGCATCAAAGCAGCTTCCTACCCCTCCGTCCTCTCACTATGCCTTTAGAACAAACAAACAAACGGAAAGAAGAGCCAGGGTGTTCAGTATCTCAGAAAGAAACATTCTAAAACACTTGACTGAACTTTAGCCCTGAAACTGATCGTAGCTAACTTCAGTGATTCCAGGATTTCACATTGCGGTTTCTCTTTCTTCATTACAATTCTGACCACATATTTAAAATTGGAAAATAAGTTATAAATAATGGTTCAGTAAATACTAACATCACACACCAAGAACAAACTGAGAAAAACATTTGTTTGGGTATGAAGCCGACTCTCTGGTACAGCATATAACATTCATGAAAATGCTGGAGGATTCTAGCATTAAAGGCCTGAGGGAAGCAGGATGTCAAAGAAGATGGATCCACATGCAAAAAGAGAAAGCTCTTTGCTATGTGGCTTAGTAAAGTTCTTCATGAACATCCAGTGGACAGTTTGGACATTACAAATGACCATACAACATACATTTGGACCATACAACTTTTATTTAGAAAACTAAAAACTATCCAACTGGATTAGGTTGAGCCACATATATGCAAGTTAGAGAGTATTGGTTGAAAAATCATATTTAAAATTCTAAAAAAATTTTTTTACAAATTTGCAATAATAGGTGTCTTTCCAAATACTCTAGAATGTCTGTAGAAGGAGTTACATCTACTTTGTGGTCTCTTCTCTGTAGTAAAGTCAAAGAAAACAAGCATTCATTGTGAGCATTTTATTAATAAACGGTACACCAAATAATCTGAAACCTGACCTAAGTTAATAACAGTTTATAGTCATTTAAAAAGAAAGAAAAATTACAAAAATTAAATAGCGTATCAGTATATCACAAACACAAAGTGACACAATGTATGGCATTTTGTTGCTTCAGCTATGACTTCTCTCCTAGTATATGAAAAATAAGCTACATATTATACAGAGCTTTCAGGAAAGCAACAAAAAATTGCTTTTTCTAGAAATAATCCTTGCACAGGTTTAAAGACATAAAGAATCTGCCAAAAATATCAAATTTAAAGTTTAAGACCAATGTTTCTATACCCACAGAGGTGACATTCTCATAACAACTTTATTTGGAATAGATGGCTCTTGCCCTGGTTGGTGAGCCTATCCTATAGTCTTTGGCTTACACACAGTGCTTTACACCAATTCAATCTGACTGTTTTTTGTCATCTTCTTTTGTAAGTAAGTGCCTCACGTTCGCTTCCTCATACTAACATCAATGTTAACAAGCTAATGTTAACATTAACATGCTAATGTTACCTGCATTTTGGTCATGAGACATAACATACCTTGCAAAATGAATATTTATGGACATTCTACATATGACCAAAACACAATTGTCCGTATCACATAATGCAAGTGACCCCATTTTGTTCGTATGGTGGATGCACTTCTGGTTACGGAATGTGCAAAAGGGCTGGAGGAAACCTAATGCATCTTTTTAAGAGACTGTGTAGCGCAAGCAGCTGAACTTACTGTCACCAGTACTGGAACACTCATGTATTTCTTATCCCTTATGCAGACTGCTCCCAGGCCCAGGAGGAGGTCATCTTTCTTTTTCTTAAGCTGTTGTTTTATATGAAAATACATCAACATTTTAATTTATTGCTCTTACTCTATAGTTTCAGACCAGGAGCATGTTTCAGCCAGGTGCCAAGTAGAAACAACCGAATGAGTGACTCATTTTGGGACTCTCCTGTCACTCCTTCCAAAGCTGGACATTATCTTGCCCTCCTTGTTAAAAATCGGCACTAGAACTTTCCAGAGCTGACGCAGAAGACTGAAGACCTATACTTCTGTTCAGGTTGGCAGACCTTGAAGGTGCCGAGAGGAAAACTTGGTACCATACACAAACTCTTTCTAAGGGTCAGACAGGATTTTTCATTTTATGGCAAAGATAGTATTTTTCCCACGCGTTATTTCTTATCACAAGATCCTGGGGAAGAATATATGAGGTCCAAAAGAAAACAAAGCAAAGAAAAAAAATATTTACATCAAGTGGATGCTGACAGTCTGAATCAAAGGCTCAGTGCTTTATAATCAAGGTTTTGGAAAAACAAGAATAGGACAACCCTGAGGCTTTGGCACTGAGTTCAAGAACACAGTTAGGAGTCACTGCACCTCCAAGAACTGGGAGAACTGAAATGGAAACAAAGCCCTCTCAAAAAACAAGGGAATAAATTAATTCATTTAGCACTGCCAGCAATTATACAATGGGAATGTATTTCAGCTAGGAATGTGTTAGGCAACAACCACAGCTGGATATGCTTCCAGCTGAAGTCATGCTCCAAAAACCACTGAATGCGATGGAACTCTTCATTAACTTTAGTGAGCTTTTGATCAAGCCCAAGTTAGTAAGTTGGACAGCAAGATTTAGAGACAACTGGGGAAGTCTGCAAGACAGTAACTTAAGCTGCAGAAGGCCAGAGAATTTGGAAAAAAACCAAGTGTCAGTGAAGGGACTAATTAGAGGACATGAAAAGCTCACTCCCAAATGTCCTTTAGTCAGACTCAGGAATTTCATTATCTTCTCTGATAACAGGATTCAGAAAGCACAAGGCAGTGACTTGAATCAGTTCCTAGCTCCAGCACAGATTTTCTGTGAGCTTTTTTAAATGCTTACCTTTCTGCTTAGCAACATCACAAGGACTCTAAGTAGTCTTCCTTTGCTTTTAATGGTATATTATTCTCGAACTGTTTAAATGTTGGGTCTCTAGGGTTTCTAGCTAGTCTAGGGTTGTTAGGATCAGGGCTTCTAGCATCCAAAGTCAAACAAAATGCCAAACGTTAATTTCAGCATCAAGTAAGGTGTGTCCTCTACAGATATACCACTCAACCTCCAAGTTCTGGTTCTTTAAAGCATAAATTGAGACAAACAAAATGCTTTTCTTTGTTCGACCATTATTGGCAAAATTTGTGTGCCATATTAAAAATCACGCTCAGAAGCTTGTAGAGTGTTTTACACAAAACATATCCTTTTTCAGATAAGTAAGAAAAAATAGAAGCAATATTAATGTTTGTAAGTTAACATTTGCCTTTAATTAATTTTACTTGCTTAATGTTTCTGGAAAAGAAGACCAGTAAAGAATATTGTAGTCTGACAGGAACACAGTGAGCCACTAAAATCAAGATTAAGTTAAGATCCAGAGCCAAAGTGGTTTGAACTTCACTGGTCTTAACAAAACTAAAAAAGTAAACCTCAGACCGTAAGATACAAAAGTTTCAGGCCCTAGGTCACAGTATGTCTGAATCAACTTAGTTGTGTAAGAACGAAGAAAAAACACACTAACATAGACATGAAGAATTTGTGGTAGATACAAATTTTCCTTCAGTAAGAAATACAAGATTGGGGTCTTTTGTACAAGGGAAATCAATGAACCCCGGGCCCGTCTAGAAAGAATACATTTTGTAAATGAAGAAGACATATTGGGAATGAGGATTTAGAAGAGTAAACCTTAAATAAACAAGCACAGTGGCAAATAAAATACTTAAAAGTGAAATAATGTTAATTACCTCAGCACATAGAGTAGCACAAAAATTACCGGTAGCGGTAAGGCGAAATGATGTATTTTGCTGTAGAAGATACAGCTATTTGCTTTATTGCCAGGAAGGAGCATACACAAGCATTGAAAGCAACTAGATCACTAACTTAAGGAGTGAACTGAGGCCAAAGCTACTAACTTGAAGAAAAAGCATAGCAACAGGATGCAGTAGTGTGGTGCTCGCACTGTAATTATTGCCCTGATTCTTCATGGAAGAAGCTACTTTTACAATGGGAAGGGACTGCGAATAAGGAAATTAAAAATATCTGATTTAATGATTCAAGGCCTCTCTTTTCATAGAAGAAAATTACCCTGAAACTTTCTTAGAAAGAAGTCTGTCATCCAGGAGTGGGTTTGGTACTCTAAGGTGCTGTAGACTTGACTCAAATGCCAAAACAGTATATGACACCTAATGCCATTTGATATGTCCTACAACATCCTATACTCTGCCTACCTGCTAACAGAGCTGTTGCTCTTCTACTCTTTGACCTATCTATCTGCCAAACCCTTTCAAATGTCTGGGATTCCCTAGGCTAGCACTAGGAGTTTGATGTTGGACATCATTCAAATTATTGAGAGCTGGCTTAAAATTCTTAACATGCTTTCTGTGCCACATGCAAATTTGGCCATCTAGGATGGTCTTCTTACTGGAAAATCTTTTATGTGGAAATTATATGAATCAAGGGGAATCAGATTTGCTTAGCATATTGGAATCCTCTACATGAATCTTGTATTTCTCCATAGGTAAGGAATAGGTTATGCCTTTTCCTAACTGTTAATATAGGACATTGACAGTATTAGGAGGTGTATTTCACTGAAGAATTGGAGGAATGATGAAAAAGTTCAGAGGAATGGCTGTATGTTGTACAAAATACGGTAATATAATTAAGTAGGAAGCAACAATAAAGAAAATACCATCAATAAGGAAAAGAGAGAGTTTGACCTCTGGTAACATTGTAAAATCTATTTCTGATGTAATAAAACGCATGATACTCCAGTGTATGCCTATCATTTGCAACATATTAGAGCAGTACATATCTATTAAGAAAGTGGTATTACCCCTTCAGAAAGAAAACATACTAAAGAGTAGTTCTCATGAGCATTGCCTCATAAAGTACTTACAGAAAAGGAAAAAAGTACCCCTAAATGCATACCAGATAATACCCACAGCAGACGAAAATTCATTATCACATTATCACATACAATGAGCTCCAAAATAGAAATGTTGCATGTAGAAAAAAACATTCATACATAATCTAATTTGTTTAACATTTAATTTGGACCTTGGAAAATACACATTTCTAGATTATTAGGACACCCAAAAGACTGTTTCCAGAATGCAACTGAGAGTGTTATTGGTATATTGGTACATTGCTAGGAGCAGTAAGAAATTTGAGGGGAAAGGGTAAAAAGCTGTGACGTGAAATACATGCTATTTGCTTACAATAAACCTTTGTTTGACCTTGCTAACATTTGATTCTGCAAAATCAAATATAAAGGTGTTTGAAGTTCAAGAAACTCCCTGGGCTGAGTTGGGGGTAGAAGCCGTACCACCTCCCACAGCCCCAGAATGCCACTGCCATTGGTCGGGGTCTAATACCACTGGCTCTGCCTTCTGAGTAACTCCATCCCATTTGAGAGACTGGAAGCTAAAGGTAAGTTTTGGTACTTCTCTCTTAGAACAGTTAATTAGATTTTTAACGTTGGAAATATTTTTATAGTACTTGTTTTATTTTCTCGTGCATAATACTGATTCAAAGTCTGCAGGTTGAGGAGACTATTTATTTTTCCTTCCTGTGAGAGGAGTACATAATCTTTATCAAAATATTTGATCTTACAGCTACTGCAGATGCCAATATCATTACAGTGTGTTCCAATATATTACACATAAGGGAAGCACAGAGACATGCAAACTCTGCAAGTTAGTGCAGAGACTACAGTCATCTGTAAATAATTTTTTTTTCACAGAGATTATAATTAAATTTGCTGGTTTTATCTATATATATACAAAATGCAATACTTATCAAGCCCTACACCCTTTAAAAGCCTTTTATTTCTAGGCAATGTGAAATGAAAACAATTTTAAATAATAAGTAATTTTTGGTTTTAGGAATTGTTTATTCAGAGGAAAAATTACACCAGATATGTTAATATTACATTCTGGGTTAATAGAGAACATCCTTTATAGCTGAATCACTTGGGATAAATGATATGTAAAAGAAAAAGTAAGACCAAAACCAGTCCTGTCAAAAGCAGGCAGCAGAAAACATAAAGACAGAGAATAACCAAGCTCCAGTAAACCTCAGTTTATTTCAGAGATTGGTTGCATTTTTATTTTATTTCATTTCATTTCATTTTTCGTAATGAACCAGAATACCTTTGGTAATATTGGAAGCTAATACTGAAAGGTGCAATTCAACTAAGTCTTCTCAAAGACAAGTCCAAGTGCTCAAGCTTCTCCCAGTGAAAAGTCTTTTTGAATAAAGTAAATGAGGGAAAAATGAACGCCTTGTGTTGCTGACCATCCCCAGAGGAATTTCATATCCTCATGTCTAAATCAGCTTCATAAAGACCTCTTTTCATGAAGCTAAAATTCAGCTTGTTGCTCAGCACACACACTCAAAAAAATGTTTCACGCATTTCTTTTATACTTAATCTAATTTTAAGTAGCTACAGTTTAAGAATGAAATATTTAGATGTGTGTATTACGGCATCACATCAGGAGTACAATTAAATAGACTTATGCACTGTTCATTATCATTGTCGGTGTTTTTGGTGAAATCAGTGTAAGCTGTAGCTAAACCAAGATGTAAGTAAAAATTGCTGAATAGAGCCTTATGTCAGGCACCTTACATGATAACAGTGACAACATCACTTACAAAAAATAGGGAATGCATAAGCACTAATATTCAAGCCTAGTGTGAATTTTCTACTGTTATATTAAAATATGGAAAATTTAAATGGGTGATAACTCAATTTTACAGTTCCGTTCTCCAAGGACAACAGGTGACTGTACTACGCTACCACTTCTCACTACGTTCAAAATGGTGTTGATTGAGTAACGAAGGAATGCAGAGTACTGTCACTTACAGGGCTATGGAGGACAGAGACTACTTTTTATTTTGCTCCCCCGATCTTTGCAGAATTGCTGGTCCAAATATACCACACCATTCAACCAATTAAATTTAGATTCTGGCGAAACAACTAGTGGGTGAAAACGTTTTTTATTATGCTCATTCAGAGAGAACAAAGAAAGAGGTTCTAATGTTTTCTAATTTTTTTTTTTATGGTGGAGGAGAAAGACAAAATTACATTGTTGTACATTTCAAAAAATTATTTATTGTGATAGACACCAATAATATAATAAACTAGCTTTTGTTTGGTTTCTCAGAAGTTCTTTTCTAACGGTGCAGTGGAAATACATGAAGTTAGATCAAAGAGGAAAAAGATGAAAATACATATATATATATTCCTTTCACTTTTTCAGGTATTTTCTCATTGAGGGTAGTTTACTTCTATACCAGTAAAACTCAATAGGTCTTTCCTAAATTATCTAAATGTTATTATGGGCAAAATAGTCTGCAGAAATTCTCAGATCCAGGGACTCTTCGTTAAGCAAAACAGAATAAACCATTGGGTCATCATGAATAAATAAGAGTTATCCATCAGAAATATTGTTGCATACATATAATTACTGTACTAGTGAGATTAAATTTTCATAGACTCCTTGCAAATATCAGATTACCCACATTTTGTCCATTTTCTTCTCTTTCAGAACAGAAAGCAGAATGCAGACCTTTGCAAATATTTTCCTGGGATTTTTTATCTTCGAGTCTGTTGGAGCTGCGCCTATCACCGATACCGTAATTTATGATTCTGAGTTCTATGACATACCGCTTGGAGAGCTGCCTCACCCATTTGTCTATGATGAAAATGAGCAGTCTGAACAATTAGAGGTAATCAGAACTTCATTTATTTTATCTTTCCAAAGTGCACAAATGCAGACACTACTGATGAGTTTTTGCTGGCTGTGAAAACGTGTATCAGACAAATCTACTCATGTGGTTGCCTCTGGTTGATCAACAGTTTTCTCTGCTAATAACACACCACAGTACTTTCACATTTTCCTTGATCTACAAATGTGGTCAAAATATTTCCGGATTTTTTTTTTTTTGTGGTAACCTAAGCCAGTGAAAGCTACCCTGCTTCCCTCAGGTCTCCTTGCATTGCCACAAATTCTGTTGGAGATTGTACTTGTGATTTATCTGTCCGGATGAGGCACCGAGGCAGCTGAGATAGGACATACAGCATTCCTCATTGTAAAATGTTTTTTCCTGAGGTTATTTCTTACAGTAATAGAAGGTGCAATACAAGTATTTCAGGCTATAAATGCTAGTGCTTTCTATTTCTGTTAGAAAAGTGGGCAGAAGGAAGTAAAAAAGAAAAGGGAAAGTACTTGAATTGAAAAACAGGGAAGTAAGAGAGATTACTGAAGAACTGTTGAAATTCTGTTATACTATGAGATAGTAAGACATGTTGCCTGCACAAGCAAGGGACCCCATTTGTCGACTTAAATGCCTCCTTCCCCTCCTACATTCCCGTATTTCTCTACATTACTAAAAGGACACATGAATTTTATTCTCACTCAGCTGCTTAGACATGGGAACAACTTCCCTGAAAGGGATATATGCACTGTATGGTTCGAGATTGAGTGCAATAGAACTTGAGTGGAAAATATAACTTTTAAATTATACGGGGTTTTTGCTATTACACATTGTTTACACATTTGCTGTTACCGTATTTTAGTACATTTTCACATAATAGTACACAATTAATGAAATTACATTCCTTTGAGTGATTCGTGATTGCAGCAAGAGGGGTGGGAACCAGATCAAAATAGGATAGCAGCCTTGAAATCCAAGGATAGAGACAATTTAAGCATAAATAAATTCCAAAACTGGAGGACTGAAGAGATAAAAATCACCTCAAAGTTTGCACTAAGATCAGAACCTTACAGTTCAGAGGAGATAAATTTTCTCATCTAGGAAGGACCGAGAATAATTTTGCTCTAAAGAAATTACTTTGCCTTTGGCCTGCTTCACTGTGCCACGCAGAATCAAAGCTCTTCACAAACCCGTGCGCTTGTACTTTCTTCCCTGATAAAGTCACCCCCACGTTTAGTCACTGGATACTTGGGGGCTCTCTATTTCACACTGACTAATAGGTCACAGTGCATTTTTTATTTTGCTCTTAAAAATGAAGCTTTTATCAGTCCTACAGAAACTACTTCCTTCCCAGAAATGGGAGAGGCTATTTTGTATGTGCCTCACCACAGAGATTTTCTCATTCAAACAACAGATTTCTTAGTAATGCATTGAATGGTGGGACTCTCCTGTGTGGTGCTCTCTCTGTGAGGTCCTTATGACACTGAAGCATGGGGCGGTCCCTTTCCAAGTTTCTGAGCGAAGGACAGAGACAAGATAAGGCTTCTGTGGTTCTTTTCCAAGTGAAAGGAAATATTGCATCCAACAAGAAAAGACACAACAGATCCTATCACAGGTTGCTTTCTTCAGGGAAGCATGGAACAGGCAGAATCCAAAAAGTCTTTTCATTTTATCTTGTAAACTTCTTTTCCAAAGCAGGATGTCTCGCATTACTGAGCTCTTCAGACAGTCTTAAAATTCATCAAGTGAAGGTCATCCATCATTGCAGTTGGAAGGAATGTTACTTTGCATATGGATGGACCTCCCTGTGAGAGTCTTTTTTTCCTAGATGTTTAGCCAAAATCTTCTTTTGCTTACATTCCTCTTACCACGTACCACCCAAAAGAAACCTAAGCATTCAAAATTCCCATAAACTCAGGAGAGATCAGAGCCACCGGTGCTGTAGAAATCAAGCAGCTTTCATAGACACGCATGTCAGTCTTGCAAGTTGTCTTTTAGACACTGAATATTATTGCTGTCACTCAAGTTTTAAACAGAATACATTTGATTTCTGGATCATGGTTGTGACTTTCCTCCCTACGATCCTGTTATCGTTAAAGATGTGAACTACAGAAGTGGCCCTATGTGTAAAAGCCAGTATTTATGCAAGGTCACAGGTTAGTTTTCATTATGCATAGCTTAAATGATGAGCAATACCACAGAGACCCAGACAAACAGCAGGCCTTCATTAGATCTAGTCTGTGTACGACAACTCTTTAGCGCCTGATTTAAGGCCTGCATTTCCTTTCAGAAAACTCTGAATCACGTCTTTAGCCTTCTGAAATAGTGGAGAAAAAATCAAATAGCATTTTCTGTTGTTGCTGTCTTCAACTGAAGACTTTAAAATTCAGCTATGTGCAAATATAAATCATTCTGTTTAACACGTTTTTAGACTCACTGGAGAAATGCAAACTTTTCCAAGGTTGTGTGTCCAACTGATTTTCAGAAGGTCCAGGAGACTGACTGGTTTTAGGACTTACAGATGTGTTCAGTGTGTTGCTTCTGTTAATTTCAATGGGGTTAGGCACCTGTGCATCTTAAGGAATTAAATTAAACCACCTGTGTCAGTATGTCCTTTCCAGAATGTTACCCATTGGGTACTGTAATCCCTCATTCAATGTGTAACCACCAAAATTTGCAAAGACCTAGAGTTAATCAGGGAGGGATTCCTCCCAGTCATTCTATTTTGTAAAATCACGTGTTGCATCCCAAGCCCATCCTCCAAGACAAGTATGAATCATTCTCTTGGGATATCAGTCGTGACAGGGTGACCTTGGCTGGCTGCACCATCAAGCCTCCTTCCCACTCGCCCTCCTCAGAGGGACAGGGGGAGAAATCAAGATTAAAAACTCTTAAGTTGAGGTAAAGGCAGTTTAATGAAGAAAAGCAAAGACTGCACATGGAAGAAAAGCAAAGCAAAAAGATTTATTCTCCACTTCCCATCAGCAGGTGATGTCCAAACACTTCTTAGGAAGTGTTTGTCCCAGTAAAAGAAGCAGTTGCTTGGGAAGACAAATGCCTTAATAACAAAGCCCGCCCCACCCCAACCTCCTGTCTCCTTTACCTTGGCTTTTATTGCTGAACATGATGCCATATGGTATGGAATATCCCTTTGGTCAGTTTGGGTCTGTTGCCCTAGCTATAACCCCTCCCAACCTCTTGCCCACCCCCAGCGTAGTACGCTTGGGATGGGGAGGGTGGTTGGAGAGACAGCCTTGATGCTATGCGAGCACTGCTCAGCAGTAGCCAAAACGCTGGTGTGTTATCAACACTATTCTAGTGACAAAGTACAGCAATATGAGGGCTGCTACAGGGAAAGTTAATTCCATCCCAGCCAGACCCAATGCATCTATATTCCTCAAATAATTTTAGAAGGACCCTAGGCATCTGTGTCAGGCTTAGCACCAAAATTTCACCTTAATAAAGTTAATCAAGAGTGACTGAGTCCAAGTTCATGACTTCTTTTCTACTTCTCATACTCTGGAAGCATTTTTCCTTGTGAAGTATGTATGCCAAAAATCAAGTATATGTGCGCACATACACACATTTCATTGGCTTGCAACAACTTTTCTGGATAATGGCTGTTGATATTTTCCCACTCGAAATCTGTCTATTTTTCGCATAGATTGTAGAGTAACTTCAAAGTTTGGAAAAGTTAGTTAACAACGGAAATCAGAGGTTATCTAGCATTGCCGGCTAACATCAGCAGATCTGTTTCATTTCTTCATTCTTTTCATTGTATTCAATACGAGTAGATGGAAGACATTTTTTAATGCGAAGATTTTGCATGGGGAAAATACTTGTAGCTGTGAATTACTTTAGAGAATTGTATTGAATCCTCGATCAAAGCTATGCTTTATCATGTATTAGATGGGTCAAATCTGGGCTACAAAATCTGTGGTTTCCAAGTTCCCAGGTTAGTGAGACATGGAAGACCTAGCCAAAGCTTTACATCCAAAGGGAAATTGTTACTGAAACCTTAAGTAATATTTCCAAATGTGTATAGAGACTTCAGAGAAAACAGAACGAACTCTTTCACAGATAACGGTAAAAAAAAGGCAATGTAAAAGAAAAACCTATTACCAAGGAAGAAATTCCAAGGTCCTAAAGGAGAAAGAGACTGCAACGGAATGTCACTGTAAGTTAATGCACAAATTTTGTGTTGGATTTATCTTCTGAAACTGACAGTTACAACAGTATAAACATGAGCTGCTGTATTGCCCCTTTTCTTCACAGAAAGTTTCATTATTATTTTCAATGAATATTTATATCGCTATAGGGTCCAGAGGCCCCAGCAAAGACTGTGTTTTCATTGTCCCAGTTGCTCTGCAAACATACACAAAGACAGATTTCCTTCTTTAAAATGGATACAATCAAGCCAAACTGTCAAAGGCATTCTTGTGTAAGCTTCTCGCTAGTAAAACAGACTGCTCAGAGTTTTTCTGTCTTTGAAACTAAAACTTTGTTTGGATAGTGTATGAGAAAAACAAATTATGGAGAAAGATTCCTATGTACACCAGCTACTGCTATCTAATAAAATCATATTGCAAACTTTTGATTACAGTGCCTGTTAAACATAACCAGCCCATTTTCCTTCAGATAGGAAAAACTAAGTTAGACAAATAAGAAGTGAAAATATGGAGGCATCAGAAAATTATTTTAATCAATAACATAGGCTACCAGTGAGGCTGAGCAGCAAGGGAGCTATCCTAGCAGTGAATAAGCAGCAAAACAAGGGAGTTGAATACAGGTTAGTCGAGGTCTGTGTACACAGAAGACATGAGCTGGAAAGTACAACCCACAAAATAATCAGAAACAAGCACTGTGAAAGCCTAATATTTGATCCAGCACTAGCTTGTTGAATTTGAATCAAATTGATAGTAGGATATTCAGATGCCTGCACAAAGCTCAGAACTTGAGTCATCCATACACATTCACTTCTATATATGTGCGCATATGCACAAAACATCTCTGCTGTTACCATAACACGTGTGAAGATGGATCATACTTGTGCAAGAACGCCCTCTTGCTATTCTGCACAGCCCAGAGAGGTTTACACTGCTGTTTCTATCTTTATGGCAGGTACCTGATTAAGTAAGACTTCAAGGTAGATATGCAATGACTTTTCAAAACAAGTCATACACATTTTTAAAAAACTTATGAATTGGTAGAAGTAATGTAGAAGTCAGATAACTACATAGGTGATAAGAGAATTAACTTTACCATTTGAAGCTTTATCCCCAAACGGAAATCTCCTACTTTTTAAAAAGAAAGTAGACTACAGATCTTACATTCCTTCGGCTGTTCATAACTGATTCCGTATGCTTCTGCACAGACATCTTCAGATAAGATGAACATTTCTGTGGAAAAAAAAGCNTTAAAAAGAAAGTAGACTACAGATCTTACATTCCTTCGGCTGTTCATAACTGATTCCGTATGCTTCTGCACAGACATCTTCAGATAAGATGAACATTTCTGGGGAAAAAAAAGCAGTAGTTAAATATGTGAGTGCTGTTTCAACTGTTTTGTCATATAGCAAAATTAAATAGCAGAAATATCACACGATGGAAAGTAAGGATTTGAAATGGCATGTTAGTCCTTAAGTTCTAGTACAACAATCCAAGAAGAGCTTGTCTCACCCCCTTAGCTACCTGAAATGTCATAAAGACTAAGTGTACTGGCTGAGACATTCTTGAGCACCTAAAACTCTGATACTGGGTGTGCCATTAGTTAGTACTACCTTAGCTGAACAGAGTAAGTAGATCCTTCTTGTCTCAGACTGGGTAAGATTCTCAAAGTAGTTGGCCTGGTCTGAAAACACCTAAATTGGTCCAGCTAGGGCTCATTGCTTAAGAGTAACTATCACAATGTTTGAAATTCCTGTGAGAGAGGGGACAGCTGAAACTCCACAGTGAAATTATATAGACCTTTTACAGTAGATGTTTGCTACGTCAATTTCCCATGTCACTCAAACTTTTTTTCCCCCAAAGCCTTCCAGTTTTGTGGCTTATACCAGAAAGAGGTAATGTGCATCATCCATACTGATATGGGGTATGAAACAAGGATACAGATATTTTAGAAAATTACCCTAATTCTTAAATTGTACCTACGGCTATATATTTTTTCTGAACACTGTTAAGCTAAATAACGTGCATTTCTATCCCATTTAAAAATCATTTAGGATAAAAATAATTTTAGAGTTAATCAAAACAGGATCCAGAGCATGGTTTCGTACACACCTCACTGAGGGAGTGTTGTGGTTCTACTCTGAGTCTGCTCTGAGTAATTTCTATCTTTGTTCATGTTTAGTGACTGTCTAATGCACGGGGGGTTCACAATCCTTTGAAAAGGCCCCAGGTCTCAGTTCCTTTCATACTAGGCTACATAATCATGTTTCTTTTGGCTTGTTCCCCTTCTCCAGCCATGAGTTTCGCCTCTTTGAATGTATTCTGGCTTTGTTTCAACATCTCATCCAAACTTGCCTCTGGCCCTCATTTGGTGGTTAGAATGTCTTCTGGAACAGAGGTTCTTGAGGTGCCAGCCTCTTCAGGTTAGCAACTTGTATCTCAGCTCTCTTGCTTCTTGGATGAACAGAGAACCAGCACCTTTGTTTTCATCTGAACTTAAATGGAATAAAACACATACGCAAATTTTGCAGTTGGGTTATTTGAATTACTTACTTAGGTGCAGGAATGTCTCATTCCCTACACAAATAGCCTAAAGTGTGAGAAAGACGGCTCAATAAATTCTTTGGAACATGCACAACTGTAAAGCCCTAATGAAATTTCTGCCTGAATTCTTAGCTGCACAATATGTATCAGGGAACTGAATTAGCGAAGTAAAACTGAATTTCTTTCTCTAGATTCCTCAATGCAAACTAGTATCTTGTTAGATGCTTAAACACTTGGTGGACTGTCCACTAGTATCAGCATAGTTATTGTTTTTAATGACTTGCATCTTTTTTTTTTGCTTTGTTTAAAGAAAAAAATCCATAGAAACGGTACTGCAGTAATTGTATATATTTCATAGCAGCACAATCGTTATTGTGACATCACAGAAATCTGGGTATTGAAAATTTACCTTTAATGTTTACTTTTAATATTTCTCAATAATGGATTAGGCTCTGGCTTTCTTTACAGGAGATCTAAGCTTGAACCAGCTTCCAATTTCTGCTTTTCAATTTCTAGACCCGACAGCTCTTATTAATAAAAGGGGAAATAGTAGCTGTAGATAAAATAGCTGTAGCTATCGAACCTGGACATAAGAGTTCAGACCACATGTCCAAGAAAAGCAGGAAGTACAAGAAATTAATGTGCAGGAAAAAAATGTTCCCTTATTACTATTACTGTTTTGATATTGGTGTTTGTTATTTTTGGACTTGTGTAGCAATGCCTATTGTTACGACGCAGAATGTCCCTTCTAGTGGCAGGAAATACATCACATCTGTGCCCCATGCCCAGCAGTTTCTTCCTCGCACCATATTCATGTCCTGGACCCGCCACTTAATGTTAACTGATCTTACACTGACAGAACATTCCTATCTAGCATAACAGTCCACACTGTGAAGACAAATCTAAACTATTAGAAACTTCTCCAGTTCTGGAGATACAGCAGCTTGTGAGCACTACATCTGTATCACTACACGCTACATGCATGCACTGGATTGAAATGTCGTACAGATTAAATGTCTTTGCACTATACGCTGAAGATACGAGAGGAAGAGCAGATCTGACACCTGACTCTGGCCCCGATGTCCGGTAAAAAATATGGTTGCCTCTATATGGTCTTTGTTACAGCCAAGGAAGATGGACAGGCACCTCAGGAAGCTGATTCACAGCATAGGTGTGCTGAACCGCCCTCAGGAAGTGATTCTTCCTCCACTGTCTGCACCAGGAGTGTAAGGAGACTAAGCTACTAAATAGGATACTTAAATTCAATGTCTGAAGTTAAATGGAGTTAATCTGGTCCTTTTTGTTCCTTTTTCTAATGCTATTTGGTGGTAGTTCAGATTCAAAGCAATCAAAGTGCGTTTAGGAAAAGCCAGGCTCATGAACCGGGCACAAGCGCGTTCAGCTCTAGCAGCGCCCAGTCTGCCTGGACTGCAGGAGGAAATACGCTAGAGACCCTGAACCCTCCTTTACAGTGGGCTCTGGATATCCAGTTGAGGCAGATCCTTACCACGGGTCTGAGGGTTGACAAAGTTCCTGGTAGATACTCTCCTCATCATCTGAGTGACCTCCAACTCTGTTCATCTGTCTGTCCATGTCACTTGGTGGCTTGGATCAGCAGGAGCTCCTGTGGAAATCTTCATTAAACAGTCGGGACTAGTTTTCAGTCCTTTTATGCTTTATAATAGTGCAAAGAGCCCTGTTCTGATTTCTAAAACTGGCATATTTCTCTTTGAAATTTTGTCTTGCAAAGCTTCAGCACTGTTCCAAAGAAAAGCATCTGCTGTAGGCTAACTTAGATATTATATAGCCCTCAAAGCAGAATGTTAGAAATAACATCTATAATTTCAAATACAGTGCTGGAATGAGACTTTGACTCCATTTGTACTCAGGGAAACCCAGATTAGCTCCACTTACATGGACTTTCTTTATTCTCAGACAACGGAATTACTAAGTAAAATCTCTGTAGCAATGCTGTGCAGCATAAATGTTTTTACTCAGCTAAAGTCAGACATGACATAGATACACTTGGTTTTGAGACAAGAAGGCTTAGGATATTCTGTGGTCAAGGTGCTAAAAAGACCACTTCTCTTTCTAAGACTAATTAAAAAAAAAACTCAGAGGCTACCTCTATTTTCCAAGGCAGAAGCCACAGACGTTAATTTCTAGAGAACTGGGTTACAACTCTAGAGCTCTGTAACTGAAATATTAAGATTGGTCTGACTAAAGCATGAATGGAAATTTATGTGTGTGTGTATGTGTGTGTGTGTAAGACCCAGTGGAAACAACAAAATAACTTAAAAAAATGAGAGCGCTTAAAGGCTTAAAAGAATGGCCCGTGTTGATAATGAAGGACACTACCCAACTGCACCACTTTCAGAACACTGTTCTCAGCAGCAAGACTGAGGAATGTGTTGTTTATGCCGAAATCAAAGGTCCTGCAGCCTGATAACGTTGCAGCACAGACGACTTCTCAGTGAAGACCCTTTAACCTACCACCAGCAGACAGGAAAAAAGCTTGCAAAATACAATATATACTATTCCTTTCCATGTTAACCATCAGAAAATCACATTCTGAATGAGGAAAAGGAGGGCAATGGGCAGCAACCTGGTGCAAGATTCATGGATGCTGGAGTACCCAAGACTCTGAGGAAAACCACTGCCCCATAACAGAGGGTGAATCTTAAAGATTAAAACCTGTCCAAAGGTTAGTTTTCAATGCTTGTCAAGAAGAATGCACAAGGCACTAAAAGGACTCAGTAGCTTCTGCCCCTTATCTTCTGCGTTGAGCACAGGTGATCCTGGCCAGACAGTCAGGCATACACATTTAGGTACGCAGGAGTACGTGGATGTAAACGTGCAAGTGATTAAAATCTGACAGAATGAGTGTGAGTAGGTAAAATCAGTTTACTTAGAAGTTCTGTAAACAAATATCACCTGCCCCTCCTCCAAGATCTCACTGAGTTTTCTTACACTAACTTCTCCATACAACTTCCTCATGTAGCTCTGTACAAAAAAATTACAATTTATCTGAACTGCAGAGTTTGAAATCTAAATAGCTATTGCCTTGACATGCAATGGCTCACACATCTATTTATTTTTAAGATAGAACAATAGGAGAAAAGAAGATCTTAAATGCAAAATTCAAGAAGAAACAAGTATGAGCCACTTTTGGAAAGGAAAACAAACCAAAAACCTCTACAATAATTACACATTTTATTGTAAGCCTTTGGTAGTTTCAGGACAGTTGTGGGGGAAACTAGATCCTTTTGATGGGTCAGTGTGTGGTACAACTGTCCCTTCAAGTTTATGTCTCTTTTTAAGTTCTGAATTTTTGTTTGTGTTTTTAAGTATATATTTCTTGCAGCAAAAGAAGCACTGGAACAGGACACATTTCAGATTCTCGATCCACCTCACCGTACACTCATCTAACGCACACTTCCTAAGCTTACCCATGAGGATGTTGTGGGAGACAGCGTCAAAAGCCTTGCTGAAGTCGAGGCAGACAACATCCACCGCTCACTGCTCATCTACCCAGGCAGTTATGCCATCACAGAAGGTTATCAGATCGGTTAAGCATGATTTCCCCTTGGTGAAACCATGTTGACTACTCCTGATAGCCTTCTTTTCCTCCACATGCTTAGAGATGATATCCAGAATGAGCTGTTCCATCACCTTTCCAGGGACTGAGGTGAGGCTGACTGGCCTGTAGTTTCCTGGGTCTGCCTTCTTGCCCTTTTTGAAGACTGGAGATCCTAAAAGATGTAGACATAAAACAACAGACAAACATCTGCCACTGGAATTACACCATCTCAGAAGTAAAATGTGGCAACTGATGGCTTCTGGCCTTGTCATTTAACTCTTTAAATCTATTTATTTTCTGTATTTTATTACTTTGCATAGATCATGTGGATCCATAATCCTGATATAGATTACTCTTATCTACATTTCAATTTTATTCCACCCCTACTGACTCCTAGCCCGCAGATACTCTTTCATCCCACTTTTTTTTTTCATCGCTAAACCTCCTGAGCCGTTTCTAATTTTAAAAACCTTTTCATTTTTCTTGTCTCCTTTTCAGCCAATGGTGACAGATAGATACCTAAAGAGCTCATCCTAAAAGAAGCATCTTTGGTCAGTGGCTGGAGCTGCTTTTCAGAAGTTTCATCTCGTTCTGTGCTGACTGTGAAAGGACACTAGCATAGACTAGATTCCTAGCCTACAGATGACTGAAGTTACAAGATGACTTTTACCAATTGTATTTCGTCGCTCGTTGATGTATCAGATTTCTGTGCTCTTGACTTTTCTAACTTCTTGGTCTGAAATTGGTCATCCACATTAAGCAATTTGATTTGTAAATGTAGTCATATTGGATAAATACAGGATGGGGAAAAAACAGATACTCCTTGCAATCATAGGAAAGAGATTACTCTGCTTACAGCATGCTATGTGGCTAATATACTGCAGCGATATTCTGTAAGTCACTTGATTGATTCCAAAGACAGAGTAGGGTAACTATTAGCCACATAGTTAGATGGCTACAGGAAGGTAATGTGATCCCCGTTCAGTGTTTTCTTATGCCATGTATTAAATCTGGCTTGGAAGGCTCATTATGATTTGAGGACTTACAACTATCAGCAAAGAGAAACATGTTTTATTGTATTTCTCTAAAATATTCTTACTGTTTTGTGATTTTTCATAGAATATTACTTAGAGTAACAAAGGAAATACAACTGCACCCCCAAACTCCCAAAAGCCCTGTGGAGAGTAATATCATTAAGTGTGATGTAGTATCATTTCTGTTTCAATTTTTTAGTAAAGTGCATGTTGCCAAAAATAAACAAACATCTGGAAGATGAAGGATCATTCTGTACAGTATACAGTCCAAGAAACATCTTTGTCTTGTTGCATACTTGCATGATTTATCAAATATGTAAATGATAGAAAGATGCATGGATCAGATGACTGATAATGGGGAACAGACTTTTACCTTTAGGTTACTGGTTCAAGTCCAGCCTATGCACAGCAAATACTGTTCGTGCTCTGGGTCTGGTACGTAATACACATGTATCAGTGAACTCCTATTCTGTTACTAGTATAAAAATGGCAACATCATTAAATTCACTGTAATAATTGGAATTTTTTACGAGAGTCACAACTAGTGCAGGAGACTGAATAGATATTGATGCTAACTGCTTAGAACAGTTTCTCTAGAACTCAGATATAGCACATTGGAAAGAAAACTACAGGGAGGCTTTCAACTGTGCATCTCCAAAATTAGATAACATCCTTAATAAAAGACAGAAAGGTAACAGTGAAGAAACAGACTTACTAGAAGTTAATACCTCTCCTTTGATACCCAACAGCTACAGTGATTAATCAATTAAGAACACCTGAAAAAGCATAAAGCAAATCAGAAATCACAATCTAGTAAGTTCCACAGAGTATGCCCTTGAATATTCAGAGAAGTAGGAGCCAGTGTATATGACCCAAATCCCGTAACTAGTGAAAGGAACATTATCTTAGGTCTGAAGCCTATTTACAAACTGTATCTTGAAAATGCTCTTCTCCAGAGTACTATTTTCAGTGGAACTGCCACAAAAGATGCATACAAAGTCATTGATAGATCTCAAAATCTCCAGATTTTGTCCAAAGTTCAGGACAGGGACTCCTGTCTGTTTTCCATAAAACTGGTGAAGAAGTAGACCGCATGTGCAAGCACTTTAGTGCAGTACTACCCTGGGTCAATAAAAGTCTGGAATGTATCTCTCCCTCTAGGCTTCCTCGATTCGGAGAACATCTGTCCCATTTCCTTTGTTCCCAAAGTCTTCTTTTTATTTGTCCCCAAGTCCATTCCTGGTTAAGCTGTCTTACTGTCAGTGCTGCAGATGGGAACATTGCGTGTTTGTCTGCACAAAGCAACAAGGTACATCCTTACTCTTATACCAACAGGTTTCTCAGTCATAGTTCAGCTGAAGTTCATTTTGTTCACTTGATCATCTTCCGTTTTGCAAAGTTATGATCTAGTAACTGTATCAGGGCATTTTTATCCATAAACCTTACTTAGTATCTGTGGCGTATTGGAATACAACTAAAGAATATGCAGAGAACCTGAAGTATGCTCATTCAAAATCTGAGTCTGTGAGGTTCAGAGTGCTTTCTAGTTTCTAATTGCTTCCGTATTCTCTGTCTGCAGTGAAACTAAATGACGCAAAATATTTGAACCTATGGCCACTATATAACTCAAATGAAATAATTTCTGTGCAAAAAGTGAATTTTAGATGGTTATTTAGATGTCTTGTCTCTGAATTGGATGTCCTTGTCTCTAAATTGGAGCGACATGGACTTGACGGATGGACCACTCAGTGGATAAGGAATTGGCTGGATGGTCACACTCAAAGAGTTGTGGTCAAAAGCTTGATGTCCAAGTGGAGACCAGTGACGAGTGGCGTTCCTCAGGGGCTGGTATTGGGACTGGTGCTGTTTAACATCTTTGTCAGCGACATGGACAGTGGGACTGAGTGCACCCTCAGGAAGTTTGCCAACGACACTAAGTTGTGTGGTGCGCTTGACACACTAGAGGGAAGGGAAGCCATCCAGAGGGACCTTGACAGACTTGAGACCCATGTGCAAGATCCTGCACATGGGTTAAGGCAATCCCGAGCACAGATACAGGCTGGGCAGAGAATGGATTGAGAGCAGCCCTGAGGAGAAGGACCTGGGGGTGTTGGTTCAAGAGAAGCTCAACATGGGCTCGCAATGCATGCTCACAGCCCAGAAGGCCAGCCGTATCATGGACTGCATCAAAAGAAATGTGACCAGTGCATCAAGAGAGGTGATTCTCTCCCTCTGTGCCACTCTCATGAGACCCCACATGGAGTACTTCGTTCAGATCTGGGGCCTCCAACATAAGAAGGATGTGGACTTATTGGGGTGAGTCCAGAGGAGGGCCATGAAGATGATCAGAGGACTGGAGCACCTCTCCTATGAAGACAGGCTGAAAGAGTTGCGGTTGTTCAGCCTGGAGAAGGGAAGGTGCCGGGGAGACCTTACGGCAGCCTTCCAGTACCTGGTGGGGCCTACAAGAGAGCTGGAGAGGGGCTTTTCACAAGGGCATGGAGTGATAGGATGAGAGGTAATGGTCTTAAACTGAAAGAGGATAGATTTAGATTAGATACTAGGAAGAAATTCTTTGCAACGATGAGGGTGGTGAGGCACTGGAACAGGTTGCCCAGACAAGCTGTGGATGTCCCCTCCCTGGAAGTGTTCAAGGCAAAGTTGGATGGGACTTTGAGCACCCTGGTCTAGTGGAAGATGTCCCTGCCAATGGCAGTGGGGTGTGGAACTGGATGATGTTTAATGTCCCTTCCAATCAAAACCATCACGCGAGTCTATGTTCTCAGGCAGCCCAGAATCATAACATTTGATACTGTTAGCAATGCTATATAGCTACACTGCAAGATCCAGAGAGTCTACTATGAAGTGTAAAGTGTTTTCTTCCAAAATTTTGGTAAATATATATACACATAGGACTTTACATAGGTATTTCACATAAATATATTCAAAATCTACCCTATCCAGAATTAATAAGAGAAAAATTACTTGCTGAATATTATGTAATTAAGCTAAGAGATTCAAATAGGGATCAGAATACAGCAAAAGTTTTGCTCGTGCTTGGGACCCTGATGTCAGGTATGTCAGTTCCTTTAACTTGTATAGTCTACATAGGAAGCCTAATTTAAAAAATCCTAACCAGTTGTCCAGTCTGGATGCAATCTACTTCTACGTGTCTTTTACAACTAGAACTCATGAGCAAAAGTGTGAGTGATTTCAACAACCGGTTCTCCATGGAGACAGCAAAGACAGCAGAACCTGGGGGATGATTTCAAAAAATTGTATGTTTGGCCAGGTGCAAAGTTCGGTATTCAATAGTTTTATCTTGGTGTTGTCTCAGAAGGCTGCAGTGGAGGAAAATCTTTATTAAAGTATAATTTTAGGCATCAGTGCCTTTGCACTTGGGATAAAGACACAATGACAAAATTCCTATTTTTGGTCACGCCTTAGATATAGGCTGAATGTTAACTGCAGCACAAGGACACAGCACCCACAGGGGTGAACGTATTACCTAACTTTTTAACAGTACCTCAGATGTGCAAAGCCCTATTAAGGACATTAACTCGTTGAGGATTTAAAAAAAAAAAAAGTGTATTTTAAAAGGAGGTCCTGGGGTGGTCACACAATATTATTATACATGGGGAAATCAAGATACAGTGGTAAAGGAACTTGGAAAGGTCACACAACTAGAGTGGATTCTCAGTGTTTGGGTGATTACAGCAAACCACTCTGCCTCTTTGCAGATGTAGGCTCCTCTGCAAGAAGTCTGGCAAGTCTGCAATACTGTTTTTATGAGTGATATGATGCAAGAAAATTACTACTTCTTCATTTTTATCCTGAAGTTGCCGTAGAGCAAAATCAGCAGAATGCATCTTTAGAATTAGAGTTAACACAATAAATTTAACTGGTTCGACTAATTATGTTGAGTGGAGAATAAAAAATAAAAGTTTCAAGTTCCATGAAAGGATCTGCAAATTTTACAGCATTTTTCTAAATCAAGACTTTATCTAACATTTTTTATTTATATTCTTATTTTTTCATACAACATAATGCAGCCACTGATGAATAAAGCTAATCAGAGCCTTGTTATTCAGATTCAGAAAAAAAAATTACAAAAACACTGCCAACACATTCACAAGTAGTATGTGAACTCAGACTTCAGAATTCTTAGTTAAGACGATTTTTAAAGCATGCTAGTGTTCTCAAACCAGAGCCTGCACAACCACACTGTGTTTGGATTTATGCTGGTACAATTTACAATTTTGTAATCAAATGACTTGCATCTTTTTTATGCTTCACAGCAAATTTTCATTTGTCACACAGAATATATAAATTTTTATCACAAATCTAATTTAACTTTAAATACATGTGGAAAAAGCATTTTACTAGTACATATTCTTGCTAATGAAGTAGATGCAGTGTGCATGCATGTGTGCATACAACAAAACATTTAAAACACTGAGACAACAAGTGAATAAGCATGTTGGAGTTTCAGAATTGCTTCATTACAGCTGCTGGATAAAATGCAGCTCAAGCTCTAAACCTCAGAACATATACGACCTCTGGTGGAAGAATATGAATTACTGGAAGAGAAACAGCTGTAGTGGAAGGCAATAATAACATTTCCTCTTCCCTCCTAATTTCTCCTAGACAGAGATTGGGACAGCACTACCTTCTGTAATTCAAGAGAGTTATTCTTCTGTACCATTGACAGAAGAACCTGAGGAGGAAGCATCGACGTCAAAACTAACCGATGGATCTTCAGCACAGGGGTCTGGGGTTCTGGGACCCCAAACTCAAGACGGTTAGTAGGAGAGAGAAATCAGTTTTCTGTGGGCAGCTTTGGAGTGAGCCCTCTTTGCTTGCCCATGAATGTCTACCTCTCTTACCAAAGAGGAGGTATATAATTTCTGTACCTCTCTTACTGTAGAGATACAACATATCTATGTTAACTGCTCTGAAGTCAGATAGGTGCCTAGTCAAAATGTTTCCACATCATTTCACTATGAAAATGACTGTGCACCAATTAAATTTTTTTTCAAATAGAATTTTATTAACACTTAAACACACCATTAGGATAATTTGCTGATGGATGGGAAATGCTGCCAGTACTTTTTTCCTCACTTCAACTGCAGTATCACTACCAACTGTCTATATTTTATAATTATTTGTTACATTATTTTTATAAATGTGTTCGTACAAAATATAATTAAAATGTTGAACAATTTTTGACTGTGAAAACTAGAAACTATGAAACTTAAGGAAAGGGAACTATTCAGAAATTCTGAGTGAAGCTGATTTTCTGTTCTTCTGCCTCGCTATAGTAAAACAAGAACTTTCTACATCTCACAGGGGAATTAAAATTGTAAAACACGATCTGTCCCTCTCCCACACAAACATTGTGATGCTAATAACTGGTGTTTGTTAGCAGCTACTCAAAACTCTTGTAGTTGAAGCTCACTAGAGTTACCCACTGCTGTCGTGGGACTTTGTGTTGTATAGTGATCAACATACAACAGGAAAAGCCTATTATTACCATGCCTAACACTATAAAACTGAGTGCCATAAAAGTCAACTGAAATGAAAAAAAAAAAAAGTCCACAAGAGTTCATGATTCCAAAACTGTATGTTCAGTGAAGAGAAATTAATCATTCCTAGTCTTGTTTTTATACGTATTACTAGTGAGCCTTAACCAGGCAAAAAAAATACACTGATGTCAAAACAAATAAAAATGTAAATGAGAATTTCCCAGGAGAGTTCTGAAAAAAACACACAATTTCCTTCAATTTTGAAAGCTGCAGGATTTACAAGCATTTCACGTAATTATTATATATTACGAATTCTGTATCTGTCAACATTTTTGAGCACTGAATGCAAATCAACTAGTACATCAATTAAAGACACGCATGGGAGGCTCAAGGCTGTAACATATCAAATCAGATTTTTTTTGTATCTTCATTATTTTTCAGTAACATATTTTCCTGTCAGATGTTGCTGCTGTTCTTGGCCTGTGCCTTCGTTTAGTCAGCCGTTCTATCACCCAATGAACCCTCCCCACCCAGGAAGGGGAATCAGAAAAACAAAAGGAGACCCGTGGGTTTAAACGGAAACAGATTTCATAAAATAATAATAACAAACTAATATTAATACCTGTACTAATATAACAACACAAAGTTGTACTCAGCCTATATATAGTGGTCGCGAGCTGCACACTCCCAGCAACGAATGCCAGGTGTTAAATCCTGCAAGCACCACAGCTCCAGCAAAAGCGCGACAGTCACAACAAACAGAAGAGTAAGCCTCGGGAGCAGAAGGATGGGTGAGACCCTCCATGGATGGCGACCACTGAGGAAGGAGGGCCATGCCCAGCAAACTTTCCAATTTATAGTGAGCATTATATTTATGGTATGGAACACTTCTGTTGGCCAGCCTGGGTCACGCAGTTTCATGACTGAGATTAAATGACTTGATTCTTAATTTTCATGAACTTCTGGTGGTAACTGAATGTTCTGTTTACACAGTCTTCATGTTACCTTAACTGAGACTGATTGAGAAATGATGCTGAATTTCTGAATCAGAAAATGTAATTAAACAACATGCAAAGGAAATCGAGGTTCTTCTCCATAGCTCTGTAGGAAAATATTCATTTCCTTACAAATTACTCAGAAATACTATTTAGAGAACCAAACTTGGGAAAACATAACAAGTTTCAGTCATCAGCTGTTACTTCACCATCCAGATGGAAACGCACGCTTGCCAATTTAGGGGGAAATTGATCTTTGATTGGCTGCTGTCACGTAATATTCTATTGTTACAGTCGGAAAAACACTGGAAGTTAAATGACTTTCTAATAGGCACAGGCATTAAAAAAAATTAGTTTTAAGCAGAATTTAATCACTTTGTTGTCACAATTATACGAATCGTATACGATACGATTATACGATCAAAACAGAATGGGAGTGAACTTCATCATTGACAAAATCTTATCATTATGTGCTTAGGTGGGCATTTCATTGTAGTAATTTACATATAATTCTTGTACATTTTTTTTGTAACAAACCGTTTTCTTTTCAATTCTTTGATAGATCTTCCCACTTGCCTTCTGTGTACATGCCTAGGGACCACAGTCTACTGCGATGATCGTGAGCTTGACGCTGTTCCACCACTGCCTAAGAAAACCACGTATTTCTACTCACGCTACAACAGAATCAGGAAGATCAACAGAAATGACTTTGCTAACTTAAGTATGGATGGAAGTATTGTTGCAATTACCTTTAATTTCTATTCTTTCTGGCTCAAACTAATCTAAGGCACAGTGACTCATGTTATGCAATGTTTTATGATGACAGGATTATACACATAAATGCACATATGGAAAAGTAGTTTGCTACTTTTGAATGTAAAGGTCAATACTTCAAATACAGATTCTCTGTCAATTTTTTTTAATTATTAGAAACGACAAAGTTCATCTATCTCTTTGTTGTTACTTGTGATCAGCTCTAGAAAAGCAGAAAAAGTTCCCAGCCTCATGGAACATTTGTAGCATATTAGAAAGAACTGTTTTCCTAAACAAGACAAGCTCTCAGTAGACATACTTTCAAATATTTGCAAAGTATCTGTGAAAGGAATCTTACCTTTGAATTTTATGTTTAAATTTTACCTTTAAAGTATGTGTTCATTGGTCTACTCCAGAATTATCTAGTAAAATCATTAGTAAATGAAAACTGCCAATTTGTGGCTTAAAACTGGCGAATTAGGGAGCTTACATTTTCACATTTTCTACTTAAGATTCTTAAAGATACCTGATTTTTCACGAAGTTTTAAGCCTATCCTGTTTAGGGATAGGGACCGCTATACACCCACCAGACCGACTATCAAGCCATATTCTTTTTTTCTTTGTTTTAGACCTAACTTTGTGTAACTAATGCTTATTTATTTCATGATGAGAAGTGTGGAATCAGTGCCAAAAAAGGCTACTATAATAATTCAGGAGAATGTAAAGATGCTTTTATGAAAGAAAACTGTAAAGGTTTGGCTTGCCCAAACCAAGATAAAGGTTGGGAAGGAACACAACTGGTATATAAAAAACCCAAGGGGAATAAGTACTAAAAAGAGAGAAAATTTATTTAGGCCAAAATATACTGCTAGCATAAGAATAAAATAAAAAAATAAAACAAAATAAACATGAAAAATATTCCTTTTTGAAAATAGAAGTAAGCTACAGAATAATTTAAAATTAATGCATATTAATGCACTTATATTTATAGACATTGTTCTCTTTTGCCAAAAATAAGTTTAATTTTCTCTTTTTAATTGGAAAAAGTTTGAGTGTATTTTAGAAAACAGTTGATACATCACAATTCTTATAGATATAAAAACGTTGAAAATGAACGTGGAATAAGGTGTTAGAGAATATGTTTATTTCCCTTCAAATGTCATTTTTTCTAAAAGTCAACAATTTAAAAGATTCCCAGAACACACAGCAATTTTAAAACTATTAATTAAAAAATCTTTCACTGAAAGATAAATGAAGAATGACACAGATGGTTCTAAACAGGGTGAGAAGGAGAGAGCTGTCACATAGCAGGTCAGGAACGGATCTGATTCAAGACACTTCAACTGTAATTTAAATAGCCCATTTGCCTTTTTCTTTTTTAAAACTTTCAGGGGATACATTCTTACGTGTTTTTGTATCCTATTTCTCTGCCAGATAATTTAAAGAGGATTGATTTGACTGCAAACTTTATATCAGAGATCCATGAAGATGCCTTCCGGAGATTGCCCCAACTTAAGGAGCTGGTACTCCATGACAATAGGATAAGGCAACTCCCTGACTTACCATCTACTTTAACATTCATCGACGCTAGTAAGAACAGGCTTGGTCGCAAGGGAATACGTAATGAGGCATTTAAAGTAAGTCTGGGTTTGACAGGGAAACCTTTTCTTCCTCCCTCCAAAGGATGTGCTCAGAAGAGCAGTCTAAGCGTCCCTCTACAGCAGTAAAACCGTTATGATTACAGGCACCATGATGACTGTGCTGCTGCGTGCTGGGCGATCTATAAAGATGGAGCAAGACATACGAGCACTATAAGCTAGACATGAGCACTTTTTGTTCTTTACAAAGATCCACACAAGACATGCGATGGCACACTATGTTACTATCTATGAATCAACTACCCACATGACTAGCAAGACTCCAGAAAGCTGCTTGATGTTCCCTTACAAGCAGGCAAGAGGGAAGGGCAAAGCTATGGATGTCACTGCTTCAAACTTACTCAGCCATGTTTCTACATGGGAACTTGCTAGATTATTCATTAAATGTATACACATTCTTTCCACCTTGAAAAGCAGCGAAATTGGAACCTCTGAGGGATCATCCTTCCTCCAGAATTTTGGTGGGGAGAAGCAGCCATATACTGCTCCTAATTGCATGTGAAACCTGAAGTCAATATAGAATACAGACTGGCTTCATATGTTGGACCTGGCTCATATATTCAATATTCAGTTCTCACTAATCAATTGCATCTAAGAAGATTGCTGTAACCAGACATTTCTGAATTCCTCCTTTGGAAGACAGCTTCTTAATGAAGCAACCAACAGCAGTTACTGAATCAGGTATTTTCTCCTAGCCCAACATAAGGCAGGTGCTGGGAACAGAAATGACGGGCAAAATTAGCCCCCCAAATCGAGATTCTGACCTAGCACCCTTTTCTTCTGAGCTCTCCTGATTTTAGCCCTGAAGGAGTCTCAGCCTTTATCTTCTATATTTGCCAAGAATCTTCAGCCTGGTATCTCAGAGTTCTGTCAGTAGGAATTAAACTGGGACAATGCAGTCAAAGAAGTAGTTAGGTACCATGAGAACTTGTGTGTGTAAAAAGGGGTGAAATGAGAGTATTCTACTGAGCCTTATTGACCTAGCCAAGTGTTTATCTTACTATTGTTACAATTACCAGATGAAGCTGCTTCTTCCACTAAGTCAAGGGAGAAAATTATTTACTTTCCAAATGGAATGAGAAATTTATTTTTAGCTCATGCATTTCTAATGCAGTTATAATTTGCTTCAACACCGAGACACTCTGCAAAATTGAGTAAGCATGTCACAAAAGCAAGAAAACAGAACAGGAAGCCTTTCTGCGTAATGACTGGGTAAGGCAGTATTTTCACTTTAGAACAACATTATTGAAATTACATCTCTAACTATTAAGTCTCTAGATATTTCAAAGATTTTTTCCTTTATTTTAATCCAAACACCTGAACAGTAAAAGTTGTTAGCCTGTGCAAATGAAAGACATGTCTTCGAACTTCTGCCTTTTCAACTACATCATGCTGAAATAAAATGTGTTAGTATCCAGTGACTCTTATTGCAGTGACAGATTTCAAACTTACTTGCTAGAGATTTTAAAAAGTATCTATCATTTTTCCCTGCTGTTTTCCTTCAACCTCTAGGACCTGCATGAACTGCAGCATCTTTACATCACAGACAACAACTTAGATCACATTCCATTGCCGCTCCCTGAAAGCCTGCAAGCTCTTCATCTTCAGGTAGGCTACAAAAGTAATCGCTCTACATATCAGGTTCAAATAGTAAGGAAAACTGGAAAGGGTAACTATTGTCTTGTTTTATCTCTTCTGTTTATTCAAAAGTATACTTACTTAGCTAAACAAACCAGTGGAAACGTACAGTTAACTAGTGAATGCAGTATTTGAAAGAAGTAAAATTTAGCTCAGCTAAGCGTTAATCGTTAGAATTTGTAATACAGTATTTTTCAAACATAAAATTCTAGATTTATTGTTAGTACAGCTTAAAGTTAGGTTCACAACTGTCAAGAGCAACATTAGTCTAAGAGACTTCAAAGACAGAAATCCCTCACACTGGTCATACGAGTCTTCCAATAGGAATGCTTTTTGATACTCAAAGAAAGTCACTTTACGTATTGGGTTTATCTACACCAGTACATTTCATTCTTTTACTAAATGTCATTCCCAGTTGCTAACATTTTCTCAGCCAAACTTTTCCATTTGACTGTGCTGGAACATCCCATCCATCACCTTTCTGTATTAATATTTTTTGTATTTGCCTTTACCTACACCTTTGTTTCTGACTTCTTCTTTTTAACCTTTTCCATCTCTGCTTCTTTCCGTTTATCTCCTTTATACCAATGCCCGGTTGTGATTATCAGAAGATGGTTTTGCTACTTACATAATATATCAAAAAAGCTTTGAGTAAGTTGTACTGTACATAATTTGACTTCCACCTTTCAACAAATAAATCTATAGAATTATTCTGCCAGCTAGCTGACTTTTTTTTTCACTTGTCCATGCCTGTAAATTAAATATTCATCATGAGCTGGATTTTTTCCACACCAACTTCTGACTAGAAAAGGAATGGAGAAGGCAAGAATTTTCAGACAGCTCTCATTTTAGGAGATGACCTCTTTAGTCTCGATTTCCGACAATACTGTATTCTAGCAATTCATTGTTGAAAACAGTTCCCTTCAAGAACAAAATCTCAGTGAACATAAAGTATATAAGAGGAATTTACATCTAAGGACTAAAACCTGAAGCATTCAATTTTCCCTGTATATATACAGATGTGGGTTAAGCTAAAGTGAGAGGGCCTGGGAGAAAGAAATTTGTCACAGATCAAATTGCAGATTTGTGCTTTTGCAGCTTGAGGGGTATCAAGCTGTCAGGATGATAATTATGGCTCTATGATTTTTGGACTGGCCTATGCTGGTTCCAATTTGCATTAACAAGGCTTTTCAATATGATCCTAAAAATGAAAATGCTCTATACTTCTACCAGGCCTCTCCTGCAAAGCCTGTCTCTGCTACATGGTTTGAGTTAGTTAGTCACATTTTGAAGCTTTGAACTGGCCAGAAAATTTTCCCCTGCTTGGGACATTTCTCTGTTGATGACTTGCAGCCACAGTCAGGTCCCTTGGGTTCAAACAAGTATCTCTCTGGGCACTTAAAATACATCCATAAATTGTTCTTCAAAGAGTAAACAAGTGCTTTCAACCAACTACTCTGACAGCTTTTTTTTTTTTTTTCCAGAACAACAACATTCAAGAGATGCACGAAGACACTTTCTGCAAAATGAAAGATTTTACTTATGTACGTAGGGCTCTTGAAGACATCAGACTGGATGGTAATCCCATCAACCTGAGCAAAACACCTTATGCATACATGTGTCTACCCCGTTTGCCAGTTGGTAACCTCATCTAAGCTTTGACAGAAGCCAATACTGGCATACGCTGTAAGAATCTTTAGAGACCAATTAACTCACTGCTACACTAAGCAAGATGCATTTTGCCAATTTTATTCAGATCTCATTAATTTGGGAAATATTTCTATTAATAATTAAATTGATTACTGAGATCCAAAGAATAATACGAAACGCTGAAAGACAACTCCATTACCTACTCAACTGTAAGTTGTATAGCAATATCAAGAAAAACATTTTACTACAAAAACTGTACTGAAGACAATAAAAGATCAATGTAAATGCAAAATTTTATGCTGAATTATTCAGATATAATGTACGAATTATAAAGTTAAATAATGTTACATGTTAAAATCTAACTATAACAGTAAAGAAATAAAAATAAAATGCGTGTACACAATTGAATATTTATCCCTTTTTCACTTAACTAAAAATTTTTCTCTCAGAGACACACCAACTTTTCTACTTCTTGCCTTAATCCAGAGACACACCGACTTTTCTACTTCTTGCCTTAATCCTCCGTTCATTTTGGAAAAGTACTAGCAGTGTTCCACAAAGCATGTGTTCTTTGGCAAACAGAGTATTTCCTTGAATCAGTAATGAAATACAGAGATTAAACTTGTATCAAATTACCCCAAGAAAGTACATAAACTATTTATTTAGACCTTTGCAGTAATGATTTATCTTTGTAATGAGGCCCAAAGCTGTCTTCTGTATCTTCGATAACCTTGCCTGCCAGATTATCTGGCTAACATGAATTTCACGGAAAATAGCTTACTCGAGAAATACTGAGCTTCATTCTGCATAGGAAGTGGACAAAACCCCCCTTGACCTATTTCCACAGTCACACAAATTTTGCAGTTCAATATACTAAGGATCAGAATTCAGAGACNGGCCCAAAGCTGTCTTCTGTATCTTCGATAACCTTGCCTGCCAGATTATCTGGCTAACATGAATTTCACGGAAAATAGCTTACTCGAGAAATACTGAGCTTCATTCTGCATAGGAAGTGGACAAAACCCCCCTTGACCTATTTCCACAGTCACACAAATTTTGCAGTTCAATATACTAAGGACCAGAATTCAGAGACCCAAGTCACAAATATCCTTGTGGAGCCGTGGCTCAGTTTCCAATTATTTGAAACAATTTCACTGAGCTTCTCTGCTTTACTGGTTGAGAGCCTTACCCCTGTGCTGGGTGTAAATGTCTACGCACTCATGTCCCCAATATACAGGCATGTTGAACGCTACCCAGCCTACAGCCTGCAATATTCACACACCTTTCCGAGCTCTCACAGATGTCGGCAGTGCCATGCATGCAAGCTTATTCCTAAAAGAGTCCTAATATTGCAGTGTAAATTTATCTCCAAGGACTTCCAAAGTGACCTAGCTAGTCAAGTTCACATGGTTAACATGGGTGAGGGCACTGCCTTACACTCCAGGTCAAGTGAAATATTTTCCCAGCGCCTAGCAGGTAAGCAGAAGTTCTCAGAACTGGCTGTAACCGTGCCGTTAGCCCAACGCTATCACATAAATTAAGGAAGCAGTCAGTAAACAANACTTCCAAAGTGACCTAGCTAGTCAAGTTCACATGGTTAACATGGGTGAGGGCACTGCCTTACTCTCCAGGTCAAGTGAAATATTTTCCCAGCGCCTAGCAGGTAAGCAGAAGTTCTCAGAACTGGCTGTAACCGTGCCGTTAGCCCAACGCTATCACATAAATTAAGGAAGCAGTCCGTAAACAACTGGTCCTGAGAAAACATTTAAAAAAAAAAAAAAAAGACTCTCTATTGCAACATTTTATAGTAATCTACTTAACATGAATATGAGATTCCTACGGAACCTCCACTGGTTACTTCACACCCTGCTCGTTCTCCTCCAGCAAATGGAGGTGTAAGCAAAAGAATTCCTAGGCTGAATGAGTGACTTGCCTACCAAGAGAGAGAAAGTGGATAAATTGCATTCAAAGGGTCATAGGATATAATGCAACAGAGGGAATTGTGCTGTCAAAGAACTTCTGGGATCTGAGTAGAGGATGGAGCTGGGAGGAAGGAGGTGAGGTGAAGCAGGGACAGGATATGGAGTGACATGAAGCAAGAGAGGAACAAGGCAGGTTTGAGAGCAGAGAGAGATTATTCTTGTTCTCTCCTGCCTTACTGAAAAGCAGATGGAGAGAAGCAAAATCCCAGAAACCTCACCCTCTAGCTGCATTTATTTTTATGCTAAAGAGATTCTAGACATTTCTTTCCATGCACAGCTCACCCCCCATGCCATCACCAGCTCTTCATGTTCCCAGCGGAGCACATATGCTCTCAGAAAGACAAAAATTTAAGGGTTGAGGGGGGAAATGAGGGAGAATGCTAAAGCAGCTTTCATAGTTGCTGCAGTAGACCGAATCAGTCCCTGAGCTCTTGCACAGAGGTCAAGCACCATGTCAGGGTGATGGAATTGTTGTCCATCCCACACCATTTCAGGGAAAATGTGTATCTGTTGGAGAGGGTAACCCTTGCTAATCATGATGAGTATGGTGTACCTCAATTACACAAAGGAATGTGAGTGCTCAGACGTCTGGCCCCCAAGCATATTCTATGGTGTGTACCTGCAATCTGAAGACTGTTTTGCAAGCTAGTCTCAGATCACGGGCAGTGAGGAAAGGGCATGTTGCAAAACAAAGTAGACATTTCTGTGGTAGATAAAAATCAACTATTGTACTCCAGAAGTCAAGAAATACTAAACGGAATATAAACTCTCTAAACTCTGCCTTGGAAAAAACCTCCAAAACCACAGACCAGAGCTCCATCCCTTGTACAGTGGTCAGCTATGCTAATGTAATGCAGACTTTATCCAGTCACCGAAATCTAGCCAGGGAGTTCACAGTTTCTGGGTATATGTTTTTCTTTTTGTGTGGTTTCTCTGAACTTCAGTCTTTGTTCCACGGTAGAAATCAGACCGGGTCTCACGGAACTCAGCTGTGATGCTCAGGTGCAGACCTGCTTCATATGAACAGATCCCCTGGAGTCTGCTACCAAATTCTGTTCCTCAAAAGTTTGGGAGAGGTGCTCAGCACACAGAGTACACGTGCTACCTGCTCTTCTACTTTTCTCTGCCTGAGCCTTAGCTTCTCTCCCTCTGCAGTTCTGTGTCCTGCAACAGCACTGCCAAACATAAAGCCTAAGCCTGTGCTTGCCTTTCAAGCAGTCTTGCAACTTCCCCATTCAAGTACGTGCCAATCGTATGCCTGTGTTAGGGAAAAGAAATGTTATGGCTTCTGCAACTGTGAACGTGTGATACAGGCGAAATGTCAAAGTGGAATTTCACGAAAAGAAGATGTTGTACCAAAACTGCACCAAAGGAGAAGCAGACAAAAACTTCTACAATGTGTCCTTTGGTCAGAGATGTCATGCCTGGCACACACCAGAACTAAAAAGAGCACTGGAGATGCAGAAACTAGACAACTCTGTTCTTACTAACTTAGAGCAATGACTGTGAAGTCTCCTAGGGAGTATTATCAAGGCCATAAGCAGCAATGCATCTGTCATTTTCCACTGGCTTTTGTGAGAGAAAAGCCTTTAGAAATCTTCCACTCGAGTTATCTTCACACTACTTTCACAAAGTGAATGTGCATGAACGTGACTGATTTTAGCAAAAGGTAGATAAAAGCAGAACAACTAAAAGCTTTGAAAAAACAGTGTAATGGAAAAAACTGAGCACTGGAGACTGTTCCCATACTAGAAGTCTCTGCTTCCTAGGGAAAATAAACAGGCAAACAAACAAACAAAACTATTAGTAAGGACAATACTCTGGTGCGAGTTCACAAGGCCAAGCGCACTCACTATATTCTGAATCTTATTCATTATACATACAGAATATCGGTTGTGATCCCCTTTATATTGTAAGTGGATGTTAATGCAAAAATAGTAATCTCTTCTGCTCTCTGCCACTGAGTCTACTACCTTTCACCATTCGTATTACTGACAACCGCAAGAACAGTATCCTCGCTCTTATTTGGTTGCATTTAAAAATGATGTTTGCATGAGTTTCCATAATTATTTCAAGTGGCGTGCATGAGATTTGGGATTCTCGTTTATTAAAAACAAAGAGAGGCAAACGCAAATTTCAGGCAATAAACCAGAAAACTCATAGTAGGTAAAGGGGTGTGTGCCCAGGTGGGTGGGTTTGAAAAAGTACGGAAGCCAGAAGGACACAATAAAGGGAGAGATTCATACTTCTCTGAGGTTGAAAATGCAAACACCTCTCTCAGCAACTGAATCAGGCAGAATTTTTAGGAGCAAACCCAGACCTAGACCACCCTAACATCAAATAATTCCTTCAAAATTAATTCGTGGGATACAAAGGGGTGTATTTTCAACACAGGAAGACAGGTGTACCACTTTAATTTAAATTCTCTGCCCTCTAGATTGAAAAGCATATATAACTTTTGTAGGCAGAGTCTAAGTACGTGAGTGAAAATGAAAGGTGCTAGATTTGCAGATAGTTCTCTTTGCCAAATACTCACTATTAGGGCAAGAATCTGGAAAGTCTATTAAGAATAAAGAACTGAAAAACAAAATTCATTTAAAAAACAAAACCAAACAAATGGTAATTCCCAGCTTTTCTGTAGACAAGCCCTATTAGAGGGCTTCACTGAATTCAGTTTGTTACCTCTCTCCCTTGATCCTTTGTGCATTGTTCTACTCTTGTAACACAGAATTTGGGTGCCTGGAGATAACATCTGCAACGTTTGACTGGCTGGCTCCAGAACGGGACACCTAGTGAGGTATCTGATGCCTTCCACGCTGCAGGACCTCAGTGCCATGGAACATAACCAAAACAGCTGCAGACCCCACCAGTCGGTTAATACGACACAGTGAGCGTGGCACCAAGTCTTCAGACTTGCCTCATCCTGGTTTCCAGGTTGTAGGATTGTATTTCCACTTATTCTGAATCCACAGTGTGACAACATATGTTGTGCTCTGAATTCTTAACTGACCAGGCCTTACTACTACCTTTACAGCATGAAGAGTGTTATCAGAGGTAATACAGTTGATGCTCTTCCCACTTCAGAAAATAGTTCAGAAGTTAGCACCAACAACGCCAAGGTTATGTTGTATGAGCCATGTGCGGGCCAATCTGCTGCTGTTTTCCACCACTCCTGTCTGGACCCGTAGCAAAGTCCTGGAAGTGGACAGAGCTCTGTCTCTTCAGGAGCGATTTCCACAAGTCCAGATCTGCTAGAAAGTCCACGCTCTTAGAAAAGCTCTGTTAGTGATTTGCAAAAGTAAAACCAGTGTTGGTTTTAAAATAAAAAGATTGCTGTTTTATTTTGTAGACAGTTCAGTGCAGCAGTCGTGTGTTTGTCATCTTTTGAGAACGTCTGCTGGGACTGTCATAGGAGGAATTAATAACTTGTAAAACATTTCTTGGCCTCGGGGACTGAACTGTGCTGGGAGGATATCAGGTGTCTGAAACAGTGGAGCTATGTTATCCTTGTGCCCTTCTCAGTAAATCCTGTTAACCTAGGCTTTTGGCAGCAATGTAGCTATTTCTGCTGCTAGGTTCTGGAGCTGGGAGGATACAAGATTGTCTCAGCAGCACAATCCATTGATCAGTACAAATAAATGTTCCTTCAGCCACAGGGCCAGCCTGACTCCGCTTGGGAGACCCATGAGCATGTCAACCACTGAACACTCTGTAATTACTTTAAATTACAGGGAGTTGATGGCAAATGTCTAGTTTCTATCAAAGAGCTCATCGGAAAGGAAATCCATGCAGACACATTCTGCAGAAAGGTTGAAGCTGTCAGCGTTCAACAAGGAGAGAAGTAATTACATTAAATCAATTCAAACTGATCATTAAGCTACTTTTACATGTCTAAAACACTTTGACTTGAGGTATTGAAGTGGCAATGCAGGTTGGAAAAAGTTGTATTTGCTTAGTCAATATGTCTCTCCAGCAAGCACCTTTGATACTTCACTCAAAACTGATCACAGATAAGGAAGCGTTGTTAGCTGAATGGGCTGCTAAAGAAACCTTCCTTTCAATGTGGGAAGGTCCCCACAGTGCTACAATCTGACCAGGAGGTAAAGCATGACTACAGAACATGCTATAGTTAACATGATAAGCCAAAGAAAGCTTTCTAAAAAGTCATCATGGATAATGACATCACCAGACTGCCACTTTACACATCAAGTTTGAGATCACAAACTGTATGTGGAATAACAGTTAGGGCCACCTTCATTAAGCAAAGACGATGAACCTTCCTCTTTTTCCTTTTTTTTTTTTTTTCATTCCTCTGTGGAGCTGAGCTTGGTAACTGTCAAGAGTCATAAGCAAAAAAAATGTAGCTATCTCTAGAAAAAAAAGGCCTAAAATAGATTTTATTTTACTAATGTGCATCGTCAGTTAAACATTTCATGGACTACTACTGCCATCGTGTGTTGATAAATAGTAACACCTGATACCATACCAAAGCCTAACATCATGGGTAGATGTGAGTTGTCTTTGCTTATGTTTGGTAAGCTTAATCTTACGTCATTTTTTTCTTTCATCTTTAATGAAAGCTGAAGGAATGAGAAACTCTTTCAAGAGAAAAACAAAGGAACATTGTGTGGATTTCATAGAATCATAGAATCATAGAATGGTGGGGTTGGAACGGACTTCTGGAGACCATAGAATCATAGAATCATAGAATGGTAGGGGTTGCAAGGGACCTCTAGAGATCATCCAGTCCAACCCCCCTGCTAAAGCAGGTTAGCCTAGAGCAGGTTGCACAGGAACGCGTCCAGGCGGGTTTTCAGTATCTCC
>VZSC01020007.1:44084-56965 GCA_013398225.1 Steatornis caripensis | reverse complement strand
AGCTCCGGCAACGCCGCCTCTGCCTGCCTCCTCCTTAGGGCTCCGCTGCGGGTCTTTTCCAGCAGCGGCACAATTTCCCGTGCGTTCAGACAGCTGCAGAATGGGGGAGCAGAGGCACTGCAGCATCGGTAGGTTAACAGGTGGGTTTTTTTCCACGAAGAAAGCGGCAGGCCCTCTGCAGAAAAAGGTTTTATTCCCGATTGTCGCTTTTTGTCGGATCCGAGCTTTCATTGCTTGCACTGAAACCCTTCCCTGTTCAGCAGAGCTTGTTGCACCGAGTGACAGCCGTCTGAAAGGACCAAATCACGACCGCAAAATTATCCTCGCGGTTTCCCTAACAAATGACCGGGCACTGGGGCACTGCGTTATTTTGGCATCTTAGGGGCGGTCCTCTTAGGACAAGCCCTAAATAATTTAATGGTCTTAATAGTTTGATGCTTAAGAGATGAAAGGAGTTGCCAAAGCAAAAAAAAAAGCAAGTTGCCAAACCATTTTGAGTTTTGATTTTTCTACAGGTAAAACAATGATTTTCTACTTGCTATTACTAGACATGTCCGTGTGTTTAATCCATTCATAAACTGTTTAGAAAGCTCTGGATGCACACGCAAAAGAAATGCAAGTGTCTGTGTGTGTCGGGGTCAATCTCAGCTCTTACTTGGGCTCGGGAGTATTTTTAACTAAGAGGCAAGAACCGAAAAACAGGAGAAAGGCTGGTTTCAGCCCCAAAGAGGATTGAGGGTTGGGAGTAGGAGGAGAAAAAATTTAAGCCAGTAATAATTCCTGGGAAGTGAAAAGCATCAACCCCCTGAATCTCTCTGCTGGTGGGAGTAGTAGGTGTAGTGTTCCATCTGCTCAGCTCCAGTATGCAGAGCTAGTCAGAGAGTCCAACAGAGCGTTTTCCTGCTTGAGAACACAGTTTGTCAAAACTGAAGTGTAGTTCAGGGTCACACCGGCAAACTCTCATTGTTTAAAAAATAACAGTGGTGACAGAGGGGAGATTCTGCTAAAAGCAAAAGGAAACATATTTTGGTTTTGTTTCCAAATGATTTTTCGTTTCTACTTGCATGAGTTTGGGGAAACTGAATTATCTATACATAAGACCAGGATCAAGTTATTTCGTACATCCCAAGAGACTCCTCAAAATGACCGTTATATTCCACTGCCATGTGTTCCAGACATGTCACAAAAAGCATATAAAAACTGCTTCAGAAATGTTTTACAGACTTAAAAAAAAAATCCACACACTGATTTTTTAATGTTGTTGCCTCCATAGAATAGAGCTTGGGGAGCACAAAACCACCCTGAATATGAAGTACAGTGATGATTATGTTCATACGCTGAAAAAAAAACAACCCATAGAAACATATTGATAGCGGTGCCTATAGTTGATGCAATGTGCCACTGAATTTGGCAAAGCTGCATACAAAAAAAAAGCGTTACTGTTCCAGGGCTGAATCTTGTCCCTTTTAGGCTTAGCAAAATGCATGTCTGATGTCTCTGCTCCTAAACATGGAAGAACACTAGTTACCAGTTGTCTGAGGAGACAGAGGCACATTGAAATAGTAAGTTTCAGAAAAAGGGGGTGCTTGGCCAGAAAAAAATGGCGAGGTTGTGGAAGATTCATGAGGACTTCGTGCACTGGCAGAGTAAAAAAAACTATATCTGTTCTCCTCAGAAGTTTTCTCTATAATTTTGCTTCTTCTGTAGGTAATCAAGCTCATGTAGACTTTTTAAAGGCTAGTAAATTAGGTTTTCAGCAGAATGGAAGGTGCAACAAAATTATTCTCGTCCTATTTCAATGACTCCACTGGGAGGTCCTCTAACTGCCTGGGGAGCTAAACTGCCTAACTATTTATATTTTATCTTCTTTCCCTGCCCCCACTGCCCAGCCTGTGATAGCAGGGAGCTAAATAGTTTGTTAGATAAATTACAGTAACCCAAAACACACAAAGCTTTATTCTCAGACTGTATTAATCAGGATGTCATTTAAGTCAGTGGAACTCTGTCACTTCATACAAGATGCACATCTCATCCACGTTATTTAAAATCCAGGGAGATTTATCTTAAATTTGTTTTCACCAGCTTTCTCTGCTGCCGTGCCTAATTATCAAAGAGATGTCTTGCCTCTAGAGAGAAAGTAATTTAATATGTTTTTCTAGTTGCTACAGTAGCTGAGTCATAATACATGGTTTGTGAAATTACATCCTTTCTTTGGTGATGGGCAATAAGATAGAGGGAGCTGCATGTGAATTAGCGTGTACGTAGGAGAGATTCAGAGAAAGAAGAGATGGATTTTGGCAGGGCAAAGTCTACTTTTAATCCACCGAAGTATCTCGAGTGTAGAGAAGAGGACTAAAAAACCCACTGTCAAACTAATGGTTTTGGCAGAACATTTCTCCTGAAAACACGCTCCAGTGTGAATTGTCTCTAAAAAAACCCTCAGATAATATATTAAAATAAAGTAGCTTGAAAGTACATCTTGTGCATTTTTACATCCCTAAGCATATACTTTGTTAAATCATGTTTTAAAATACAGAATTTCTTTAACAAGAAGATGGCTAATTAGAACAGGCGTGTTCAGAAATTACATAACTGCTGAAATACACTGGAAAAAAAATTTTCAAGGGGAATACTGTTTTTTCTTTTCTAGCATTTAATCTTCTAAATAAATGCCTATACTAATCAAGATAGCTATCTTGGCCAAATAAGCATCCAATTTTTAGATTAATTGACTATAAATCTCTTCATTACTTGAAAATATTTTATAGCTAAAAATCATTCATTCAGTGCTCATATGGGCAGATTTCTGTTTGGATTATCATTTTACCGAGAAGAATTCTCTTTAAAATTAGGATTGTGTGATGGATCCCTTTTTACCTCAAGAGTAAAAATAATAATAATAATTTTTCAAAAGTCTTTAAGAAACAATAAAAAGAGAAAGGAAGATACCAAATAAGACGGGCAGTCTCATAACATGTCGGAATAAAGCTAAGTGCCTTGGAGAAGGAATTAAGGAGGCATTCAAACAGAAGGCACAACTGAAGAAAGCCCTGTGACTGGAGGGCCTTCTAACTCGGCACATGTTCCTACCAGTCAGCATTTCCTTTGTAAAGGCTGGAACACCCTTGTTTGCTCTTTAGTGACAGATTAAGCACAGATGGCAATTCAACAGTCTTGTCTGTGCTTGTTGGCCCGGAGAACGTGACCTGCATCTGTTTTAAGCAACAGACTAATGTGTTTGCTCAAGAAAGCAGCAGGCATTGCTGAGTAATCCTTGGATTCACATGAGAGCCTCTTTTCTTGCCTCTGAGACTTTTTCAGCGTGGAAGAGCAGGTGTTCCTATGTGCTTGTTCTAGGATGAAAGATGGCTTTCTGGAACACTGCTGAAATTTCTATTTTGACAGATTTTTGTGGAGAACGTGAAAATGAGCACGTTATGTTTCAGAGAAAGGTTAGTGGAGTGCTACGCCACCAGAATTTTGTTCTTAATATGTTAAGGCAGCAGGCGGTGATTCAAATGTGCGTTTAAAATAAAAATCAAAATATTTGTCGCATGTCTAAGAGTATTTACCGTACAGATGTATAGCATTTTCTTCAGACCAAGATTTTTTTGTAAATACAAATCTATGTACGGAAAGTTTGTAACTGTATTCCTACCTCTAAAAAAAGTTTTGAAAACAGCATTTGCCTTCAAGCTAAAACTCAAAGATGTCCTGAACTATCAGAAATTAAGGCAATATCTGTAATGTTCATTAGCTAGCTAGAAGCAGACCAAAGCCACGTATGTTCCCAAACATAGCTTCCCACCTCCATATTGATCTCGTCATTCTTTGCTGTTGAAGCTAGGCTGTTTGTTCCCAAATCCTAACTGTCTTTTGAAAACAGGCTAAGAAGTACACTACCCACTTTCACCCCTGCAAATTTCCTGTTGGACACCACTCTGGGGATATCACTTTGAGGGCAGATTGTTAGATGGTCTGGCCAGTGCACGCTGGGGCCCATCTGTACTGCACTTGTGAACATGCTGCCATATGTACAATAAAGCTGAGACTCCTGTGTAGATATTCCAGGTATTTTCATACCTGCACCTCTGTGTACTTCTGAGAGTATGCCTCACAAACCATTCTGCCCTGGAGGCAAATGTTGAAACTGTTCCAAAATGTACTTTTAGTCGTAACGATAATGCTTGTTTGTTTGTTAAAAAAACCCCAAACAAAACCCCTAGAAGTTTCCTTGTTGTGTACGTTTCTCTGCAACGGTGGATGAAACTTAGCACATAAGCTATCCTGTGTTCATAACAATGGTAAGATTAATGTGGAAAATAAGGATTTTCTAGAAAGAATTCAAAGGTGTTACTCCAGAAATGTCAGAAAATGCTGAGATTCTAATAGCCAAAATTGGCTTTATTTTTTGAAATCTAAATGAAGTCTTTGCCTTGTGTGTAACATTTAAACAAGTACTATTTCTAAAATAAATAAATACAGAAATAAAAACCATTTTGTTTCAAGACTTTTTGTGCAGTCAAGTATTGAAGAGTTAAATAGTCAAACTTCATATTAGTAGCGATTTCTATCTGCTTGTGTCACAAGATATTTTTTCCAAAATCGGTTTTATTCATCCTTTCTCCACTGTGATGACATTGCATCACAGCAGGATATGATCATGGCATGTAGATTTTGGGGTATTGTGGCAGAAAGGCTGAGGACTGCATCATGAAAATAAGGAGAAACTGTGCATAATTTAGAGACAATGGTAATTTTTAGCCAATTTTGTTGTCACATTATATACTTTTCTTTCAAGGAAAAGAAATTTCGTAGTTCCCATGCAATCCAGTTAGCACGACCTGCGATTCAATAGTTAATTTCAATACCAATAACTTTACTTTTTTAAATCAGTTAATAAAAGACTTTATAATCACCAACAGAATTAACTTGAAGTTCAGTCTCAAGAGACCCATAGTTTCACAGGTTTCTGCAATCCTTCCAACTCTTTTTACAATACTTTTTCACTACTGCTTTACAAGGAGAATAGGATATAAATTCTGTACTTTTAAGGAACTAAGAACAGGAGGATTTGGAGGTAGAGTATTAAATCATTTCTTAATACAAAACTCCTGAAGCACATCCTCACATTCTAACAAATGTCTCAGTACACAATACTCCTAAAAACAAGATAAATCATTTTTTGATAAGTTCAGCACTAAAACTTAACAATTCCATGAAAAATAAATATTTTTTTTCCAGAAATAAATAACAAAAATCCCTGATCACTATTTCTGCTTTCCCTGTGAAGTTTTTGGGGAAAAAAAACGCAAAATCATTTATAAGGAAACAATCTGACAATTTTTTAGATGTAACTCGCTGTTTAATAAAAAGGGTCAGAAAATTAAAACTATCTGACTATAAATTTTAAGATCACATCATTAAATAACTTACTTTAAAATAAATGCAAGTAATAGTGAAAGTTTGCATCATCCCTATCTTAATGATACTCAGGGGCTTAAAAAAGAATCAAGCAATCGTCACCTAATAAATACCATTCATTGTAACAGTTGGAACATATGCACAGATTTTTAGGTTTTTTTATATAAAGATAAAAATAAAGAACTTTGAGGGGCATATGTCAACTTTTTTGCCTCCTAAGCATTGGCCAAATTAATGAGTAGCATTAGCATGATACCAATTTTGTGAACCAGACGGAACTACTGTTTGAGTTGACAAAGCTATTAAGAATTATTTTCCTGCTAATTCAAAGCCTGTATTCCATTCCATTCCATGGAGTTTAATTTACTTTTTCATTACTTTAAAAAGAAAACCATGTTATACATTATGTGAAAAATAACACCTTGCTCTAGCAAATGGTTTTTGCCACTGGTGCCATATACATTAGCAACGTGTGTATCAGGGATATTCTTATCTAATACAAACTGTCATACCCAATCAAGTCAGTGCCGCCAGAACTATTTTTTTCACCTGAGAACCTGGATTCCACAAAGGTTTCTGCTTTCAGAACCGATATCACAACAAATACACTGATCAGTTATTAGAATTTTACAAAGACTGCTATTTCTCTAAATACCAAACCAAGCTCACTGAAAAAAACCAGCATTGACCAGAACTACCACAATTGCGCTGTCTTTTTTTTTGTCTGCTTTTTTTTTAAGGAACATGAATAAAATAAATTCTGGTCAAAACCAAGTTGATAGGAACCTGTGTATTGACCTTACCAGCTCAGAGCGGGCCAGGCCTGGCAAGGCAAAAGGCTTTGAAACATTCCCCTTCCTGCTCCTCCCGTGCTATTCTTTTCAGTCCTGCACTGTTCATCAACCACCGTGTTTACAATACAGGAGATATCCAGACAGCAGTAGGTTGTGGGTAATCCCTCCCAATAACATGTCTTGCTGGCCCCAGCCAACAGGCTTGTCTAAGCTAGAGTAGATGCCCAAGGAGGCATCTCTGTGACAGGCGTGTCCTCAGCACCTGCAGACCTGCCCTGCAAGCCTGCTAGGCTGGTCCTCCACTAAGCCTGCCGCTATCCACGACGGTGCTGAGTCTCAGGAAGGTCAGACTGGCATCTGTGTGTGTCAAGGTGAGGCCATTTATCATTGCCAGAAGAACTCACACAGCTTCCACAGATCTGTCAGGTTGCCCTGGCACTCAGCAAGATGTGTAACCATTTGCAACACAAAAATCACTCCTTGTGCTGGATATCATGACCCTGATGTAGCAGGATCTGGCACTTGCAGTCACAAAGCAAGAAACCAGACTCCAGGGTTTGCTGCCTATTGGGGCTTCATATTCAGACACAGCTGCCAATAGCTCTATCCCCAGCTACATTATTGCATTGTAACCCTCTCCTAAGATGAGATTTATGGTAGTGCAAAGGACTCTGTAGGTGGACCCTTCACCATTTGGAATTAAGAAACCTAGAAAACTTAGAATACAAAAGGAAGACTGGGGGAAATGTGGGATCATTGCTCAACAAAATGAGGGTCTGGTTACACAGGACATGGAAAAGATGGGAAGTATTTAATGCCTTTTTTGCCTCAGTCTTTAATAGCATTACTGGCCTTCAGGATTTCTGGGTTCCAGAGACCAGGGGGAAAGTTTAGAACAAGAAAGCTGTACCCTTGGTGGAAGAGGATCTGGTCAGGGAATACTTAAGCAAACTGGGCATCCATAAGTCCATGGGCCCTGATGGGATGCACCCACAAGTACTGAGGCAGTTGGCTAACGACTGCGAGGCCACTCTCATTAATCTTGGATTGATCATGGCAGCTGAGAGAAGTACCTGAGGACTGGAGGAAAGCAAGTGTCACCCCCATCTGCAAGAAGGGCAAGAAGCAGGACCTAGGGGAACTACAGGCTGGTCAGCCTTTCCTCAATCCCTGGGAAGGCAATTCTGGAAACTATATCTAGGCGCATTAAGAATGAGGAAATCATCAGAAGTAGTCAACGTGGCTTCACCAAGGGGAAGTCATGGATGGATGGATGAGCAGACAATGAGGTGGACTGAAAACTGGATGAATGGCTGGCCCCAGAGGGTAGTGAACAGTGGTGCAAAGTCTAGTTGGAGGTCAGTGACTAGTCGTGTACCACAAGGATCAGTATTGGATCCAGTCCTGTTTAACATCTTCATTAATGATCTGGATGATGGGGCAGAGTGTACTCTCAGCAAGTTTGTAGACAGCACCAAATTGGGAGGAGTGGCTGATATGTCAGAGGCTTGTGCTGCCATCTGGAGGGACCTCAACAGGCTGGAGAAACTGGCTGCCAGGAAATTCATGAAGTTCAACAAAGGGAAATGCTAAGTACTGCACCTAGGGAGGAACCACCCTATGCATCGATATGTGCTGGGGGGCACCCAGCAGGAAGGCAGCTCGGCAGAAAAGGACCTGGGGTTCCTGGTGGACACCAGGTTGAACATGAGCCAGCAATGTGTCCTTGTGGCAGAGGTGGCAAATGGTATCCTGAACTGCATTATACAAAGTATGATCAACAGGTCAAAGAAGGGGATCCTTCCCCTTTATTCCGTGCTGTGAGGCCATCCCTGGAGTACTGTGTCCAGTTCTGGGCTCCTCAGTACAAGACAGACATGGACATACTGGAGAAAGTTCAGCAAAGGTCCACAAGGATAACTAAGGGACCTCACACATGAGGAAAGACTGAGAGAGCTGGGACTGTTCAGCCTGGAGAAGAGAAGGATCAGGAGGGATCTTATCAATGTATATAAAGAACTGAAGGGCAGGTGCAAAGAGGATGCAACCATACTCCTTCCAGTGGCGCCCAATGACAGGAGGCACAATATAGTAGACACAAAGTGAAACACAGGAGGTTCCCTCTGAACATTAGGGAACACTTTTTTTACTGTGAGGGTGACAGAGCACTTGCACAGGTTGCCCAGGGAGACTGTGGAGTCTCTCACCTTGGAGATATTCAAAAGCCATCTATACGTGGCCCTGCACAACTAGCTCTAGGTGGCCCTGCTTGAGCAGAAGATGTGGACAAGATGACATCCAGGGGTCCCTTCCAACCTCAACCATTTTGTTATCCTGATTCTATGAAAGACATTCTCCCCTTTAGCATTCAGACCTTGCTGAAATTCCTGCAGAAGTGAAAATAGGAGAAATAAATACACTTAAAACATGCAGGAGAGAAAAAAAAATCAGGTAGGTAATGTTGACTCACCACACACAAACTGGAAGTGCAGCAAGTTTTAATTACTTCAGTTCAAGAGAACAGAAATAGACATCAGTAAGTGTGTTGTCCTTCCAACTAAGTACAACTTGAGAAATAAGGTATTAAAAGACTTTAAAAAATACAAACCAATCAAATTAGGAGATATGTGAGGGTATAATAATAAAATAAAATAAAATAATCAATGTGAAAAATGTTACAAATTTGTGAAAATACTGGATATTTAAAAGGAAAATTCAGTTCAAAGTTACCCACATCTAAGGCATCTTCTCTTCCATTTCTCATCAATTTAGGACTATGGGGAAAACTAGATTATAGCAGTGCTATCATTACTTTGCTGCAGTAACTGGACATTGGATATTTCCAAGAACTTTCCATCAAAACTCTGATATTGCCCTTACCTGCTACTCTTTTGACAGTACTGGTCTCTGTAGCTTTGATCTACAACTACAGCATTCTTCTGCAATATTTAATCTTTTACATCTAGATTGGGTGTCAATCTTGATCTTTTTCTTTGAAGAGTAACTGAAAGATTTATTGTGCGTGTTTTGTTGTATTCAAATACGTATCTTCAACCATAGTGGAGGAACACACATTATTTTATACTTTGCTATAATAAGTTGCTAAAGAAACATATAAGCTGTATGTACAGTAAGAAACTAAATAGTACAAAGAGATATTCTCAGTCCCTGAAGCAACCAGTTTATTAAGCTAAATTGTTAGAATAGGTCCTGTGGTGATTTGCCCAAGCCAGGTAGCACTGCTCCAAACACCTCCTGGGTGCTATTCAAGGGTTGACATGGGTTGAACACTATTCTCATTAGGCAGTTACAAGGATAAGCTTCTAAGAAGGTAAGAGAGTTTAGTAGCATGGAGAATGGTCCCATCAGCTCATTAGTATAGATGGATACTAATGTCTGTAATCTTTCAATCAGCTGTAGTCTGAAAGCCAGTCTTTCCATCAGTACTCAAGCCCTTTGTCGTCTCATGACAGCCGAAAATTATTAAATTCAGACTCACACAGATGAACACAAAATCTCATGCAACCTCTTCTTTACCCCTCTTTAAATGAACCAGAGGCTTTTTGTATGACTGTCTGAAACGATCACTTTTCAGCTTCAAGATTAATAACCTAAGCAAAACACCAAGGCTAGAATCTAGCTTAAAGATGAAGACATCTAAATTTTATGCTCCACAGTCATCTAAACTCTCAGCATAGTGTAGTTCTTCCCAGTACAATAACAGTTTACACACCTTGCTCAATGTAGGTTTGAAAGTCTACTTAAAGATTTCTGTGCTAGGTGCCATAATCCACAAGCTGAACCTCATTTCGTCCTATATCACTACAAATCCAAACTAAATTCTGCAACTAATTTAGAGGCTTTTTTGCCTTGAATCTTGGGAGACAAAACTATTTTTATTTACTGAAGAACATAGCTAAATGAGTCCAGCCGAGCAACCACTAAAAAGCGCATCTATGAATGAAAATCATAAACAAAGCTAAAAATAAAGGCCTTCCCTCTACTTTAATATGACAATCACAAATGACTTTGTCATCTTCCCTTTCAAACTCTAGTTACTTCAGTGTTTTATTTTAGCTTTGATTTCTGTTCAAAGATATTCTGTCAACGTTTTGGAGCATCTCAATTGATCTTCCCGATATAAATCAAGCCTGACAGAAAAGCAATTGATTTTTGGTCTCATCATTAAAATATCTTTCTCCTTTTTCTTGTTACTCTAAAGTATTGATCCATGAGATAGCTATGTCTTTAAACACATGCCTTAGAAAAACAGTGAATATTAGTAGCTCAATAGTTCCACTATGTCTTCAGAGATATCTGAAGTATCTTCACAGATTATTCATGAGATATTGTGCCATAGCTTTTTCTTCCTGCACCTGCCTACATTAAAGCATAAAATATCAACTGCCACTGGAACTTGATCCAGTAAAGCTTGAAACATCAACCAAAACAGTAACAAGGACTGTGACTTGGACTGTACAAATATAATGACAGAAAAATACCTGTTTTTCTTTGGCAAGATGATTTCAAATTCTGGCAAAATACTGGATGTGTTGACTAAGAAGGCACAATGAAAAGGCTGTAAAAGCATCCATTTAAATAGCTCTTTATCTGCAGTAAGGTTTATATGAATTTATTAAAGATAGAAATTCTACGATGTTGCCATAAAAAGTAAATGTTATAAAAGAGGTATATCCCACATACATACTTGATGTTTTGGTAGTGCTGAGACTGAAGAATGAATGTTAACACAAAAAGGCGGGAAACTGCTTTTATTGCCAAAACAAAATAATTACAATTGATAATACTTAATGTGATAAATATTATGTATGTTATAAATCCTAGTCATAATAACGGATTATTTTAATGCCATTCTTTTTCCTTAGAAACAAATGCATTCAACTTTGATACGAAGAGCTTGCTAAATACAAGTGTGTTTTTCAGGAATGCCAAGGAAAGGGGTTTGAGATGGTCATCAACAGGAGACAGCTGAAGGGAAGACAAGCATCATGTAATGTAATTGAGTAAGTAAAGCATCTACATGAATCTCTGGTATTTCTTAGAATTCACAGCAATCTGTCAAACTTTTAAGCATGTCAAGCAAGAAAGGTATTTATCTAAGGTGGTCTAGCAGTCATAGCATGTGTTCTTGGCCAAGAGCTTTGAAAGATTCCCTGTACCATTTTCAAAATTACAACAGTGTAATCACTTTCAGCCCTCAGTCACAAAACTGCCTCTTTCACTTTTTGCACACAAGTCAGAATTCACTGCTCTATCCCTCTACGTAGTCACAAAACACATCTGCCACAGACTCCTTTTGTATTCATATGACTAAAGAAGATGTTTTAGAAAACTGCTAAAAAATGAAATCATTTTAAGTATTGCACTGCTGGTGTGAAGTAAGGGCTGTAGCAACTGCAGTCCGAAACCTTCAGATATGCATCTAAATTCTGGTTTATTTCATTACAGGTTCCTCCAGATCTGTGAAAAGTGAAAAACATCATTGACCTTAGCCTATGCAAAAGAGGAATACCCTTAGGTGACCATGTTCTGTGCTAGTAATGATTAAGTGGGAGAAAAAAAGGGAGAATAGTTTATAATTTTTCACCAGTGCAAAATGTGGTGGTCAGCAATTTAAGAGACATTGTGCGAGATACTGAGCATCCCTGCACCATCCATTACAGCCAATGTTTCTGTGATGTCTTACTTTCTTTGACGTGATGACTGGATGTCTTACTTTCTATCACTTCTCACCACAACCCTTGACTACATTTAAGAATGGGGTTTAAATGCCCCAAATGTCAGGCAGTTTTCCTCAGAGGATAACGGATTTGGTCCTTGCTTTTTTGGGGAATGCTTGTTGTCATTTTGATATGTATCGTGATTAGAAAAAGGAAATTAAGTTAAAGCAGAACTGATAGTTTGCTTTATATATAGACTTATATTTCCCATAAGCCAAACAAGAGGAGGCATTTTCAACTGAGATATAGAGGGGGGGAAGTGAATAGCTTAAGAACTTTGAAAAGCATCTCCTTTTTGACCCCCTGTATTTTTAGACAGGCATCTACTTCCAGTGAACAGGCAGCAGTTCTCCAGCAGCACTGAGAGAGCTCTTTGACAGACACACTATCTCCCAATTCAGGGGTATTACCCTGGGTTTCTAATCCATCCTTTTTTTTTTCTGCTGCACAAAAGGCTTTGAGAATAGTTGATTTTCTAGTTGGTGGTAATGTTTTTTTAAATGTTGTGTAGTCAAACTAAAATTATTTCTCTTAGTTTCCAAAATGCTTGACACCTTTTAAACCTTTTTTCACCTTTTCTCCCACATTTTCAATTTGTAAATGAAAAACCTTCAGAACTGACTCATTCAAAGATAACAATAACAAAAGGGCTATGACATTTCAAACATTTTCCATAGTCCAATTCTTTTCTTAGCTGATCCTGAAATAGAGTGATCTTGACTGTCTTGAGAGGGCAACATGCTGCCTGACATAGACCTTGTAGTTTTGCCCGTTTGATGCAGAGAATATACCTACCTCCTTTTCCAAACCATTCCCCAAATTAAATGGAAATATGTAAAGAACTATAATTTAATGTCTGACAAATTTAGTTTCATATTAAAATATATGGTCTGTAGAAATTTATTACATACAAATGAGTACT
>VZSC01020007.1:10691-43977 GCA_013398225.1 Steatornis caripensis | reverse complement strand
AAATGAGTACTTAGCCTTTTAATTTTTTCTAATAATAGCAGAAATAACACAGAGACCTTTCAGTACACTTAAATGGCACGTGGTTGTTCAAAAGCAATCTCACTTGGTTGACTATATCTACTTTTAGTCATAGGTTTTTTTTGTTCTAGGCTTTTTTGCTGATAACTGTGAAATAGAGTAGCACATCTACTTTCCATATTCTAGTCTCCTCTATAGAAAGTCACGGTGCTCAGTCGTTATAAAATCTAGCTATAAAATAGATTTTGTGGAGCTGGAAGTTAATCTCATATTTACAGTAATCTGTGTATGTTTAAAACTTCTGTAAAGTTTCTCATTTTTGCATGACTTCCTTGTAGTGTACCAAATGAGGGTACTTTGGTAGCTGTGCCTGCTAGCTAGTAAGATTATTATTTTTATCATCTGTAGTAGTTAATTGGAATGGGTCATGTACCTGTAGGCAATCAAAAAAGATATCAAAAAGTCAGTTAATTATGTTAGAATTTAAAATGTCTGCAGGAAGATTCTTTCCAATATCAGAAGCTAGCTTTGAAGAAAGTGCCACATGAAATAAATACAACTCTTTGGAGAAGGGCAAAAATAGTTTTCCTTCTGAAAACCTGAAATACAAAAGGAAAATCTTGTAGGAAGGATATTTAAGGCTTTTATTCATAAAGTTACATTTCCAGTTCACTTCCTCCCTGAGAATTGTTTTTCTGCTTAGTTTACATGTCTGAAATAAATGAGACCAATAGGAGACTTGCCAAGGGTTGGATTTCACACCAAATGCTTTATATGCGAGAAGACTTTTTCAAAAAAGCAGTCTTGACTGCAGAGATATTTTTATTTTAACTAGGTCTGATAATCCTTAGACTTACATTTAAATTTCTGCTTGCATATTAACAAAAAGAAGGATAGATTCACAGGAAGAGAAACTATGCAATCAGACCTTCGGTCTCAATATTCCCACTGCACTTGAGAAACAACAAGAGGCTGACTCAGTACCGTTGTGAAATAGAAAATGACTTACCTTTTTGAAGAATATTTTCCAGTGCAGGAGCAGTTCTATGTGTTATTTTCCAGTAAATTATTTATTAGAGGTCACTCTTCATAGCTTTTCAAAGCAGAGCTGGATATTGGCTTCACAAACACAAGTTTTTGGCTGTTTTCTCATCTCCTCCTGATTTCAGAGAGTCAAGGTGTTCTACTTCTCTTCCAGCTGGGAAAGCTGTATGTGCTTACATTACTGTTCTTCCATGAGAGGAACTCCTTGTATGCTTTCTTTTCTTGTGGCACTCATTTCCTTTCAACCAGCATGCAAGTGCTTAGGATATCAGTATTTAAAACTATTCTAAAAATCATGGAGGTGAAGGGGAAAGGGAATGCTATTGTTCGGGAAGGTGACAACTCCACAACAGGAGAGCTGGTTCTAGTCTGTCAGTTTGACACTTGACCACCAGACACAGCTAGAATTCGTGTAAGCCACTTCTGACAGAACAGGCATCTCACCTGCCATTATCTCTGCTAATTAGTTGTAATTTAGGAATTTAATAGTATCAATATACATGACAAGCAGTTGTATATATAGCTCTGAGCTGCTTCTCTACATGGAGACCACTTCTTTTCTCAAAGACTGTGATGTCCTTTACTGCACTACCTACACAGATTTCATCATGAAAACCCTGTGTTAAGTCTGAAGAAGCTTTGCTTTCCTTAACTTGTTTTCTATTTTCCATAGCTGACAGGCTATTTTCAAAAGCTTTCCTCCACATGTGCAACAGATATCTCTTCTGGTGAACAAGCTGCTCCCTTTTGCCTGGGATAAAGTTCTTGAGCAACTATTTCTAATAATCTGATTGCTTGCAGCAGAGGATAATTAAACCCTTCATTTATACTTTCCGGGTGGCTGCTTAACTCAGGGATGTTTATGCTCTATCACAAGTTCCATATGTGCCTCATGAGTCTCTGTGGTTTCCTGATTTCTAGTAAATTAGGAATGCCCACAGATGCCTTGTTCATTCCTTAAGACATTATTGTTGATCAGTTGTGTTGTTCAAAAATCACCATGCTATTGTCAGAAGAGCTAACATTTGATGTACAGGACCTTATTTTCTTCAGCCAATTCTTTCAAGGGCAGTAGTACACCTAGTATTGGTCAGAAAGCAGTATCAGAGCTGAGTCATTAAGACTTTGGTCAAAAAAGGATCAGTCATTCAACCCTTAGAGAAAGTATCTATGTTAGATAGCTGGATGAAACTGATTTAAGAAACAGACTTAGTGGCCATAGATAAGGGTCTAGAAAGACCACATTAATAAGTGTTCTCTTTTTATTTCTGAGTGAAATTATTTGTAGAAATTAAAGGTGAAAACTCTGGTTCACTGAAATCAATGGCCAAGCTTCCAGTTAATTTCATTGATGACAAATTTTACATCTTATCCCTGCAGTAAATTCAGTCTGAAATAGGCATGCACACGCTTGCAAATGCTGAACCGCCAAAGGGTATCTTTCATTGTCAAATCATAGACATGTCTGGGCATGTGCTCAGAAGCCTGCTCAGGTCACAGGCAGCACTGAAACTCAAATGGAAAAATGCTAAGGAGGATTTTAGACAAATTGCAGAAGATTTTTTTAATAATGAAAGTAAAGAATAGAAAGGCTGCCCAGAGAGGTTGTGGAGTCTCTGTCTCTGGAGATATTCAAAACCCGCCTGGATGCATTCCTGTGCAACCTGCTCTAGGCAAACCTGCTTTAGCAGGGGGGTTGGACTGGATGATCTCCAGAGGTCCCTTCCAACCCCTGCCATTCTGTGATTCTGTGAAATGTGAAGAAGGAAGAAGCAGAATTTGAGGCAGTATAAGTTGACAGGATGTAACCCTACTAATAAGACCACTAGATAAAATTTGAAACTGAAGACTGAGCCCCCACCTTCATAGATTCATACTGGGTCAGTTTAAAGCGTCACCCTTCCCTGCCCCCCTAGCTTTTTGCTCGGTTCTTCCTGGAAGCAAAAGGGAAGAAGGCCCTCTTTTAGCTGCCATACTTCATAGACTGGTATATCAACATGAAATAAACTTGTTGGTGATTTAAGATAACATGTTAGCCTGTGTTATGCAGTGGCTAAGCAGTTGCAGAAGGATGGAAAGACATCTGGATCCAGTAACCTCTAAGTCTCCACAAATGAAACGTTAGATTGTGAGTCAAAGCTCTGAGGAGTCACGTCTGCAAGTGTATTGCAGTCACAGGGCTCCTGCAGTCATGGCCAGAGCAAGTTAAATGCTTGGGGTATATGAAGCCCAACACTAACAGGAATACTTTATGTATCAGAGGTCTGAGAGCAATGGGATGTTCAAAGACGCAGTTTGAGGGTACAGTTACCTAAGCCAAACATACATTTTGAGTTTCTGCTCTGCAGTGGTACTGTAGCAAGGACATCTTGATGGAGACTAGAGCTGGACAGCAAAGAACATGCCAACCAAGTCCAAATCAGGTATTTTTTCCTCACTGAAGATGTATGTAGCTGATGGGATACACTGAGCTTGTAAAGAAAAAGCCACGCTAAGGGATGAGACATGGGATTTTCCAATGCTGGTATGTCATGTAGTTACAGACAGTGACGCTTGTGTATTGAGGTCAGACATGGTCCAGGGTTAGGCCTATTGCAGACCAGCTCTGGGGCATTGTTTAGACTGGTGATCTAAATGGCGGACCATATGTGGCCATACGGTCACAGCGTGCTGATTGCACTTGGGCTTACTGAGAGATAAAATTTAAAATAAAACTATCCTTGTTCATAGCTCTGGTTAACGCAGAAGGACCGAGATAAATTAGTGGTTTGGTGGTGGTGGTTTGGGTTTGGTTTTTTGTTTCTTTTTTTTTTTTTCATTGGAGAAAGAGTTCAGATTATCTTTCTTTGGTCACACAAATGAAATAGTTTCTAATTGATCCTCCAGGGCACTGACAGCAGTTTCAGCCAGCCAGAGAAATGGAAAGAACAGTGTTGATTTGCTATAAAAAGAAAACATTCAGCTTTCAAATGCCTCACAGAACAGTATCAAAAGATGTTTGTAGACAGGCAGGGAGAGCACCCAGTTTGCACCAGATGCAATTAGAAGTTCACAGAAGGTTTGCTAGAGCTAATTCCTGAGTGCTGAGCAGACGTGAATCAGAGCCGCAAGGTGCTTGACATTTTGATAGTGTGTTTCGCAGACTTTTAATGAATATATAAAGCTACAGAGCAAATGGTTGAATAAAGAATACATAAAATTACAGAATAAATTATGGAATTTTGTTGAGGAATAAAGCTACGTAGCTAACAGGAGACAGCCATTATATGTGCCCTCCAAGAATAATGGAAAGCAATAACCAAGTATACAAAGGGATGTTGCCTGGATTTAAAAATAGTGATTTTCTGTAAGAAATCACACTCAACATATTTAAAGATGGACAGTTTCCTATGGAGAGGCATCACTTTTGATGACCCCAGGAAAGAAAGGATTTAATTTTTTTTAAATATAAACAGGAAGCTGTAGCTTTGGGAACACATTCACATCACACCAGCAGATTATCCTTTTGGTACAATCCTGCCTGATTAGGCAGACCCCCACTGGAGCACCACTACACCTTCATGACGGGTGGAGGAAGGCAGAGGAGAGATGAGAAGGAAGGGCAAAGGAGAAGATCGTAGTTAGTTGTCTGTATCACCTATATCATAGCTTATAGGTAGTGTAATGGTCAGAACAGATTGATAGTTAAGATTCCCCCGACTGTTGGAAGCAGCAGATTGGATATCGCTGTCTGTTCGTGGCTCAGAGCTACAGTGGAGGCCATGTGGGTGCTCACAGCCAGCAGTGGGGACCATGATCTGCCCCGTGGAGCTCCTCTCATCCCAGGCCTGCCAGCAGGCACCCCTACAGGGTGAGAGTGAAGGCAAGGCTGGACAGCAAAGGAAAAGTTCCTGCAAGCACTGAGATGCAAGATTTGAAGAGCTTTCTCTTTGCCAGACTGTTGTGGTTTAGGCCCAGCCAGCAACAAAGAACCACGCGGGCTCCTCACAGGCTTTCCCTGCTCCAGCGTGGGGTCCCTCACACGGCAGACAGTCCCTCACGAACCCCTCCAATGGGAGTCCTTCCCACACGGTGCAGCCCCTGGGGAACACAGCAGCCCAGCGCAGGCTGCCCACAGAGTGACAGCCTTCTTTGGGAGCAGGCACCTCCCCTGACGTGGGGCCCTCCACCAGCTGCAGGTCCCTCTCTGCTCCACCATGGTCCATCACAGGCTGCTGCACACGATCCTCTGAGGGCTGCAGGGGAACCTCTGCTCCAGCTGACGCCTCCTCCCCCTCTTTCCTCACTGGCTCCAGGTATCTGCACAGGTGTTTTCCTCACATCCCCCTCCTCCCTGGGCTGCAGGCCTCAATAGCCATGTCTTAGTCCCAGTGCCCTCCTTAAATACGGTATCGCAGAGGCGCACCTGTTGTCTCTAAATGGCCGGGCCTCAGCCCGAGGAGGGGCCTGCTTGGACCTGGGGGAGCTTCGAGCAACTTCTGACAGGGGCCACCTGCCCGCGTAGCCCCTGCCCCTGCTACCAAAGCCCAGACAGACAGACCCAGCACACAAACATTTGTTCATCTCTTAAAAAATGTTAGGGGGAAAAAAAAAAGGGATTATCATGGTGGAAAGGCTTTATTTCAAATGCACACTTTCCCCTACCCTGAAGATCATGTAAGTTTAGAGTGGCACAATGGAAGGGGAACTTTGATATCCCAAAATATACAAAGGGAAGGAGCTACTGAATGCTAAAGCCATGTGACTGTCCTTCCCTGGCTCTGCAGAGGCTGATGAGTGAGGGAATTGTAATTGACCTTGAACTGATGTAATTTTATTAGTGACACCTCCTGTGGAAGCTTTAATTCCAGAAAGAGACTGGAGAGGTGGGACTGTCATTCATGTAGATGTAACATCTACATTCAAGGTAAAATGTACCCCTTTGCCAAGAAACGCTGGTTTTATTTATAGAGAATTCTAATATACTGGTCCACAATCAGCTCCTGAAAAGGGTCAGCATGAGTCCTAGGCTTGCAGTTCTGCAAAAATACCTGCATCCTGACCTTCAAGTTGAAATAAATAGAACTTGCAGTAATCTGCTATCATATATGTCATACTGTGTAGCCAGTAAGCTCCTGGAGGTAGATGATTTTTTCTTTTATTGTGCTATGAAAGGTTTCCATGTTAACAGAACAATCGGCTCTTTTTTAAGCATAAATTGGCATTTCTAAGTTGTTCAGTGTGGGTGAACGCTGTCACTACTGTATTTTTTTTGCTGCAGGAGACTGTGGAATGAATAAATAAATGCTTATTTCTAATATCCCTCTCCTCCTTGAACCTAACATCTGTCACTGAATGAATCAGGGAAGTCAAGCACCGTTGCCTTCCTCTTAATCCTTTGACACATCTATAGCTCACATATTCTCCGTCATCAACCGAATTCATTAGATATTCTTTTAGGGAATTTTTGATCACAGAATTTCATTCCTCCAGCAGAAGCTTGCTTTATTAATACTAATAATAACAACAACAATAATGACAACAGTATCAGCATCATCAACCCCAAAAGCCAAAAGGACTGATAAATGAAAATACTAACTGATGATCCATCATGAGTGTTTCAGATCTGAGGAGTTCATGAAACATCTGACTAGTAGTAAGAGGGATATTCCACCACAGTCGTTTAGAAATGGAACAAAGACTTCAGCAGCACCATCAAAAATAGTTCAGTGAGGTGTTCTCAGGGTTCAGGTTCACTATAAAATCAAATCAGTTCTGGTACCACTTTCAATCAATAAATAATCCTGTGAGATCGGCCTTATGAGTTAGTACAAATCTCCTTTCTTGGACAACGTAAGAATTAAAAATGGATTTGCTAGCCTATTGAGCATTGCAGAAATTGAAGTATCAGGTAAAAGCACTGACTGGAACAGAAAGAACATACAAGCTAATAAGTTGCCTTGGAAAATTGGAAATAAGTATTTTGCAAGCTAGGACAACTCTTTTCTCTCTGAAATGACAACAAACTCTTTTTGGTGCTTTTCCTCACACACCTTACTTACTGCTAAGCCCCCTAGACAAAGGAAACAAGATACTTCTTCCTAGCTTGGAGTTCTCAGGCTCCTGGCAGGTCTTGTGACCCCATGGAGAGAGGACCCCTCGCTGGAGCAGGTTTTCTGGCAGGAATCAAGGGCACTCCATTGGGCAGTAAGACTTCTTGCTTTGGGGAGGACTCTTTCTTCCAGGTCAGCCAGCATGGGTGAGTGGGCAGGGCGGAAGGTCAGCCTTACCTGGAAAAGAGACTTCCTTCTACAGAGCAGAGAGCTCTAATGCAGATGCCTATATTGGGCTAGCAGGACACAGGCTCTGGACTGAACAATGAATATTTTGGCCTTTCATATTTTCTCCACAACAGCAGACACTTTGCCTGCCCCTGTATTTAGGCTGCCTGAAGAAGGCATCTGCTTCTTTTTCTTAATCAGGCAGGATATAACAGCCATCTATGACAATTGCACTGTGCTAGTCTGTTCTCTCATCCGTACCCCATGTTGGCCTTCCACGTCTTTCCCAGCTCATGATTTTAAAAGTTCTGAGCCATGATGGTACACCCACCCTCTGCCTTTCCCTTGTTCATCTCCTGACAATTTATGGGCTATGTTGGCTTTTTCAGGGAGCAGTCATGCTTTTGTGTGAACAGTTTTGATGGCCTGTTTCTGTATCAAATGTGCCCTCATTACGTTTTGACTTTTCCTTATAGTTGCTTTCTTTCTTAATGTGAAGGTCTTTTGCAAGGGATGGCAGAGACCTGGGACAAGGAGAGTGGATCTGGGATATTGAGTGTCTAGCATCAAGCTGGGAAAAGGAGGAAGGGGAGGGGTGTACAGAGGTTAAGGATACAAGAAGTAGGGTCTGTGTGCTTTCAGTGAGCACAGATGGTGTTACTCGGAGAGACCAGAGATCTGGGTGTGAGATCCCTGTGGGGCAGGTATTGTAGGTCTTAGAATCTTGACATTCCATCAGAAAGCAGAAAAGGCATGGTCAATCTCTGAATAAGGCATTTCTGCCAAAAGCCTAAGCACAGGGGAGAGGGCCCCTGACAGGCAGGTGGGAAGGGGCCAGAACAGCATCTCTTGGCTCAGTTCAGAGAGGGAGGTTTTCACAGCAGTGATATCCTTCCTGCAGGCCCTGATAAAGCAGCTGTGCTCCCGGTCTCCCCTGCCCTTAACATGTTTCACTGCCTTGAACCATGGCAACTGCCTATACAGCAATTTTCTGCCCTGCCTCCTCTGCTTCTTCTAGCAAAGCAGCAAACAAGCAAACCCACATAACAAAAGCCTAAAAGGATACTGAGGGTCAGGGAAGATGTAATTTGAGCAGCAATGGACCACAGATTGTGTGCCACTGGGCAGTGAGTGTGTGAAGCGGGAAAGCGTTAGGGGATTCAGGAAGACATGAAGACACTCCAGATCCTTTTGGAGAAGGGAGGTAAATAGATGATACCAAGATATACTGGGAATCTATTCCTCTTTAATCTTGCAATTGGATCATTATTGTACAAAAAGACTTCCCACGTGATCATACCCACATTCCACTGCGTCCGTCCATGGGTGCTTAGCATATTCACAGACTTCACCAGTGAAGGAGCAGGCAACGTCTGGCACACAAGTGTTACACTGGATGCCTCATCCGCTAGCAAAGGATGCAGACAGCTGTGCATACACACACCAGAGAAACTGGTTCTCACGGCCTAGATAGAAAGGCTCACCTGGGTGGAAAGGTTATCTGTGCACAAGGTCACACAGTGCACACACAGTGAAGTTTGGAGAATTCAGGGATGGTGGTATCAGGTCTGTCACACCATGCTTGCTGTCTTGCTACCTGAGATCAGAGCTTCACACTTGACATAAGCTGGACATAAGCTTGTACAAACACTGTTAGTGTTCAGATACCTGTGGGTTTCAGGTTAAACTATTTGGGGACAATATGTCCAATGGGGACATTTAGCAAAGGAATTTCTCACCACAGACAGAAGTGTAGGTGCAGGTGGAACATCTTTAATGCAGCATCTCGACTTCACTCCTGCATGTTTTGGATGTTATCAGCATTCATAAGACAGGAAGCATTACCTGCCTCCTTAATCTGATCAATTTCTTGTTCTCTTTGTTCTCTATTTTAAAGCAGTTTCTGTCACTCTTTTCTCATGGATTTATGAAGAAAGCTCCCAGCTCCATCCTTTCCTTTTTTTAGCAGTGGTTAGCATGTCCACTTGCAATCACTAACATTCAGTGTTTCTTCTAGCAGAAAATATCCTGTCGCAGGGACAGAATGGTCAATGGCCTTTGGCGCAGTGTCTCATATGTTCTAATCCACAAAAAATTGGTTTCATAATTTGACACAAACATATTTCCAGTCAGTTCCACTGCATATTCTAAAGACTCTGTGGTATTTTTGGTTGGTTGATTGCTTTGGAGTTGTTTCACAAAATGTACTGTGGTAAATGTGCTGTCCTAGTCATGGCACAAGATACACTCATAATCATGCATCAAGTTGTTATTTCCGGCTTTCCTAAAGCAAAATCACTCTCTCTTATTTATCAAAACTATTTTGTATCCTTTTTCCTCTCAAAAATGAGACAATAAGAAAACTTTACAAATAATTTTTTAAACCTGGCTTTATCTTCTAAAATAATCGTTCCTTGTGGAAGATCTGCTTTTCAGATGGTGTCAGTCATTCTTTTATTATAACAACAACAAAAAAAGTTCCTTATCACCTCTGCCTTATCTTCTTCATGTTTAGGTTCTCTGCATATATTTTAACTTTTCCTTCTTCAGTTATCTCAGAATCTACTCTTTCTTTTTATCCTTACCATCACAGTTCCATCCCACTCTGTCTTCTTTCTTTTTTTCTTCATTCTGTATGCAGTTCAAATACTTTGTTCTCAGTTCTTAAGTGTATTCATGGTTCTATCCTTATCTAAATCTCTGCTTCCAGTGAACACAGTCTATTTTTGTGCTTCTTTTTTACAACATTTTGCCTTTATTCATTAACGTTAAACACCTTTCTCCATTCTCCTCTTGGTACCTGGAATGTCTTTTTGCTTCTAAAGTGCCCATCTCTGTCTGTGTCTAGCACAAACTGTGGGAGGTGACCCAGTGCCCATAAGCTTACATATTATTGTGAATTTATCAGTAATCTAGATGTAGCAATTTTTAAACCTGTGCATATATGCATGACAATATCACCTTGGCACAGTCATGTGCCATTTTCTCAGACATTGATCAAATTGCACTTGCAGTTATTTCTCCGTGCTTATTAGTTGTGAAGAATCTAGTCACTTCACTCAACTGCAAATTAAAAGTAAAATGGCATTTCCTTTCACAATGAAAAAAAATACAGGATACAATTTTCTGGTACCTCTAGGTCATTTGAAAATCATAGCTTTTAACATCTCCCTTAGCAAAGTCCTCAACAGAGAAACTCATACCATGAAAATGCAGAGTTTTAGTGGAAAAAGCCAAATTATTTTCAGGAGACTGTCTTCATTTTCTCCAAAAGATGGTAATATTTTGGAACTGTTTTTCTGATGTCTTCATTTCTGTAGTCATTTAAACCTTGATAAACTGAATGGAAGTAGGGGCTATCTCCATGCCTCGTTTCTTCACCTTGCAGACAGAAAATAGAGGAGGCATTTCTCGCTGCAAGAACTGGTTTTGCTGAGGTGTAAAGATGGGATGAGCACAATGCTGTACTAAAAGGTGAATATACTGCACAGCAGAGGGAGGCAGGAGTAGAGTAAGAAGTTTGACTGACAAAAAATTGGCTTTTTGTCTGGCAACAAGACCAGTGAGGTCAGTTTTTATTCAAGAAACATGTATTAGTATAAACACATTCCTCTTCTGGTTAAACAAATTGCCTTTTTTTTTTTTTTACCTCCCCTTTTTCCCAAGCTAAAAACCGTAACCACAGTCAATTTCCTCAACTTCACTGAAATGTTCTAAAAACATCTGCAAGAGAAAAATACAGCTTTGGATCAGATTGCTTTAAATACCACTTGCTAGTTAGTGACACTTCAGGGACTAAGCCAAGTAATAAAAAAATTACCTCATGTGAATTGCCTGTTTACTAAGAATGTGGCTACTGAACATTGACTTAGAATAACTTAATATGTACTGTTTTCACTAATGTTTGTTGTCACTGGATATGCTCTTCTGTGCTCTAAATTGTTTCTGAAATAACTATTTCATAGCTGTTGTATAGCTTCATTGACAGATAAAATCACATACAGGCTTTGACAAAATCTTGTACGGGTAACTCCTGACCATAATTTTATCAATGTCTAATGTCCAATGCTTCTGGTTGCATTTCTGAAATGAATTGTTTCTTGCAGACTGATCCCCACATTTCAGACCTTCCCAGTGACCAGTCTACTGTCTTACAGTTAGTTATGCATGTTCCTTCCATGCTCTGTTGAGCTGAATCACCACAACAATTGAGCCATAGTTTATGTAAATTATTTTGGAAACTGATTTTCTAGTTTGATTTAAACTCACACATGTGTACCAATGAGATTTGAACAAGAATCTGGATGATGTCATGCATTTAAAAGTCATTGCATTTACCGGACGTTTATAAGATCGTTTTTTATTTTGACACACTTTCATTTGTGCTTCTATCACGGTGCTCATTAACTATCATATATCAACTATCATGGATATTTTTGTTGTTGTTAGTAGTGTTCAGACTGGAAAATCTATGTGCTTTTGTGATATAATCAATGGCATATAATCACAGATCTACCATGCTTGACCCTGCCAACACACGGTGTTTCAGTCTTCAAACTGATTAAAGAAGTAGGATGTACATAAAAATAAGGTATCATCACATTCATAAAAATGCACAGGATCTTACAAATGTCTTACATTCTGCCTTTTTATGAGCAAGAAACAAAAAACTGTGTGGTTTTCTCCCCCATTTAAAAAAATTTTTTTTTGTAGTGAATTCATAGAGGTTATTAACAAGAGAAACGGCAATTCTCATTACACAGAGAATTCTCACTAACATGTGGTGCTGCGTGTTGCAAAATCCTCTGTATATTTCTGACCCCTTGGCTTTATTAGGTCTTTCCTGACACCTGATTTACATGGTGGTTTTATTATCTTCAGATATGTCTGGTAAGAATAATGTGATTCATATTTTGTTTTCACTCTGTGTTGATATGAAAATGTAAAGCCAAGTTTGCATAAAGGAATTTTTAAGACACTAAACGATGACTGTCTCCTATTTTTCCTTTTTCAGAAGAAAAATTTTGTTGTTCTCTCTGATTTGATACACAGAGAAGATTTGAGTATGTTCACTTAGCCATGTGGAATAAATATCACAAAACTTGTGGAACAGCAGTACTGTTTTTTGTTAGTGTGATAATTCTATTGTCAGTCTTAAGGTTTAACTTATCCATCATTAAAGTGGTGGAGCAAGAGGAATCGGAGGAGAAGGAAGGAGTGTAGAAGTGCTTTGCATCAAATCGTTTACATACAGGCTTTTTCATCCCATCTAAGTGTACACATCTAACTGATGTGCCTAAGACACTGCATAGTCATTATAAAGTGAATGGAGGGGGAATATCTGCATACATGAAATGGGATGGGTATCTTCTTTGACTAGGTAACGAGTTATGGACAATAAGTTTTCAGTTTAGGTGCTCATTTGGGTACCTGAAGCTAGGTAGGGTCAAACAGATGCTGCAGATCAGACCTTGCAATGAATTAAGTAGAGACTCCTATTAGATTTAGTGGCAAGGCCCCTTGAATGCGTTAAATTTTAATCCACTGCTTTTTTTGAATGCCTGATCAGAAATAGGAACACTGGGATAAAAAAACCCCACTGGTGATTAGATGATTAATCTTAATTACTTTAATAATCTTTTGCCACCTCTGGATGAGGGTGAGGAATCCGAACTCGGAATTTTACATTTACTTTTTAGTAGAATTTCCTCCTTAAATATTAATCTTTGAGATTTCTATATATCTGTGGCTGTCCTTTCAACTCTTCAGTATATGTTGTTCAGTGAAGACAGACTGCGATTATCCAATTGTCAAAAATAGGTTTTGCTGGACCAGGCACATTCTTAATTTTCTGTGTTGTTTTAAGACTTAAATATAGTTTATTGGGTTCCGCAGAGGAGCTGTAACTTGAGTGAGTGTTTCCAAATTAAAGTTCCATTGAGAAAATGGACTTTCTTTAAAAATAACAATGAACTGCCCACAGAGATGCCAATTCTGTAAACACCTATCACACGTCCCTTAAGCAGTGTCTGGCTGGACTCCAGGAGCTCCTGCAGACTCAGATATTACTTAATAGTGTGACTTTTGGGGAGGAACATCTGCATATGTAAAGTTTCAGGAAGATACATTTGGGGAGACACTTGCCAAAACCAGTTTTCATATTATGGTCAGAACACCACTGTATTTGACTCCTGTGACTTTGCCTCAATACTCTTCCATTTCTCTATTAAGCGACCAATATTGTTTCTGAGGCCAGACAGGGACACAATAACTAGCAGTGTGCATAACAGATCTACCTGTGTTTGTCAATCCCCGAGGCAATTCATGCCTCCAGTCTTAGAACAGAGACTATTTGGTGTCATTCCATGTTACACCTTCATATAGGCACAGTCAAACCTTGTTTGGGAAGGATAAAAGAGCCTAGGAGAGAGAGGTATCCCACACCTTCGTACAGAGTGAAAGTACTTTACGAAAGGAGAAGTGTTGAGCACTGATACAGTTCTTAAAATAAATAAACCCCCCCATGTTTTGCAAGACAAGACCCATGGCAATACATAAAACCAGGCATTTTTCCAAGTCACTCATCTGTTTCGTGGTGAGGGGTAACACTTGTCAAATTAGTGTTAAGTTTGACTAATTTGGAGTTTTGATTTAATTTTAAGAAAATTTATCTAGTGTAGTTTCAAAACTGTAGTGAATTTAGCTTTTGTACAAGAAGCTAGTGGACGGGCCTTTAGATGAAAATTCAGCTCTAGCGGGAATGGAAATGACACAGCAAAACCCGTTTTATGAAATGTGGGGTAAATGATTCTGTCTGATACTAATGCAGGAAAAAAACTATATTCCAGCTCTTCTCTAGTCATATCCTGCCTAGCTTTACACAGCATTTGAGACATATTTTGAAGACTTAAGTGGTGCCAGTCCCCCTGACTAGCGAGCAGCACTTGTAAATGTTGAACAAAGGCACTCTTCAAGGCTTTAAAGCAATGAATAGATACTCATATGCTTACTCAACTCACATGGATAGTGAAAGGACTCCCACATGTCAGAAGGGAAGCAGGTGCACAAGTCTCTGCAGGCCTGTGTTTAATTCAGCTAAATGTGGCTTTTCTCTTTTTTTCCCCTTTTCTCTGCAATATAATGCCATTAAGTTCATTTTATCCTATTGTCTACTATTTCAGTGTTATTTTCACCAGAACGTGATTCTGATTTGAACTTCATATCGCATTGTTAGTAAATTAACACCTTTTCACCTGTATTTCATATTTAATTGTGTGGACAACTGCTGCAAGAGCAAATATAAAGATCTTGAAAATAACACGTTGGCTGAACTGAAAAAAGCAACAAAAATAAATACATTGCAACAGCTTTCTCCCAGTAATGTATTGAAAAGTCATAGTGCTGTTATTCATGCCTTCGATCCATTCAGACATTCACAGATAAATAGCGTCTCATTTCACACAGGTGCATTGTTAGTGAAGACAAAGCTATGCCTCATGGTCCTTATTGCTTTTTTATTAATGCATTTGTGTTAACTTCAATCAATCAGATTTGACTCGTCGATAGCCAGTCTGAGCACAAATCTACCTGCATATATATGAAATAAATGCCACCAGAAAAATACTGTTTTCAAAAGTATTTAGAAAAATGCCACAAATAAAAAAGTAACCTGTATAATCCTTACATTTATTAGTGAACTTTCATTTGTGCACAAAAGTCCCTGTGAGGTCAAAGGATTTCCATGCACAAGTATGACAATACCATTTTAAAGGCTAAACAATGTCCAAATATGATGTCAGCATGTTTTGCGTGTGCCTAAAATTTAGGCATCTGTTTTTAGGTGGTCATCTGGTCTTCTTCAACAGTCGGTGTACAGGAACAGATAGAAGACGACACCCCATCTGAGACGCTTATATATTGATGGACTTAAGTTTCCCATCCCTCTTCACTTTTTATAGAGGGACTATGGTAACTATTTAGATAATTTAGGTGCAGTAGATCACTGGCAATACATATCAAAGATAAACTTCTTATCCTTGTATGCTTTTACCAAAGGACAGCAAACTAAAATTATGTTACTGACTTCAAGAGTAGCAAGAATGTTGTAATGAACAAGCATACAAGCTAAGTATCTTTGTATTTCCACACAAATATACACAAATTTATAGTAGTGATACATAGGCATGGTGCTCTTTCAGCCACTGTTAAGAGATACACTGAGTGTCTTGCCTTCCCAGATTTTGCAGATTTCCTAGGAACAATCTGTGCTATTACCTCTCATAACTGATGACAAGCTTGAGTCTTAAAAATCTATTAATATGGCAGTTATTGGTCAGCTGATGTACCTTGCTTTCTTACTCAGAAAAAACAACTTCTTTATTCTCTTGCTTTATAACTAATGCATGAAGTCAATGGAATGATTATGACCTGCTGTTTCCACACTAAGAATTCGAGACTGTTGGGGAACGCTATGCGTGAATACCCTAATTAAAAGACTTAGTCAATTTCTTGCAAATTGCATTTGCAACATAAACATAGAGACCTGCATTAAATATGGAAAAGTGCTGTGAATTCCCCCCTTCCTCAGAAAGAGCTTTCTGAGTTACTGTTGCTATGGCATCCTTCACTTTTACTTCATTCCCACTACTACAGGAGATTCAACAAAATCCTTATGGGTACAAGTAGGTGCTTTGATTTTGGAATTGCTCACATGATTTAAGTCAGACACCTGCTGAAAGGCCTTGTTGAACAATACTTGCTGTCTCATTTACTTATCTTTTCAGTTTGCAAGAAGAACTATATCATAAATGTTCTTTGTACACAAGAACAAAATCTACAGTTTCTGTTTTATGGCCTGGTCATAGACTGGATTTTGTTGTTGGTAACCATGCTGTTTACAAAGTAAATAACTCTATGTGAACATTGTGCTAGAACAACATGATGGCTCAGAATGCATTGCAGAAATTCATAACTCCTGTACTCCTATGAAATTATTAGAGAGAATCATAGTAGCACAGAAACTGAGGCTGTGATTTTGAAAGACAACATATTCAACAAAAGTACCAGTTTAAACTGCATCTGCTTTTAAAAAACACACTTTTTTTATGGTTTGGTTTTGTTTCAGGTTTCTGTGTGTTTGTTCTGAGAATGATCATACGACCAGTTGTGCAGGCTAAGCTGGGGCTAAGGAACAGGAAGGAGAAACAAAGTTCAGAGACCGATAAGCAGAACAGGAAGGCATCAGGGTAATGTTGCTGCAGGTAATTTAATGAAATCACAAACTAAGGCTACCGAAAATCTAGAAATGATACTGAGTCTATTCCTTTCTTCAAGATAGCATAATAGTTGAACAGGTATTTGTCTAACTTGTTTTTAAAGACTTGAAATAGAGATTTCAAGATTGGTCTAAGCAAACTGTTCCTATGATTACCTTTCTCTTCATGTAAATATAAATTAATATATATAAAATGCTAGTACTATTATTATTAATACTGTTAATAAGAATCATTATCCCCTTTACTTTGACTACAAGAGTTCTGATTTTTAAAATAATCATGAGCATTGGAACAGGGAGCATTGCTGATTTTGGATACATAATTATATATGATACATATATAAACTGTAGTGATCCATTCCAACTATATAAACAACTATTTACCCTGCAAAATACATATATAATAATTAGTGAACACTCATTGATAACTTGTATATTTTCTGGATGTTTTTCTTTTATTTGCTATAAAACCCCAAGATTACATAATTCAGCTAAAGCCTCATAAAAAGTATTGTGGGCTTTAGAATAATGTCATGTGACTCAAGACAAGCCATTTTCATCTTGCCTGTAAAGCATATATATATACTCTTACTGTATTGGAGACTGATTGCTTTCAACTCCCTTTCTGTTCCCTATTACAATTTTTCAGTAGTAAGTACATTTTTCTTAATCTTCTCACTGGTATTGACTACAGCTACTGTGGCATTAGTAGGAGCTTTCATCCCTCTTTGTGTTTCTTTGTGTGAAGAGAAGCCACATGTCTGGAGAAATGTCCAATCAATAAATTGTGGCATGTGATAAGCTACAAAATCAGGTGAAAAACTATACCGTGTCTCATTGCTAAGGACAGTAGTTAGGATTATTCCAAGAAAACTTCTATCCCATAATGTTACTGATGTATTTTGCTTACAGATTTTGAAAAAAAAAAAATTCTGTCAGGTGTTTGGCATTCCCAGTGTGCAATTCAGACCTACTAGTGTACATATCATCCCTGCCAACACTGAGGAAATAAAGATTGTCTATATTAACTTATCTTTTAAAGAATCACTAAAATCTCTGAAGCTCCCAGAAGCATGCGATAATTCAACACATCAGTGTGTTTTGCTAGTTGGCAATTGCTTTTGATGACTTACTATGTGTCATCTTGTTGTTTAAACGATCATTAACAGGACTGTCCTGTAGCTCAGAAATTTAGGATATCCAGGGATTGGTGACATGCCACAGAATGAATCTAGAAGCAAGATTGGTTTACAAATAAACACCATAAATCTACTAGCTGCCTGGTGCCTGTAAATTTTAAGAACTGCCCATGAAAGAAGTCACTTTTGTGTAAACAATAATACTTGAAAAACATTAGATTTCTCAACTCAGATCCAGATAATTTACAAGAGTACATCTGAAATATGCAGTTACAAAAGTAAGTTTTAGCTCAATTTTAAGGATATTTTTGACATTCTCATCATAATCAGATTGGGATTCACATGATTAAAAAAAGAGTGTTTTGAGGCATGTGATTTATATGACTTTGACAACTATTAATTTTGTGACACAGCTAGGAAATGAATTGGTGAAAAGAATCCTATGAAAATAATTATTATTCTTGCACATAGATTTCATTTACAATATTCAGTGACCATCGTCCACTTTCTTACTTCCCCTTTGTAATTCTATATATCCTTTCTTCCTAATATAACTCGATTCACACTGTGCTTGACAAAGGCTAAAAGGCAAGTTCTCTTTTGCTATAGGTGGCAGCACTAGCTTATGATAAATGTTGATGGGCTTCCCTGTCTTGAAGGAAATATAAGGGTACCTGGGCAGCATATGGTTTCTATGTAAAGTAATTGTGTTTAAAATGTAGAGATCCAAAATACATCCACATTTTTTTTTTATAGGGAAGATATTTGTACTGTTCCCCTCACGTACATTTTCTAATGCTTAGTTAGGGATGATTAGACTGAAACCATAGCTGCAGTCTTGGCTGGATTAATTATAAAAAATAAACCATTTCATAAAAAATCCACTGAAGATTAGAGCACGCTTGTGTGCTTGTGGAACTATTTGCTTTTCTAATGAAAAACTTTCCTAAACTCAACTTCCAGAGCATCTGTTTCTAGAATATTGAAATTCTATCACGTTGATACAGATGTTCTTTAAGGATTTGCTGTGTTTTGTTCTGGAATTCAATGGTATGCTATCACTGTGGTTCTTCAGGTCAATACTCCAAACAAATTCTACTGACCAAATGCAATCTCTGGTCCCTTTTCTTTTTTCACTTTAAGTTTTGTTACAACAACACAACCTTTCCTCTGAGTGTCCTCACCTAGTCATCTGTGAGAGGCTCTTCATTTTATTAGAAGCTATTTTCATATAATAGAGGAATTAGCTTTATGACTGTCAATATCCTATATTACCCACATTCTTACTTTCTTCCTTAGGCATTTCAGGTAAGAAGAATAATGGAATCTTTAACTTTTAATAAATACAGGACAACTTGGAATACATACCGTACTGCGCCAGTGGCTACTGTTTTATGAACATTCAATGGGAAATAATTCCTCCTACTACCTTTGATGATGCTTTACAAGACTGGAGAGCTAATAGTATGACCATCAAAGCCAACCAGAAAAATCTGAAGGAGCATGCCTTTCCTGAGTCACTGCTTGATAGGGAAGGGAAACAAGAATAAATTATGTAGTTGCCAGAAATTGGCTTCCATCATAAAATATGATTTATAGTGCTGTTAATTTCCATGAATTTTCTGCATCAAACTACATTTTTCTGCAAAACAAATACATTAATAGGTTTGCACTCTCTGCTTTTCTTTCATACGTAGCTGTGCCTGAAAAAGATGCCATAATATACAGCAGCAAACCTATCCCATTGACATAGTAAGACATTGCGTCACAAAATTTCCTATAAAAAGGTGTGAAAGAAGACTGGACAGCTAAAAGCAAAAGTCTTCAAAATTAAATGCCAGTTGTTAGGCTTCAATGTTCTTGTTTAGTATTTCAATATGCTGATGCCAACAACTCCAGTTAACCTCAATTCAAGTCACACTTAAGCTCTATTGTTCCCTAAAGGAACAAGACCTTTTCCAGGAGGGTCCTTGTCATTTCAGATATTTGTAACTTTGTTTTTAGGGCTGGCATATCTCAATTACAGTCCAATATAACTGTTAATTATGATGATAAAAGGTGAATGAAAGCAGCAGATGAAATTCAAACGTTCCCTTTTTTGTCTCCCTTCTTTCAATGTGTTGTTTCAGACACTAATGATAAAAAAAAAAAAAACAAGCAAAAACTTGAAGGGTTCATTTGAAAATTCACCTGAAGATCTGCAGCTTTTCATGCAAAACAGCGGCCAATTTTAATTTTGAAGAGGATGTGCTTTTTTTCTGTGTATGTACGTGGTGCATGTAAATTTTGCTATTATAATCTGAAATCGAGAAATTCTCTAAAACATTCTGGTTCACTGTGGTCGTTGCCAAAATTCTCCTTTGCAGCTTTGTACCAGGCTGCTGCTGGATAAATCTTCATCTTACCTTCTTTTGAAGGATCTGTGCTGTATCAACTACACCAACTTTCCTAAAACCCTTGACTCGTTCCACTACTGTGACAGTTCTTTTAATCACTGTCCCTCTCTCAAGCTTGAAGCAGCTTTTATCCTCCAAGAAGTTGAGACATTCTTTTCTATTTTCCTTTATATTTGCCCTAAGAATCCATCTCTAATCCCCTTGTTATAGTAATTACTTGAAAAAATGAGATAAATTTAGAAAATTATCATTGTGGTTATTAGCTAGGGCTTTACTTAGGGAAGCAGGATGTTGGGAGGAGATGAAACAGAGCACTGCCAAAAATCATTTAATTAAAAGTGGACTAAAAACTACTCTAGTACTAACATGCAATTGCATTTTAGGTCACAAGGGAAAATATGCTGAATCTCATTCTAGCATGTCATTCTCATATAAATATTTTTTTCAGCTTCAGTGCTTTTGTCCACGTTCTGTTGACAACTGGGCCAAATGTAATGCTGGAGAATTGATAGTAAATTCATTCTCCTTGCCTTTCTATATTTATACTTGTTGAGGTTACAAGCACTTTGACGCAACATACCAAATTTCTCATATTTTTCAGTAAACTACTATTCAGTACTGTAAAGATCACAATCCTATGGAGATTCACTTAAAGTGATTCTTCAAAGAAGCACTGGTGAGGCTTTATTTTGACAAGCCATACCAAAACTGCATGTAAGCAACATCCTTCTTTTCCTCACCTTTCTTCTTTCTCTTGTAGCAGCTCATCACAGGCTGGAGTTCACTCACTTTGTGATCACAACATGTGTCCATACCACCTTGTACACATCCATAGGTGATAAAGAGAGAGAGGGGTCTCTGCCTCCCTTAGGGAACTGTGAACCCCAATTCTCTTTCATAGCAACTACTAAGGCTGCAAAATGACCCTGTGTTGCTACTCTTGCTTACACATCAAAGAGGGAGGAACACTTTTTACCCCTCTTGCAAGCTGGGAGCCATCTGAGACCTACTGGGTGACCTCTGTAATGTTGCTTTCCCTATATTCCAAAATAATAGATAATTATGTATCAAAATAATAGTTCTTGAGAAGTCCTATTTAGAGCAAACATAATAGAAAACCTCTTATGTTATTCAGTGGAGCCAGGATATTATCTTGTATCAAAAAAACCCCTGGAAAATCAATGGTATGTTCAGTAGGGAGAAATGAACTTTCCTTGCCTGATGATCACTGTGTAGGTTACTGATCCCTTCAGAGACTTGAGCTACAACGCAACAGCACTGGAGCATTTCAGTTAAGATCAGTTGTTAATTCAAGTGTGATAGCAGCCTGAATTAGAATGCATCTCTCTTGGTCCCTTCCAAGGTCTTTCTTCTCTCTAAAGTTTATTAGCTTTCCTGATTTTATATTAGGTATTCACCATTGTAATAAACTTCAACTCACCGTTTCATTAATCATCACCTACAAGCAGTAATCTTGACCACTGTAGAGTTTTTTTCTGCTCAGTTTCACAATGCATGGAGAGAAAGGGAGATTTTTGTAATTTTCTAATGCAATATAATGTGTGATGCGGTATACTGAATTAACCTTTCAGCATAACCTTGAAATTTCTCTTCCCAATCTTGCTCTGTTATCTGTCCTCAAAGGTTTTACACTTTTCCCAGGATACTCCACCTGGGAGTGGGGTACAGATAAATAATCAGCTAGCATGTTTATTTCATATGGATAAATCAGACTCACATGGGTGAACTGCTGAGATTCATGCATTTTTGAGTAGGTCTGCAAGGCTATACAGTCAATGTGATAAAGAAGGAGCCGATCATCAACATTAAGCATTTATACATTCTGATCAGCCGTTGAGATTGATGAAAGTCTCATCTGAAAAACTGTCATGAAAGGAAGGAAGTTTCACTAGCCACTTCAGAGAGACTAGAAGGTCAGTGATGACAAGAACGGGGAATAAGGGAAGAGCAAGACACAGCTAAGGAGGGTGATCTTGTACATCTCAGAAGACCTCTTGACAAAGCCCCATAAAGGACTCATAGCGAGGAAAACAAAGAAGAAGAGGGTGTGTAGTTTTTCTGCTCTATATTTTTGTTCTGGCTGTAATTGTGAAAAGAGCAGTAGAAATTGTTGAGACACTTAGCTTTCATGAGCTTCAATTACGCCGTATCCTTGGAGTGGTGTACTGTAAATCATTGTAGTCACATGCCTGGACTTCTGGAAAATGAGTATCCTCAGGGTATATGACTGGAAGAGAAGTATTAATCCTAGGACCTTGGCAGGCAGATTAGAAATTCCTAGTCCTCAAGACTGATGTTAAAGAGAGGACCTTCAAGACATCATATTTAAAAGCCCAAAGACAGACTCAGTAATTGAACTTCACTGAGACTCAAAAAGCTTGAAAATTCACATGTGCAGTGGGAGAGGGAGCCAAACAGCAGCCTCCTGAACGATCAACAAAAGCTGCTCAAGGAGGGATTGCCCAAAACCATGTAGTCAGATACCTTTAAAGCAAAGCACAATAACAGAAATTTTATTTTATAGTGAAAAACATCAGCTTAGCCTAAGACAAAATAAGAAAGCCCTTTGGGCAGACACCAAAGACCCCTGTTTCATTTTGGGGTTGTCTTCATTTTCTTTACTGTAAAAGTAGCCTGTCTTCTTGCTACTCCATTTCAGCCACAGCTATTTTAGAAATAATTGCCTCACATAAATATCTTCCTGGTGTCTGTTTTTGCTCCCCTCCTACCCCATCTGCAGAACCATAGAGAACACTTTGATCAACTCATTATGCGAAATAAAACCATATATTTATTTTTCTGATCACCAGTTAATAAAAACTTGCATTTTGAGTATCAGGTAATATCTTATTTTATGACATTACACTTTTTCCTTCTATCTACCTGTCATTTATCAGGGTCAGTTTCAGTGATAATATGAAGTGGTAGAAAGCAGTCATGCTGAAAGTTTATAAGTAAGTGTAAATGATATAAGAAGTGCTTACAGTAAGGCACTGGTTGCATGACTTTTGTAACTGGTTATGTTTCTTCCTCGTGTCGGTGTGGTGTCTCTTGGTTGAATCGTAATGTGCGGGGACCACAGGGGCTGCGGGCTCCTGGGGATGGGGGTGCTGGGGGATGCTGGGCAGGGTCAGTCAGGGCTGGATGTGCCCTCAGGGCTCTGGAAGTTAAGCCAGATCAGACTGTAGAGCCAGCTAAAATTTAAATTGACCACAGAAAGAAAAATAAAATCAAAACAAACAGTTCTTTTAAAGTGATCATGTTCCCATAATCTTGGTCCTTTTGTTTATACAACTTTAAAATTTGTCTTCTGAATTATTGCTGTTGCTGAAGCATGTACGTATATATATACTGCATACAAATACACAGTTGCAACGCATTTCTGAGCACTTACAGCCTGCAAGGAACATGTACTTTTGTGTCCTGAAAAGGATAAATAAATAGAGTAAGTGAAGTTATCACATATTAATACTAAACTTCAAAAGCCCGAGAGATTCAAAGAAGTACCTAATAATCTGGTTCTTTGTGCTTAAAAATTAAAAATAAATATGAAGAATAACTTTGTCAAGCAGATTCTCCTGGATGTCTTACAGGAACAGACTTTCTCCTGTGTTTCAGTGTTTGGTGGTTTAATCTGCTCAGAAAATTCAGCGACAGAATCATTTCCATTGTATGTCTGCCTGTGGCTCTTTCCTAAAAGGAGAAAGCACTGCAAAGGCACCTAAATGACAAATAAAATAAACCTCAAAACATACACAAGTTTCTCTAACCTCTGGAAAGGTTTGGGGTTACTCTTATGTTAACTGTGTGGCTTTTCATAGCCCAGGTGGTAATTCCTTTAAAAGCTTTTAATGTGAAATAAAGAATCAGCAGGCCATTTTCATTTAGGATGAGGAATTTTCAAGGCAAATATCAGAGCTATTTGTACAAGCTAAGCAAATATTAGAATGTATAAGAAGAAACAAACCCAAGGGAATCAAAGTTAATGTCATGAACCATTACAAATCTGGAGGGAGTAATGAATGAGAATCTACAAAAGTTAGTTAAAGCTAAAAATCCTTTGAATGTACTTTCGTTGGACCCTAATTAGGTTAGGGTCTTTCAGAAACACTGAGGAAACTGTCATAAAGCTATTGTAAAGAAGAAAAAAAAGATAAAAATATCATTGGAATGAAAAAAAACCAATAATGCAAAGTGCTAGTACAAGGTCAGACTTTATTTAATAGAGCGCCCGTGACCCAGACTTCACCAAAATCTCCATTTTTGCTAAGCCACTAAGAGCTGCACTTCAGAGTTGTGTTTGTCTTGAAAGAGCAGTTGACAGTTGCAGACATATAAGCAAGAAAGGCATTGTGAGTATTTAAAGCTGTTATGTCATCATTGTTATTGTCTTTCTGGAATAATTATACCTTACATTCCCCTTGACATTCGCAGGCTGGGTTTTGGATCAGCCGCGGAAGGGACTGTAACCACAGAACCTTTTTGTGACTTGACCAGGCCTATTTTAAGACTTCAGGAGGTGGTCATCAGCGTCCCCTTAGAAATGGCGATTTGAGGGGCCAGAGATTGCACTTAACATAGTGCTGTATTTTATGCTGTAGGTGTATAGTCGGGATTTCATAAATGCTGAGTAGGTGTCTGTATTTGCATCCACACGTGAGTCATACAGAGAGAGCAGTGCACAGCATGCACACTCAATGCAGGCTCTGCCAGTAGAACTCATGGTCACAGCAGATGTCCCGTTGCTTGCTGTCAGTACTGAGAGATTTTGCGCTTGAACAGAAAAACTTAATTTGATCTCTTGCTTCAGCAGCCCAAGGTGACAGAGTTTAGGATTTAGGTTGCAGCCGAAGGAACTGGGCTGAGACTTAGAAAACAGCATTGCAGTCCTCGCAGAAGTCAGATAGGGGTCTCAGAGCAAGCTCAGACTGCCCAGAGGGAAGGCATCATCACAACCTGCCCTGGAGAAAAAGTCTTGCTTTCTGTCATTCTTACAGAGCTCATACTGAATTGAGTTGCCTTTCGTATTAGGACAGAGTGGGACCAGCATGTACCTCTGTCCTTTCCTGGATTTAACTCCCTCCGTAGGACAACTCAGATTCTGGGCTTGTAGGCATGCCTTCCCTCTGTGTTTTGGTGAGTGAATTTACATACTTCCTTTATCTTGATCCAGCTTCAATAAAGGAAAAGAGATCTTAAGTTGATTTTAAGGGTGGACTTACATGTACCCAACTCTGAGTAAACATAGAAGGCAATTAGGGATATAGTAAACTATGCATGGTGGCAAACAAACATAGATATTTTGTCTGGTTTTGGGTCTCGGAAAACCAAGCTGAGGGAGCAGTCAGCACATGTGCTCTGGCAGCAGCTATGGGACAGGAGAGAGGAGCCCCTTTCGGGAGCAAAAGTCATTGTCTTCACTTCTCCACCCCTGGATCCGGAGACTCTGATTGCGAAGATGTTTACTTCCTCTGTGCTCTTCTGCTTCCTGGGTACAGAGAGACCACCTTTTGTCAGATGACCATATTTAGCTCTGCATACTCTTTTGAGAAGACTTGGCCCACCCCTGAATTCATTATTTTTGCCATATAAATGATTGGCCTAAGACATTATCTTGGCTCATTTTGAGTACAACAAGAAATAAGCTGTTGCAGAGCTTCTATCCAGAGACCTATCCTGGGGATACTCTGTGGGCTGTCCTATCCTAGGGTCATGGAATCACAGAGTAATGCAGGTGGAAAAGGACCTGCGGAAGTCATCTAGTTGGACCCTCAGCTCAAAGCAGGATTGGCAATGTAGTTAGGTCTAGTTGCTGTAGGCCCTGTCCAGCAGAAAGTTTAGTATCTCCAAGATGGTGCCTAAGCCAGGTGGAAGGAAAGTGCTGTTCTCTGCCCTGTCTTTAGGAGGATCCTAGACAGCTGCCTTGGACTGTATGCTGACTTTTAAACAGCTGGAAGGAGATGAGATAAAAATCCATTCCAAACTATTGTTTCATACCCCTCTTTCTGGCTGAGGCAGTGCCCCTGAAGAGTAAAGAATGAAAATGTAAGGTGGAAAAGCCAAGTTTTGGATCCCCATCATGAGTTAACATTTCGCTTTAGTTCTGCCTCAGTTGCAAAAGGCAAGATTTCAGCCGCAGTTAGCATTTCCCAGTGGTTTACTCTGGGTGGCTTCCCTTGTAGTGTGTGAGGTTTGTGGACTGCCGTTTTCAAGAATCTACCTCACCTGATTCTTTTTATGTAAAGGGTCCTGGACACTTAATTCAGGGATCAGGATTCTGCTCAGAGGCATTGCAGCACTAATCTGCAGAGATGCTGACAACTTGTTACATCTAACTCTTGACTATCAAAGATTACAGTCTTCAATTCTTAGCTATCTATTTGAAATTAGACATGAATTTTAGCAGGACCTCAAACAGCTTTATATTGCTGCCATTGTTTTATGATTTCAGAGATTTTTAAAAGAAGATTTAGTGTTATGACAATGTATTTTATTCCCTATGGATGAATGATTTGCATCTCTACCAAAGCTCAAGCAAGCTAGAAAGCATTAGAATGATTATTTTCCACTAATCTATTCCTTTAACTTTAAAGTAATTAGCTGAGTTGGGCAGCAAAATGGAACATTTCCTACAAGAGTCAGTAAATGGACTCTGTGTAAGTGCAAAAGCTGATTATTTTGATATAAAGAGGGCCATTATTCTTTGCACCTCTGGAAAGCTGCCTAACTTGAAAGCTTTATAATCTGATTTTCATAAATCCTATTTAACACATCATTATTTTGTTTTTAACAGGCAGCACCTAAAGCTATATCACTCTTCTCTGATGTTACTTGTTCTTTTTCATAACAGAATCCCACAGCCCTACTTATGCGTAATTTGTGTAATTGTCACCAAAATGCTATATTAAATCTAATCTTTTTACATTCATTTTCAGTCAAGAACAATTAGAATCAAATGGTGTACAGTTTACATTTTTACAATCATACTGGCTCATATTTGTGTCGGATTTTAAGGTCCTTGCTCCAGAGAAAATCCAATTCTTCTCTTCCAACAACTCATGCCTCAATAAGATTTCAGTAAGTTTAATCTTTGACCCGAAGAGAGGTATAAGGAAAATGAGAGAGAAAAACTGATGAACAGTTCTTTTTGGCAAGGTCCAGTGAACTGTGTTGTAATCCAAACACAAAGGACAGGCAAGGCAGAAAAAACACACATTAAAAATAGAGATTGGTACGAAATTCTAAAGCAGCAATTTTTCCCAACTGAAGACATTTTATCTGATCAGAAATCCATCCTGAAAAACAGCTTCCAACAGATAACTCCCAGGGCTACTTTACCCAGCTGTATTTTTAATGTAATAATCAAATGCATTTCCCTATCTTAATTCGGTACTATTATACAGTCTAACGAAAAATGCTAGCTAGTCCCCCTTTATGTTCCATATCAAAGTCCTTTGCTAAAAGAGTTCTGTATAGGACTTACAGGGTCCTCTAGTCCAGTGTCTTGTCTGGTTTGCCATTGTCACAGGCTTCGTATAATCCCACATATAAATATAGCAGGCTTCACCTTGAAAAAAGCAGACCCTCTGGAGCAGGGATGCTTCTCTGTTTGAAGGTTGTTGGAAAATTTATCTCATCTTTAGCTTCATTCTTCTTTCCAAATCTGTTTATTGGTATCTGTTGTGCCAGTATTATTCTTGAGGCATGTTAATTTTCTCTCCCTGGTGTTTACCTTGCTGCAATATTTTTGTCAAAGTAAGCAAGCATTGCTTTTCCAGGCATGTGGCTGTGAATTTCTTTCTTTTGCCTGGCTAATTAAGCAGCCACCCACGTGGCACTTTGTCTACACTAATATGATCTATCAGGGACTTACTGGCAGCAGACTATCTTAGCTTGAGCACTCTTTTAGACACCATCCACTGCACAGAGACAGACAGACAGACAGGCAGAGGGAGAGACTTCAGCTGCCAGGTTTGGAGAGTGAGCAGAAGACCTCTGGGTTTCACCTCTCCCCACATGACCAAAGGTACTACGTCTACACCTTCCTGTGCCCTACCCCCCCTCCCAAATTTTATCTTTATTTCAGAACAAATTTTCAAACTAATCCTTCGTTTAGTTTTATGCCCACTTGTGAACAACTTTGTGGCTGTGCCCAAAAAACTGAAAGAAATTTCTTCTAGAAGAAAAGAACAGAACAGGTACACAGTGATGTTCTGAAACAAGCTCTGGCTTTGCACACGAAAAGGGAGTCTTTGCTTTGGAACTGATAGTGTTTGTTACTGTTCCCAGCCTCCACATGATTTTATGACAGTTTCCTCACGCTGTACAACTTCTGGTTGCACAGACTGAAAATTCTGTGAGAATAATCCATGTATTGGAGAGGATTTCTCATGAGCTGAATATCACAGTCTTCTGGGAACGTATTCATTAGAAGATGGAGTTGTAGAAAGGTTCCTGAAAAATAATTAAAAAAAAGACTGAAGTAGAAGTTCTCCCCTAGGTTCTTATGACTTCTGAGATATCCTGACTACTAGTGTGGCTGGCACTGAGGTTTTACAGCTCTGAGCAGTCGCGCTGAATTCTTATTCCTCTTCCTTCCACCCCATAGCCAAGCAGTTACTGTTCTATAAGTACTAAGAATCTGTCTTTGCCCTTTGCTGAGACCTAATTATTGACTGATAAGTGAATACAGTCATTACTAAATTACAGTGCTGTTTTTAACTCTACTTTTTAAACTCGTTTAAGATTTTTTTTTAGTTATTTTTAATCAACTTCCCTGGTCATGCTGAAGACAAAGGCAGATTTCTTTGTTAACACTAGTACAAAGTGGGCTGGGAAATGACTGAATTTATCGTAGCAGATATTTGACTATTTGTCTTCCTGATGTGGAATGGTGGAGTAGAAGATTAAAATCCTGCATTGTGAAAATAAGAACTTAAAAGTCCAAAGGGTGAAGGGACTGGGAGAACATACACTTATTGAACAAGCGGAATTCCTGTGGCTGCATTCCATGGCAACATATCCTTTAATCAGCAGAGTAAAAAGTTGACTGCTCCGTTTTACAGCCAGCTTCCCAAAACATCTCTTTACTTAAGGAGCCTCAGCATTCACTATTCATTTCATTCACCTGTTAGAAAGAACTCAATTGTTCACATATGAAAATAATTTATGAAGATAAATTTGTGAGTTAATTGAGAAAAATAAGTGGAAAACTCATTAAAGTACTATTTAAGATGAAAAAAACTCACTTCTCAAACTCTGAAATTTTTACTTTTCAGAAAGAAAGGTGAATAATCATTCTTGATCTTGAAGGGGTATGTAGGTTGTATAGCAGCCATGCCTATACCCAGCTTCTTCAGTGAGCTGATTTCAGAACAAAAAGCAAGCATTTGTCTTACTCCCACTATTTTTTTGCTACCTACAGGTATTTAGTGCCTCATCCATTTGCTGTCTATTTAGTGACATTCATCTAGTCACTCCAGTTCTTTAATGTTAATCTCTTTTCAGTGAAATCAGCCTATATGTCAATTATTTATCAATTCTTTAAATTTTCTTCTGAGCTCCTTCTAAATTTTAGGTTTTTTCAATTAAGAGGATTTTTGTAGGAGGCTTAAAATAATTACACTTGTATTCACTAGCTATATTCCTAATTAGCAATGATTCCTCTACTAAAGTCTGTGGATGGCATGCTGCGGAGTACAACAGCTTTCACATTTAATAAAAAAAAGAAGTCACTAAAGTTTAACAGGTTTTTTTTGTTTGGGGATTTTTTTTTAATGTGTTATCAGAGCAGACTTTATATCCATTTTACATCCAGCTCTAGTAACTGTAACATCTGGACTTGCATACACTTGCACAGGATAATAATTTTATTTATGTCTCTTGAGCTACTCTGTGCATGTATTTGTGCCATGGAAAACTTAGATGTACACTTCCAAGTTTTATGAGTAATATTTGAAAAAAAGTGTGGAATTAAAATTTATATAGTGTTCTTTTTTTTGAAAGTGCTTATTTCTCAGGGTATTGTTTTACTTTGATGCTTAAATGCGGACTATTAAAGGCAAAGCCACTTATTCAAAATAAAGCTGTTTAAAGAGAAAGGATTGTGAGGCTCTCACCTGAAACATTTTCATTTTCTCTAATTTGAGCTTGTCCAACTTCCTGCTGCGTGAATTAAGTCTTTTTTTCCTAGATTTTCATTTTCCTCTGTGCACATATTTAAACTCTGAGACCAGCCTTCTCTAAGCAGACTGACTCCAGATATCTCTCCCTTCAGATTGTGCATTTTGATGCAATTGCCATTGTTGTGGTTAACGTCTGAAAATCCAATAGTTTTTTCACCACTTTTCTTGAATTTGCAGTGTAGAGCTGAACCCGGATTTGTGGACTAATCCAAAAGCAAAATATCTTCTCCGTTGTTCCTTAGTAACTGCTTATAAATTCAAGGTTTAACTGAGCCCTTTGGCTCCTGCCTTGCATTGGGACCTTGTGTTCAGATGACTATGAACCGTCCCAAGGTATTTTCCTGGACAGAGTATATGGGAATGCTCCCATAGCCGATGCTTGGAAAAATGATGTGGATAACAATACCTGCTAACATGGGAATGTCAGTGTGTGTGAATGGAATACCCAAAACTGTCTGAGGCGATGTTTGCCCAAAACAAATCACACTGAAGAGCAAGATGACCATCAACTAGATTAAAAAGTAACCAGGGCATGAGCAAGCCACTTTTGAAACAAAAAAGTCAGCTTGAGAAGAAGCTATAAAGGAAGGACAACATTTTTTAACAGTAGAGAGAGACCTTGCAGTGGCAACAGCCATAGTCAAATCCTAGTGCTGACAGAAGTGGCCCCACCACCATTTCAACCTGTCTAGGCCAGACAGGGCTTCCTCCTTGCTGGACACCAGGAGCAGCATTCCAGCCAGTTGACCAGCCGTCCAGGTGAGATTAGGGACACACACCAGGGGTGTGCATATGTGAACTCCGGGGGTGCTTTCTGGCTGGCATGTGCATTAGTGGATAGGAGGGAGTGTCTCCATGCAGAAAAAGCCGGAGCATCCACATGTCCAAGTGGACATGTTTTTTTTCTCTTTTACAGAATGTCCGATCACTTGCCCTTTTTTATTATTCATTTTGTCTGCAGTGTGTCAGCTGTCAAACATTTCAAGCTACAAGTTTGTATACATTCTAGGAAACCAAGACCAAACAAAATCTACTGTAGAAAACATGACAATTTATCATTTTTTTCCTTCTAACGGTAAACTTCTAAAACATTCTGAAATACACTGCCACTTGGCAAGAAAGCAGTGATGTATTAGCTCATCTGAAGTTACTAAGTGTGACTGTAACTGTGTCCGTAGTCACACTACATTAGTTCCTTCTCTCCACTATGTGAGCTCTGTTTGCTTCCTCTCTTTTTAACGTTTTCTTTTGTTCTTCCTTGTGTACCTGGACAGCATTCTCCCAGTGAGTTCTTATCCTTTTCTCACAAAACAGCTGCAGATGCAGATGTTCTGCAAAGCCTCCCATCTGTAGGGATCTCGGGGCAGATTCTTAAATGCTGTAAATTGCCTGAGTGCCACTTGAGTGTGTAAGACTTGGCTGATTCACACCATCTGGCCCTTTGAGCCACTCGGTGTTTATTTGCATAACTGAACATATTGTTTCAGGCTCATGCTGTTTAACTGTAAGATTTCCTGGCCAGAGGCTCTCATAACACCATACTGTACAGTCCCAAATAAACTTAAAGAGCTATATAAATAATGTTTGTGATTGTCCATTTTCTTTCATCACTTCCTAAGCCTACCCACAAAGAGCAGATCTTTCTATAGCTGAAGTTAGGTAGTAGAAACTTCAGGCAAGTTCTGGGAAAAACTAATAGCACAGGCTTTTTCAGACTTAGTGCCTAACTTAGCCTGTATAGACAACAGAGTTAATACTGTAAGACCAACATTAAAGTTATTGACTTACTTTGTTACACTTTGTGCTTTGTTGTTATCTTATTCAACTTGGTTAGATCATTATCTTACTGGATTTTGTCACCTTCAGTATCTTTATTTTTTTCTAAAGGGCTTCAGAAAGATTTTATTACCCTGTACAAAATTTTAGAAGAACGTAGCCCATTACCATTAGCCGACAGAGTGAGCAGTTCCCACCTTAGATCTAGAGAAGATGAGCATCCTATTCCTTCTGCCATTTTATACCAGGTGAACAAAAGGAAAAAGTATGAATAAGAGTTGGATTATAGATTCTTACTTGGCTTATAGTTTCTTAGCCTTCTTAAACAGGGATGAAGCAGCACTGTTAACCTGTGCAAAGGGAAAAAATTATAAAATCTACAAGATCTCTTTTCTTTTTACTGCAGAAAATTCCTGTATTGTTTATCCCTTATGTGTTCTAAGAGAAAGAAAAATACTGAATGAGTATGCCACTGTATTATTCTCTTTTTCATGGTAACCAAAGATGCCTCACTTTCTCCTCTCATCGTATCAGTTTGTGCATTAGTGTCTGATTGGGACCAGGAGTGGGAAATATGGCTGGAGGAAACCTTGTGCTCTTTATACTCACTTCATACTGTGTGCCTACATGCATTCTTAAGAGGTAGCCAGCCAGACCCCAAACTGTTCTCCCCATGAAGGATTAAAACCCACAGTTCCCTCAATTCCCTGATCATTGGACTGAAGGAGTAGAGGTATTTTGCTTGTCTTTTAAATGTATGCATAGATCTGCAACTCAGCTGTTATTGTGCATATTCAGCTCAAAACAGTACTTTGCTGTTTCAGAATGTCTTCATAGACTTCTCATTTGTTCTCTCCTGACAGAAATATTTCCTTTTTCTGAATATAAATTATGTAAACAGTCTGTTTTTTTTTTTTATTTTGCTTCTGTTGATTAAAAACTATTTTTTGTGTGGCTTCCTGTGAGGCATCCTGAACCCTGAATTCATGCATTCTTTTCTCCGTAATATCTGTGACAGCATAAGATGTCATAACAAAAGTCATTTCACATTGCAGTGTCAATCAGACTGACAAGACAGAGTCACGAGAATCAGTAAACTTGTCCTCAATCTGTTTTCCTAGAAGTTTTAAAAATACATTTCATATCTAAGACATAGAAGAAATATAGAACATCT